>PVLA01000177.1:310000-715367 GCA_004027455.1 Hydrochoerus hydrochaeris | reverse complement strand
TTATCTGCTTATAACAAATGCAAAAAGGACTCAAATACTTGATTCTTTACAGAATAACAATCAGGAGTCTCCTAATAATTGAGATTGGTCTACCAAGCAGAGTTTGGGCAGTAATTTAACTTTTTATGAGCACAAAACTTTTTCCACTTCTGTCAAATTTCTCATCTTATTTTCATGAGGTAAGTGTTAGAATATTTTATATTTCCTATTAAAATAAAGCATGTTTTGCAAAAATAGAATTCATTTTAAACCATTGCATTTTAACTCAATTATTGCTTTTAAGAAGATACAGTCAAATCTGATAAGGTTATTAAGAGACAGTTGACTGACAGATAAGGATAAACTGGAACTTACTTCTTTCTGTTGTCGAAGCTGTATTTTTGATGTCATGGAGAGGTAAGAAGAATAGATTTTGCCTTTCTAATGTTACGATACCCCTAATTCAGAATATTACTTGAAAAACTCTTCTTAAATTATTTCATATCATTTAATTAATCTTTAATTTAAAATAGTTTGACCTGTTCCTAGAAAATGTGACAAGAAAATACCCTGTATGAGAATACAGAAAATCCATGAGGTAAAAATCTGTTATTTGAATATTAATTTGTCTGATCCAAATGTACTGAAGTTCTACAAACTACCTATGCTTGATCAGGGGTTGAGAATAACAAAAGGAATAAAATATGATATCATTCATTCAAACATTTCAGTGGAAACCAAAGAGAAAAATTTGTGATTTACAATTATAGCAAAAAGCACAATAATTTTTATACAAATGTATGTTTAATATAAAACTCCATAAAGGGGAGTTATTTTTAAGTAAATATGTTTAAGGACCCATTCTGACATAAATAGTGTCTGACAAACTACATAATTTATCTTTCATCAAAAGAAAAGTTAACTGGGCAGAGTTTGACTCCTGATTCCATAATTGGCTTCCAACAGAGTTGGTGACAGGTTATTCTTAGTGATGATTTACCTCTGCTAGGTATGTGCCACCCCAGTTATTCATGAAGCCATTAAATTGAATTAATTTAAAAGTCAAGAAAATAGTATTTTAATACATTTAAAACATTGACTAAATCAGTGCTTTTTAAACAAAGAATAAAACCCACTGTTATTTGTATACACTACATCTTTCAACTTCCCTTCACGGAAGGACTGGTGAAAGCATGTGGGAAATTGTACAGTGGAGTGTCATGGTAGGCGGCCTGTCCTTTCCCAAAATGTCAGAAATCTTAAGTACAAGAATTTTAACTACCAAAATGGCAAAGAGGAATTAAGCTGACCTTAAAGTGGGGAAATTATCCTTGATTATTCAGGTAAGATGCTTACTGTGGAAGAGACAGACAGAAAAGACATAGGAGGCAGAATTCTGAAAACCGAAAGAGAAAAATGTGTGTGTGGAGAGAGAGAGAGAGAGAGAGAGAGAGAGAGAGAGAGAGAGAGAGAGAGAGAGAGATTGTGTTTTTGTGTTTCGCACAGGTTTTGAAACTTTTGCTATAGAATCTCTCCTACACTGCACCACCAATATATCAGGAATTCATTTTCAGTTCTAGCCCAGCACCTAAGGTATGGCCAGAGTAATCGAGGACTTTACGAGCTGCCCTTCCATAGATCTAGTTGGATGAATAATGCCTTCAGCAAACTGGAGGTGAGAAATATGCAGAGGAAAATAGCAGGAGGTTTTTATAAGTAGAAGAAAATAGAATGAAAATCTAAATGTTAGACTAGTTATTAAAAAAATGCCTCTTCTTTAATGGAATTAGTCTGGAGGTCAGCGTTTTAAAATTTGTCTTTAATCAGCTTTCTCTCGTAGGGTCATTTATAACAACACATTGTAAGCTGTGTAAGGGAAAAGCATTCCATGAAAGATTGGTTTCCATTTCTTATAATTTGCCCAGACTTAAATTATATTCCACATTCCGACTTTTATCATTTTCTCTTTTGCTTGGTCTATTTTGGGAGCTGGGCTCTCTCACACTCTACCTTTACACCATTTATAGCAGTGCTCAGGGGCCCAGCTCTGTGGCAGTTAACAGTCCACCTCGTGACCATCAGAGACAAGAGAAGTAGGTAAAAAAAAAAAAATCAGGTTGCTACATTGATTAGCATTCATTTTACAAAATTCAAAAGCTGCTTAGAGCAGAGTTTACTGAACTTCAAGCCTGTTCATATTTACCTATGTCTCGCATGGTCTCAATAGATTTATGAATATACTTAAAAACATTCTAAGGTCACTTTTATAAAGCTGTCTTCATCATAAAAAATACGTTTTGAGTTCATGAGGTAGAAAAAAAGATATATTAGGCAGACATGATTTGCAAATTGTCCCTACCTCTTTCACCCTAAAGTAACAAATATGAAAGAATATTTTACTTAATGGTATGCTTATGTATGTGTGTAAATAATTCTAAATGCAAGTGAATGAAATATGAAATATTAGAGAAATATGATTTTAAAATGATCATGTCAATATCTTTAAGCAAATCTTTATTTCACTTTTACAATATAACTTGATATATTGATAAAAATAAGTGCATTCACAGAGACTCTACAAAATTGCTTAGAGTCTGATTATAAGAATTAAGTGGCAATTAAATCAGCTCTAAGTGGGTTTTTGCTGTTTCACATTAACTGGATCATTTGTATTATTACATATTGTTTCTGTTCATGATATCATGCATAGTAGAACTGGCTTGGGCTCTGAATTTTAATTTGCTCTGTATAACTATTCAGTGAACTCCAAGTAGCTGATAAATGAATATGGTAAAATACTTATGAATCAAAATATTAAGCTACAGGTTTGATTTTTTTTCTAAAATTTTATTAACTCCACGTATTAAGGTGAGTCACTTATACTCAATAGGAGTTCACCATTAATATATATAAAACTAAAGATCTTTTAGAAGATTTGCTAGTCTTTCATTCTATGCAATCACTCATAAACTGAAGTGAATACTTGGTGCAATATTATTCCAATTAGATGAAAGTTTCACAATCTTCCTCTTTTCAAAATACCACTATCTCTAGAATTAGATATTTTGCAAATACATGTTGAAAGTTTTCCAGTGGTTTTCCTATCTTGTGTATCTTTAATGGATATATTAGTAAATAAAAACACTTGTTGTATTATTTAAATGAAGAATAAAATATTCTCAAATCTCACTCCCAATCAAACATCATTTTTTTTTTTTTTTGGTACTGGGGATCGAACTCACAACCCCTCGCACTTGTCAGGCAGGTGTTATGCCGCTGAGCTAAATCCCCAGCTCAAACATCATTTTTAGCAACTAAACGAATAACACAATACTTACCTTTGTCTGGATTTTGAACTCAAATATACAGCTCCTGTAATTTAAGCTGGATTCTGTGTATGTTGTAAAGAATTTCATGGTCATTTAAAAACCGTATTTCCCTAACGTTTTGTACTTTACTTATTTGGGTTTTGAATTATATTGCATACATACATACTAAGGGTAACATAAGGAAACTCTGATTTCACGTCTTACCACAGGTGGGTCAACTGTAGAACCCTAACACATCACACTGGGAAAGGGGTAAGAGAGGCAGGAAACAAAGAAGCTTTTCCTCAATGCCAAGAGTAAAATAGTGTTCACCACTCACCAGATATTTTATTTGGCATAGAGTTAAGAGAAAAATTAGAGGGAGAATTGGAATAACAGACCCATCTTCACCAGGGACAAAATAAAAAATGAGAGAGGGAGGGAAGAATGATGTGGGATTTTGCTCAAGGGCAAAGCCAGGCTTTCTTAGCATGGGGTGGCCTCAGGAGATCCTCTGAACATGAGGCCACCACCAGGCAGTAGGGTGACCCGGAAGACCCGCCCACACCAGATAGTCCACTTCCGGCCATAGATGGGTCTGGGCAAAGCAGCCTGGACTCCTCTTTACCTTGACTCATGATGTTATGTATTTTATTTTCCCCTCCTCCATTAAACATATCTTTAGTCACTTGTAAAATCAAGGCTAGGACAAAGAAACCTCAGTTTTTGTTTACTTACAATTTGGCTACATTGGAAAACACCAAAAAATGGGACAATATTCATTTTGTTAAGAAAAATCTGTAGTAGTAAAATAGTAAATTATAGTTTTAACATTTTTGCTTTTGTTCTACAATAAAATGTATGAATTTCTATTTAAATATAAATCAAGTCATTATGTCCTAAGTCACAAAGTTGGTGAAAATAATTGTGTATTTCGTTTCATATTAAATTAGCAATCTCAGAAAAACCCTAGACAGTTAATTTTGAAAGACATTTTAAGTAATTTATTAAAACAGAATATGTAAATTTATTATACAAAATCATGTTAAATAAAACAGATATTATTATTCTATTACTTATCTAAAATGTCTAACGAGAAGTTGATTCATATGTCAGTAACCAAGTCTAGAATTCCAAAGCTGATATACTTGCAAAACAAAATACTCACGTGGTAATTATACTAAGCATCCTCTGAATTCTTAATCACTTTTCATTATTTATGTGTTCATTGATTTAATAAATACTATGCCATGGACAGTGTGCTTAATGACACGTTTTGGAAAGAACTGAGGCATTTATATGTGAGTAGATGAAATTTGGAAACATAATATTAATTGAAATTACTCTGACCAACAAGCTCAAACATCATGTGGTTTCTCTTCCCTGAGAAACACCGTTTGTAAAGGGTAGAACAGAAGAGAGAAAAAAACAGGAGGTAAGGGGAACCTCAAATACTTCCCCAAATTATATATTGTTATTAATACATATAATAAAATATGTATCATATATTATGGTATATGTTTATACAGGTTGTAGTCAAGTTTTATGAGGAGAACAACTAGAATCAAGACACAAAATTTATATTATTTTATGGTGATTACCCAGAGTTAAACACAAGAAAGTGAACAAAATCTGTCCACAGCACTAAAGATCCAGAATATTCAGCTAAGGGCCTGGATCTCACAGCAATGTCCTGCATGAGTCCAGATGAAAACCCATGACAGTGCCTCCCACGAGCCCAGCTGGAGGTCTAGAGCCCACAAGAAGGACTCACGCCAGTCTGTTTTACAGATCTGTGCTGGGAAGGCCCAAAGGTCAGCAGAGGAAGCTAGAAAGTCTATGCCAGCGGGTGAAGGAGCTGTGCTGGTAGGTTGAGGCTTCTACACTGGAGCTGAGAAGTCATGTTCAAAACAAAGACCAGAGTTGTCCTGAAAAGCACCACAGCCACCCTCAGCGACACAGAGGTCCCGAGCTCCTCTAACAATAAGAACAGTCGAGTACATACCAGGAAGCCAGCGTGATGAGTTTCTCCTGGAGATTAAACAGCACACATCTTCCCCTCCAGAGCCAGGAAGTGATACTCAATGTAAGGACCAGAGCTCCCCTAAAGTGAATCACAGCCACTCTCACCAGCAAGGTCCCGAGCTCCTCCAATGACAGCAGTTGAGCTCACACTGGGGAAGCCAGCATGCCGAGCTCCTCCAGAGGAACCAGCAGCTCAACAGCAACACTTGGGAAAACCCACAACGCCTCGCTCTTCTTCTCCACGCAGGCAACTTTCCTCAGGTGGATCATCTCCACTCAGCACCGTGCTGATTTAATCCAAATGGCATTAAATTGACCACCAGTTTTTAATCCATAACCATCAGTATTTCTCTATTCCTTGGTTCTGTTTCACTCCTTCATCTGGTGACTCGTTCTTTCATTTGACTGAAATCTCCTGGGCGCCTTGCTTCTCTGCAGAAGACACTGCTTTGAAGCCAGATGCAGAGAAACCGTCGAGGCAGCCTATAGTCTACCGGCGAACACAGCTGGGAAACACTTCCTGAGCATGGCAACGACTTCGGGAGTCGCTGCTCATGGGAGTTAACATAGGATGAACAAGGATTAGCATATTCCGAAATGAAAGGAGAGTATTTCAAGGAAAAAAAACATTTGTCCCCAGCCTTAAACTACCACAACATAGCCATTAGAGACACTCCCAAAGTAATGCTGCTATGAGTGTGATTCCTGGTAAAAACAAAAACACGCAAGAGTCATGGTGCTGGTACAGCTGTGGAGTAGTGGAATATGGGAAGGATTTGGGCACACAGACAACTAGTAAGTGATACGGACACAGCAACAGCAGAGCAGAGTCCACTCATTCCCAGAACTTCCATCTTCCTGGAGGAAAGAGCGATAGCAGTCAGGTGAATGACATGCTGTCAGTAAGAGCTTTAGGGAAAAGTACAGTGCTGGGAAATGGAAAAGAAATGCCAAAGAATGGAAAAGCATTGCTACTTTATTGAGAAGTGTTCTAGTAAAGTGATTAAGAGTAACTCCAAAAGCCTAGAGATGAAATGATACTTAACACTGAGCTTACAAAGCATGTAGTATTTATAAAACATATCAATGCATACTGGTTGTGGTGGAGCTCACCTGTAATTCCAGCACTGAGGAGGCTGAGGCAGGAGGATCTCTGAGTTGTAAGACAGCCTGGGCTACACAGGAAGTTCAAGGTCAGGCTTAACTACACAATGAGACTTTGTCTCAAATAAAAATACATATATGTAGGAATATATATATATATATATATATGTGTGTGTGTGTGTGTGTGTGTGTGTGTAGGTAGGTATATGTATTACATATATTATATATGTATTTTATATGACATAATATTTATCCTATATCAATATATATGTATAATATATAAGTATATATAAATATAAAATGTGTCACCCTACTTGAATATATGTTTAAAACTGTTGTTGCCATTGTTGCCATCATCTCATAGTCATCTTTTTTCTTCGTTTTCCTGGGTTTTATTTTTTTGAGACAGGATTTTGCTATCTCTTTCAAGTGTGTCATGAACTCCTTATGGCAATCCTCCTGCCTCAGCCTCCAAAGTGCTAGGATGACCGGTCCACACCACCCTACCTGGCCCCTAATCATCCTGCTGTTGCTGCTCTTAGCGTGGTAATTGAAGCTGCCATGGGAAAGGTATAATCTGAATGACACTAAAGAGAAATGGAGAAGAAGCTGTGTCACAGCAACATCAGTGAGAAGAACAGGACAAAGGAGAGAAAGTAAGGGTGGGAGGGATGGGTGCAGAGACAATTTTATCGGAGCAGTAGCAACTACCACTAAATCGATCCCTAGAGCCTTTGTGAAGGATTTGGTATTTATCCCCTTTTCCTAAAGCATAAGACCTGATTGGAAACTAATCAGCCCTGCAAACTAGAGAGAATAATTCCAGCCGCAATCAGCCTGTCCCTGCCCCACCCATTCTCCATCCTGCTCTGTGGCAGCTCTGTGAGGAAGGGCTGCAGGGGCGACTGACCGGGGCTGGCAATTTTGACCCCTGGTTTGCAAAGCTGAGTATTTTCTATCTAGGTCTTTGGGGAGGGTGAGCACAGCAATGCTGGAGCAGGGACAGGTACATGGTCTGAAGGGGAGAAAGGAGATGAACGGCTTTTGTGCAGGTGCTGAAGAACAGAAGTCCTCTAGATGACTACGAGGGAGAAAAGACAAAAGTGGGGTTAAGCATGGCTTGCAGGATGCTGGCCTGACTGTCAGAAGAGGAGAACCGCCACTTACTGAAATGTCTAACTGTGTAGGAGGTCGGGCTGGTTGTGGAAGAACACAGCCTTCATCCCAGCACTCTGGGAGGCAGAGGTCACAGGATGGTGAGTTTTAGCATAGCCCGACAATTTAACAATACAGCAAGACCCTTCTTAAGGCTAAAAAAAATTATAAAAGGCTGCAGAGGTGGGTTAATGGTAAAGCCTTTAATTAGATCCTCAGTATTACACAAAGAAGAAAGAGAAGGAAAAGAAAAGAACAACAGAGAAAGACACATATTTGTTAGACAAGGTGTGGCTAATTCAGTTTGTATGTGCTATTTCATTTATCCACTTGTGGAGGTGCAGGAGTGGTTCAATGTGAATCTGAAATTCAAAGAGAAGTTGGAAGTCAGTTGTGTACATTTGAGACTCCTCCCTGCCACAAACACAAATGCACTGACTCAGGTTCTGTGTATAGATGACTCTGCATTCCAAGAAACGCAGTCAGTGGGGTTTCCTCGTGTGCCCATGTCCTGTCCTTACACAAGTTGGCATAGTAGAGGGCGGTCACTGGGGCTGATGTCTCTGCATCATCAGGTATAAGGGAAGAAGCCTGGAAGGGTGAAATCCCAGCCTGAAGCATCTCGGACTTCCCCTGGCAAAGGAGAAGAGGAGGAAGAGGTCGGGCGGGTCTCCACGGTTGCTAGATGATGGGAAGGAAAAGCTTGTCCTGCTCTGGGGTTATGTCTTACAACAGTAATGTGATTTCTCTGAACTGTTTTCCTTTCTCAGTTCTGTCGCTTATATTCTCAGGGTCAATTTGTTTTCTCATCTCACATTGATGTTAGAAAAAAATAATGTGTTAAAATGAAAACCAAATAGTCTCCTTTTAGCTACATGATTTTAAGGTTCAATTTTCACCTGTAAAACTAGGTAAGATGCTGTTTGGCAAGTAGAAGATAGACAGTGATCCTTTCTGTAGGAAGACGAAAGAAAAAGAAAGAAAGAAAGAAAGAAAGAAAGAAAGAAAGAAAGAAAGAAAGAAAGAAAGAAAGAAAAGAAAAGACAAGACATACCACTGAGATAATGAAAACAGTTATTCAAGAATCCAAATGACCTGTCATTCTTTATTCAACAGTTTTGAAAATAAGCTATTCTTTGATAGTCCCTCAAATTTCTACTTTCTACCAAACATTTGATAATACATATGGGTATGGAAGAGACCATTTTCACATGTGGAGATCACTTAACCCATATGGATCTGAGCTGATTTGGTGCTATCCGTGGGAGAAGCCATGAGAAAGGATCTGGAAACAAGATCACTTTAAACCACAAAAAGGTTTTTAGGGTTTTAAAGCAAGAAGACACCTGTTTTAGCTCTTGTTGAATAACCAACTGTATACAACTTAGTGGTGAAATATAAAGACATTGCTCATGGTTCTCCCGGTTGACTTGTGTGAGCTGGGAGCCCTGATGCACCGCTGGCTCTGGAAGGCAGATGGATCTGCTGCTGGCAGCCTCAGGTGGGAAGGATAGTGAGGATCCTTCACAGTCCCCGCTGCCAGTTGGTCCTGGCTGCTGGCGCTGTCAATCAGAATTCTGCGCTCGATCTTCACCTATGGCTGGGACTTCTCACCACACAGCCCTGAGTTCCCCTAAGAAGCCCAGCAAGAGGGAAAGATCAAAGAAGAATGGTTCTAGAGGGCTCACAGAGGAGCTGCAAGTCTCTGGAGACTTGGACATCACACCTTGTCGCTTCCATGAGCTGCAACTGGTCGAAATCAAATCACAGGTTAAATCTCAGCTGTCAGACGGAAAGGGCCCTTCACATGGACACAGAGGAGGATGTGAATGTTGGGTAAGACGCCTCATAGATGGAACTTTCTGGAGACTCTCTACCACTCTGTGACCTTAACACAATTTAGTAGGAGGTATAGTTAAAATATATATCGGCATCATTACAATTGTATCATTTCCCTTCCTAAATATTGTTCAGCTATTAAAAACATAAAGGTACCCTACCACATCCTTGAATATCTGACTTCCTGCACAGCTCTCATGACAAAATGCAAGTGAGCCAACCACAGCAGCTTTGGCTTTATTTTCTGTTGTAATCATTTTTATATTAACTGTATTATCTAAAATAATTTATAAAAAGAGAGGTAATTTAGCTCCTGACTCCCCATGGTGCTGCTAATCTTTGGATAGGAAAAATTATGTGTCCTCTTTATATTTGAGAGGACTGAAAGAGAGCTTTTAAAAAAAGTAAGAATACAGGAAATTATAGAAAAATAAAAATACTTATGTACATATTAAATTGAAGGTAGATAAATAGAAAGTAGGGAGATCTTCTCAAACAGATGAAGGATGAAGAGATGGAGGGAAGGTGGCAGGGAAGGAAGGAAATGGCGATAGAAGAAGAGAGATGGAAGAAATAATAATGGAAAGAGAACTTGTGCAAAATGGGGAGGTGACTGAGAACCGGAAGGAGCAGGGAAAGAGGGGAAAGGAAAGAGTTAAGACACATTGTATAAGTGTCCTCACTCCCCACCACAAGGATGGTCATGATGTACTGGAATAGATACTCATAAATGCATAGAAAAGCTTTCCAGTCACATCAGAATGACTACATTACACGCTCCAGTCCTGCTGTTCACCTCTGTCCTACCTATATCTGCACCTATTTACACCTACAAATAAATAGATCTCTAGCAGAATTCATAGTAAGCGAATGTTCCCTGTTGAAAATGTGTTCTGTATTCTAGGACACCAGAGATCTCATTGGAAATGCGGGCTTCTCGCAGGCCCGCTGCTTTTCTCTACATGTTATCCATATCTCCAAAGTACTCCCATACACAGCCAGGTTGGAAAAGCACTCCCCGACCTCTGAGAGGTTCATTTCGAAAACGTATACAGACAGAATCAGTGTTTTAAACAATATGATGGTTTTGTCTCCAGGAATCAGATTGTCTAGTTAAGCACAGTCTGAAGAGTTCAGTGAAGAAAAAGAATGAACCAACACTAAGTATTTACAGTAGGTCACATATTTTACTTGAGAGATCAGGAATGTTTATCATATCACATTGTTGTGTGTGTGTATTTTGGAGACAGAGTTTCACTATGCAGGTCAGACAGGCCTTGAACTCTCTTTGTAGTACTAGCTGTCCCCAAACTCATAGACCCCCTTCCTCTGTCTCTCCAGGGCTGGAATTACAGGCAGGCACTACCATGCTTGGCAATATCGTATTTAATATTATCACAAAGACCTTACAGTGCAGTAGGACAGCTCTTATTCAGTGATAAAGTAAATAATCTGTCAGGGATCCCATGCCAAATTCATTGAGCCAAGTATTTCTTCAATAATTATGGACTCTCTACTATTAAGTTCAGTGCACACCAAAGAGTTATAAATGATTGGCTAAGCTTAAAGCACAGGGGCCTGGGATTTAGTTCAGTGGCATAAGCATCTGCCTGGCAAGCACAAGGTCGTGAGTTTGATCCCCAGTAACAAAAAAAATTTTTTAATTAAAAAATGAATAAACTTAGCACAGTAATTAAATGTATATAGAAAAATTTAAAAAACAGAGTGATCAGAAGACAGTATCATCACTGTGGATTAGTTTGATGATAAAAAAAAACTGTGGAAGGTTATATTGTTAAATTACAAAAGATTATAGGACTTAAAAAGTAAAATCTTGTCTTTATTTATTATTGGCTCTATGTTTAGAGTGTCCTAAGTATTTTACTATTACTCTCTGATTGTTCTGATAACACTAGTAATTGGAATCACCTTTTCAATGGAAAGACAAAAAAAAAGTTCACAGGATTAGAGAGTGAGAAAGACTAGTAGAGTGAGTTCAAAGAATGAAGGAATGACATTCTCACCATGTTCCTGGGAAAGAAAACAAGTGTGTGTTATAGTGTCAGAATGGAGATTCCAGTATTCACAGCTTTACTTTAGACCACAATAGTGTTTTCAGGTAATGAGAACTGAAATGAATTAATCTTATTGATATTATGTCCAAATATTTGCTAAATAAAAGTCTATTTTTGATGCATTACTATTTCCTACCTGCTCACGCCCCCGTTAAATTATAACTGTTGTCTCTAAATATCTTTTTTGTCCTTCAAAATGTCTTCTGGTAACTGCTGGGGTAGAAAAAAGAAATAATAATATTTGAAGACCAAAAATATAACCTTCAAAATCATATGTAACTTATCCCCTAAGTATAAAATCATAACATCACAAGTTTAATAATACAGAAAAATAAAAATACCTAGAGCCTCCTCAGGGGTAGATCAACGTTACTATAATGTTGCATTTTCCCCCTGTTATATCAAAGTGTATCACACTGGTCTCAGTAGAAAATCATTTTCTAGCTGTTTAATAATACCAAGTAACTAGTAATCCAATAAAAAACCAATCAGCAAGACTATTTCATGCCACATGCAACTCCAAGAGTGTCCATTCCAATGAGTCCGCAGACTGCATCTCTAAGTAATAAGAATGTTTCACTGTATTATTTAGTATCTCGCCGAGACACGTTAAATGTTTAGTGAAAGGAATTTAATTGGGAATGAAGCCAAAAGTCTGTTGAAAAAGGTGAGTTCAAAGATGGATAAATTTCTTCATAGTCGATCTTTGTGCTCTACCCTCTTTCTGTTTTTATAGCACCACACAATGAAACTTAATATACGCTCCTTGTGACAAGTAATACAAAAGAGATCCAAAAGAATTTAAATAGAAATATATATATATATATATAAAATTTTATTTAAGTGTTCATACATATTTCTTGTGTACATTGCCATTAAATGTTCTAATGCTTATTGGAATGGAATATTTTTCACATATTATCGAGTTCAACTTCTCATTTATAGATTCATTGATCTGTCGCATTCCATAATTTATTTATTCATGGGTGCAATTTACTTAAAAGGTCACATGCTTACTTACTTTGATGAAGATAAGAAAAAGCAGTTCTTGCCTCACAGTGTTTTTGTAAATAGTCTATCAGACAATGTTAAGTATACTTAATAGCATGTATTTGTTACATTATTACTAAGAAATAGTATATATATATATATATATATATATATATATATGCATTGAAAGAGAGAGAGAGAGACAGAGAGAGAGAGAGAGAACCTAGTGTGAGCAATGTTCTGTATTTAAAAAGTGACTACAATATATAACCCAGTCTCGTATCACTTACATGTGGGTAAAAAAATTAAGAAATATATCTATAGCAAGTGATCAGGGAGGAGGAACAAGGGAGGGGAAAGGTTTTTTTTTTTTTTTAATTGAAGAAAGAACTTGGAAATAGAGCTTTCAGTAATGGGTAGGAGAAGAACTGGAGGGCTGGGGAGGAAGTGGTCAGGCTCGGGGACCAAAAACTTAAGTTGCATTATGTGTGTGTAAGGATGACCCAGGATACAAGTCACCCTTGCACGCTGCAAGCATAGACACGTGTATATATATCCATGTAATGTAAACAAGCGTTGTAGTCATAGGCTCCAGAACTCCAGCGATAGGGCAGAGACATGGACAGACCAAACCGCTTCCTTCCGTGGTACCCGCCAGATGTTTTAAATTTCCCTTTTGGCAGCTTTCCTATCAGCTGACTCATAGGCACCCCGTTCTATTTTTGGAGAGGTTTACCACCAGAAAGTGTAGGTTTTAATCATCCCATACAAATACTGGGTTCAGTACTTTTCAAACCATTTCCCATCAGAATCCTAAACTCTAGCTGGTGCATTTCAGCTAATGGCAAATCCGATGGGAAAATGTGAAAGCGTGTCCTTCAGTGCTTTCGTTTACCATAGAAAGAGGGAGGTGGTCAGTGAGTTATTCCATCCAGAAGGCCATTGTCTTACTTCTGTTGACTTCTCAATAAAACACCATCTACAAAAGGATACATAACGGGGTGACCTGGTCACTTGCTCCCAATACATTATTAAAGTGCCTTATATTTCCCCTGGGATAAAATTACTGTGTTATTTCCTTTAAATGATTTTATATCAAAAGACATTTGAATTTCGCTTGAGCCACAGGAGAGATATCAGGAAATAAAACCTAACAAATCTGGGTCCCGCTAATGAGAGGTAAGGGAGTTAGGGCTTTGCCATGAACTCTGGTTTTCATTACAGCAGTTGGGGAAATGCGATGTAACAAGAAGAAGGATTGAATGGCACAGGAGAGGGTGAATATGATTAGATTTCACTTTTGAGGAGATATTTTAGAAAATATGCTGTCAAAACCTCACAGTTACCTTCAGGATTTTTAAAAAAAATTTATAGGCAATATTATTTTTCCAAATAAGACTACTTTAGAAAGTAATTGTTTTTCACCTTGTGTTTTTCAATTTCAACCAAATAATTGAGCTGTGGTTGACATTATTTGTTAATAGAAATGGGAGATATGGATGTGATATTTGCCTCCGACTGCTTATTCTCATAGTCTGCTGTTGTGATGTCATTTTATTTTACCTGTCTACATCTGATGCTGCTGATCACTAAAGGCCATGAGAGACCTGCACGTGTCACACTGCCTCCAGCCAGCGAATAGCTTTCTGGGAGACATAATGTTTTAAATAGGAAACACAGGCCCCTGTCTATAGGGCAATCTGTCTACAACTACTGAAGTGTTCAGCTTTACCTGCAGCATGAGAAGTTGAAAGGAAAGCCCTTACTAGCAGACTGTCTCTGCATGTAGTAAGAATAATGTTTCATGGTCGTAGTTTTCTCTATTATAAAAGGAAGCTTAACAAAAATGAATACAGTGCAGCTTAAATTAACAATAATAAGATTTAAATTGAATGCAATATACAACTTCTCTTAAAACATCTAGTAAATTTTAAATATTTGAAATAGATTTAAATATTTGAAATAGTGCACTTTAAGAAAGAGTATTTTTCAGAGTGAGTTGTCTTTACTGCAGTATTTATTAAGATACTATCTTTACTGAGAGAGAGAGACAGAGAGAGAGTCCTTCAAAAATGTGTACATTAGGAAAAGGAAAATTCAAATAAATGTTTAATGCTAAGTTTATTGAGACATCATGAGATTAATCCAAGTTACTCATGACTTCTAGAATTATAAGTGGTGGCCATTACCTTCCAGACATTTATTAGTACAGTGAACTGCTGATGTGTGTAAACGCTTTTTGCCCCCTACCATAGACACACACACACACACACACACACACACATATATATATATATTTTTTTTTTCTTCTAGGCATACCTACATGAAATTTTTCATGCAGGTATGCCTAGAAGAGCAACCCAAGATATCAATTTAATTCTGAGTTTCATACTTTCTGAGTAAATGAGAATTTTAAGTGTTATGAACATATTTCCACAGATTTCCACCTACAACCAAGAAGAAACAATGACCAGATTTAATCTACCTGTTGAAACAAAAATCAGATAAAATGTACAAGGCAATTATTCTTTAAGACGTTGAAAATCAAGCTATGAAGCATAATAATTTCTAAGGAAGGTAAGGAAATTTAGTGCTATTCATAAAACTGGAGACGAAACCTCACAGTGTGTGACATATTAAAACAATTAAGAGAGCATTAACTCAGTCATGGTACCATATGAGCCTTAGATCATTTACCACAGTAGTAAATCTTAAAAGCAGAGCTTGAAAAGACTGACCAATTTTCAGCTTTCCAAACTGAGTTCCATATAAAAGGTCAAAAACATTGATAGGAATAAAACAAAAATCCAACACCCGTAAGAGAGAATGAACAATTAAAATGCTTGCAGAGAGAAGGAAAAAACCAACTCAGAACTAACACAGGTGCTAGAGTTAGTAAATATTACAAAAATTACAATAATTGTACTCCATCTGCTTAAAAATGTTAAGGAGAAACACAGAAAAATATTTTTTAAATACCCATAGGAAACAGCATAAGAAAATTACAAGAACAAAAGTGAATGAAGTAGACAAATTGAAACCAGTAGAGGAAGCAGTGAATGTCAGAGTTGTGTCTTTGTGATCACTAAATTTTATATACTTCTGGCTGCACTGATGATTAAAAAGGAAAACTACACTACAATTTCTACAAATATTAACATTCAAACATGGGCGTGGTACAGTGGCTCATTCCTATAATCTCAGCATTTGGGGAAGTTAGGCAGGAAGATCACATCTTCGAACCCAGCCCGGGAAACCCAACAATTTAGCAAGATAATAATAAATAAATAGGCAGAGAGATAGATATGGCATATAAGGTTATAGTTCAGTGTAAAGACCCTTGGTTTAATATCTAGTATGGAATTAAAGCCCAAACAAAAAAATCATTAAAATATGCACAAGCTCACTCAGAAAGAATGTGCCTGAACACATATGTATCTATTCAAAAGCCTAAATTTATAGCTTAAAAAAACTTACAATAATAAAATGTCCAGCAAATTGCATTTGCCAATAAATTCTATCAAAAATTTGAGAAGAAATAAATTTTAGTCTTACACAAATGCTGGCAAAGCACTGAGGAGGAAAAAATAATTTGCTGTTATTTTTATGAAGTTAAGATGACCCTGATACCAAAAGCCCACAGATACATGGAAGCTACAGCAGGTATGAACGAAATGGTATAAACAAACTTTTCAACTTGATACAATATCAAGGTGAAATTGTAGGCAATATTTTAGTGCTCAAAAAATATTAGCTAAGGAGGAACACTTAGCATGAGATCTATCTTCCTCTAACAAATCTTTTTTAAGAGAAAAAACAAAAAAGGGTAGAAATAATAAAGAATTTCAAAAATAATATAGTAAGAAATCACTAGTTGATAAATTACATACTGTTATCTTAGAAGTAGTTGTTCAAGCTACAAAATCAAAGCATAAAAGGTGGAAAATCAAACAATGACTTTTCCACTGGTGCAGCCACTGTGGAAGTCAGTATGGAGATTCCTCAAAAAACTAGGATTGGAAGTTCCATTCAATCCAGCTCTTCCCCTCCTGGGTGTTTCCCAGAAAAATTGAAAAGGTCATATCACAGCGACATATGTGCACCCATGTTCATAGCAGCACAATTTGTGATAGCTAAATCTTGGAAACAACCCAAATGCCCATCAACTGCAGAGTGAATGAAAAAGACGTGGTATTTTTATACAGTGGAATATTACTCACCTCACACAAATCCTCAAATAGCAGGTGCACGAGCACACATTGCAGGTGCCAGATCTGCTGCAGATCTGCAGGGCTGCCTCTCCTGCAGTTCCATGACTATCCACTTTCCCAGCCCCTCCCAAGCCTTTGATAAACACCAGCCCACCCTCTGATTTTATGAATTTGAGTCTTTTATAGATGGCTCATAAATAAATCGCTGAAGTATTTTCTTTCTGAAACTGGGTTATTTCATCTTGCATAATGCTCTCAAGAGCATCTAATTCTCCACACTTTATAGAACTTCATTCTGTTTAAAAGTTGAATATTATTCACATACACACATATATTTACCTATTAGGCTGTATTTTTTATTTGTTCATCTGTGGGTCGGTAGGCAGGTTGCTTCTTCACTCACACTATGGTAAATAGTGCTGCAATGAACTTCAGAACCTAATATCCCTCTGAGCTCCTGCTTGCTGCTCTATGGAACAACACCCAGGAGAGGCGTTGCTGGATCAGGCTGATGTTCTATCTTTAATTTTTTTTTCAATATTTTTAATGTTTGCCCTTGCAGTGGGACAATTTTGCATTATTGCCAATGTACAAGTGAGTCAGTTCATCCAAATAGCCACCATCCTTTGTTGTCTTCCGCTTTTTAATAATAACCATCCTGATAAATGTGAGACGGTACTGCGCTGCGTGTTTGCTTTGCAGCTCCCTGATGAATAAGAACATTAACTGTCTTGTAAGGTGCTGTTACTCATCAGATGTCTTCTTTAAAAAAATGGTTACTCAGGTCCTTAGTCCATTAAAAGACATCAGGCTGTAAGATGTGAATTATTGAGATGTAGGATTTATTTTCATAAGTTTTGATATTAACTCTGTCACATATGTGCTTTCCAAAGATTTTCAAACACTTTATTGATTGATTTTTAATTTTGTTAATGGTTTTATTGCTAAGTACAAGCTTTACAGGTTAAGGTAGTCTCATCTACTTATTTATTTTTAGCTATATATATATATATATATATATATATGTCATAAAGCTTTTCCCCTAGGATTTTTTTCTAGACCTTTCAGTTTCAAGACTTATGTTTAAGTCTTCCATGTATTTTAACTTGATTTTCATGAATGGTATAAGAAAACCATCCAGTCTCGTTCTTTTGCATTTGGATATACACTTTTCTCAGCATATGTAGTGTGTTTTTGGTAACCCTGGTGAAGATGAGGCAATTGTGTGTGTGGATAAATGTTGAGCTATTTTGATATATTGTTCTATAAGTCTATTTTTGAACTAAAACACTATTTTGACTCCTTGTTTGTTACATATATATATTTTCAGAGTCTCTGTAATACTTGCATATTTCTAGTTTTAAGATGTACATGATATGGATATAGATTAGGATTCAGATTTAGAGTTAGAGTTTTTAAAGATGGTCTCGCTATATAGTTCAAACTGATCCGGAACTGATGGCAAATCTTCTGCCTCAACTTCCCGAGTGCTGAGATGACAGATATGTACATCACGTCTAGCTTTGTTATATATTTTGAAACCAAGAAATGCCATGCCTCTCCTATGTCCTTCCTTCTCATGATTCTTTTGGTATTTGAGTGGCTTGTTTTGTTTTTGTTTCAGGAATTGAACTCACAACCTTGCACTTGCCAGACAGGTGCTTATGCCACTGAGCTAAATTCCCAGCTCCTATTTGAGTATTTTGTGAATCAATGTAAGTTTCAGCATTGTTTCCCAATGCTTTGGGGAAATTTCTCAGTGGACTATTGATAGGGATTACCTTTAATCTGTATATAATTTGAATAGTAGGATCATTGTCATGTTAATGTTAATGTTCCACCTTCCACATTTGTCTTATTTCTACAATATTCTGTAGTTTTTGGTGTACACATATTTTACTTCTTTAGCCAAATTTATTCTCAAGCATTCTGTATTTTATATTTAGTACTGTTATAAATGGGATACTGTTCTAATTTTCTTTGTAGACAGTAAAACCTTGGATTGGGTTTCACTTGTTTGCTAAGACAAGCAAATATTTCTAATGACTTTTAGCTTGATAAACGAGCTATGCCTTGCAAGACAACACGGAATGTCACATGATCAAAACTGAGGCAGGGGTTCCTGTCTCTCTCCTCTCTCTGGCTGTGAGATAGTAGGTGATTCTGTCCCAACAGCTGAAGATTATGGAGACCTCATCTGCAAAAGAGAAAAAGGCACTGAAAAGCCTCAGTGCAAAGAGTTTAGGGAGATTTGTAAAATGTGGGAAGCAGTGCAAAATTTTGTAGGAAAGCGCCACCCAAATAAAGCTGTTGTAGTGCAACTCATGAACCTGCCAGAGGACAAGATGATGCCACATTTGCCTGAGATCCTCAGAAGGAGGCAAAAGCAAGTGTCATGGGATGGGCTCCTGGTTAAAGCTGCAGGAAGAGAAAATTGTGTTGAGCAGGTAGACTGCAGTGTTTTCCTCGGTAATAGTGAAAATGGTCCTACAGGCTAACCTGCTTCTCACTTTTCTCCTGCACACCAGCCGCGAAGGTTTTCAAAAGTAAGTGCAGGTTAATGCATTTATTTTTCTGTATATTTTTGTATTTTATTATTTTGCATATTATAGCATTGCAATCATGGGTACATTAATATTTTGGGGTTTGAAACAAATCTTCTGAGTTTACATTATTTCTTAAGGAGAAATTTGCTTTAGATTATAAAGGAAAGTGCTTTGGAGGCCAAGCGTGTTTTGGGAATGAAGTGTGCTCAGAAACCAAGGATTTACTCTGTTAGTTTGTTAGTTTTAAGAGCTATTAGTGGGTCAGGTAAGGACCAGCAGTGCTTCCCTGGTTCATATTTTCCCATTCAATGAAATTGTCATGATAATTGTCGAATGTAAATGATACTTAGGGCAAAAATAAGATGAAGAAAATAAAAGGAAATAAAGAAGCACAAAAGGAGTGCCTGAAAAATGAAAGGTCACTTTGGAAGAAAATTAAAAGGCCCTGCAAACAGTACAGACCAGCACAGAAACAAGAGGGCAGCGGCCTTGAAGTCAGTTGCTGCTGTCTTGTGGTTTTATGCCCTCTTTGCCTGTTGATCCAGGCGGTCCCACTTGATCAGGTCCTGGAAGATTGGTATCCGGTGCCAGGTTCAGCATGTTCGTGTGTCAGAAGATTGGTGCAGGGCTTGGCTTGCTCTGGGGCTTGCAGCTGTGCATCCCTGATTAGCAAGACTCTTCAATTGGCAGGTCCTCCTCCAGGTCCTCCTGCTTTGCAGCAGAAAGGTTACTGTGCCCTGCCCTCCTGCATCGCCATAGAACTGTCTTATTTTGTATTCTGCAACTTTACTGACTTTATTAGTTCTAAGCGTTTTTTATTGAGTCCCCTATGTTTTAATATATAAAACCCTGTCAGTAATAAATACAGACAATTCTGCTTCTTCCAATCTAATTTGGAAGTGTTTCATTTCTTTCTCTTTACAAAATTGCTCTGGCTAAGACTTCCAGTACCTAGTTGGAAAGAAGCAGAGAGAGGAAATTCTTACTTCATTATTGATTTTAAAGGAAAATTAATCAGCTTTACACTGTTGAGAATGACGTGCCCCGTGAGCTTGTCATATAGGGTCTTTATTCTGTTGAGCTCTGTTTTATCTGTTCCTACTTTGCTGAATCTTGCCAAATATTCTCTCTGCATATACTGAGATTATGTGATTTTTTAACACTTTATTGCGTTCATGTAGTGCATTCCTTTGTTTTTTATATATTTACTTATTCTTGTATCCCAGCTGGCTATAATAAAGGTCATCCTTGAAGGTACTGTTGGATTCAGTTTGCTGTATAGGATTTTGTTGAAGATTTTTTTTTTTCATCTGTATTCATTAGGGATATTTCTGTATGGTTTTCCTACCATGCCGTCATCTAATTTTAGTGAAATAATTCTGCTCTCATAAAATGAGTTTTTTGGAAGATTACAGGGAGAATTATCATTAATTTTCCTTTAAATGTTTGGAAGCACCAGATAACATCTAAAGTTATCTGGTGTTGACTTTTCCTAGTTAGGAGGTTTTACTTTACTGATTCAACAGGATAGTGATATGTTATTTATGTTTTTCTATTTCTTAATGATATATTCTTTCTAGGTTGTATATTTCTGGGAATTTATTTCCCACTTAGGTTATCCAACTTTTGAAATATAATTATTTGAAAAAGTCTTTAGCAATCCATTTTATTTCATTTATTTTTGCTGAAGTCTTTGGAATTTTCTTCCTTCTATTAACTTTGGTTTAGTTGATTCCTTCTGTAGTTCCTTGATCTGTAAATTATGTTAAGATTTGTCCTTTTTTTAATGTTGGCATTTATTACAAGGAATTTCTCTCAGAATTTATTTTGGTTTTATCTCATATGTTGTCAGACATTTTGTTTTCTTTTTCTTAAGGTATTTTCTCAACTTTTACTTTTTTCATTTACCTTACAATTGTTTAAAACGTTTGTTTTGATATTCAGACACGTAATTTTTTGCAGTTTTTCTTCTACTGGTGATTTCTCATTTCATTCCATTGTGGTCGGGAATGATATCTGGCATGCATTCAATCACCTTAACCTTATTAAGATCTCATTCTGACCTACCCTGCAAATCTTACTAGAGGAGCAGGGTGCCCTTTCTTGAGAAGAAAGTGCACCTGCTGTTGTCAGGTGGAATGTTATAGCAGGTCAATAATCCTCTGTTTATTTATTGCCCTTCTGTCTAATATTGAAGTCTATCATTGTATTACTATTCGTTTATTTCAGATCTTTCATTGCTCACTCTATACATGTAATTGTTCTGTGCTGAGTGAGTTATGTAACTGGCTTATCTTCCTGGCTGATTGATACTTCTTTCATTATAAAATAGCTTTCTCTCTTCTAATAGCTTTTGAGTAGCAGACTGCCTATCCCATATAAATAGAATCACGTGATTTCTTTTGGTTTATTATTTGCATAAGCTATCTTTTCACTTTCAGTGTGAAAGTGTCCCTAAATCTAAGAGAGTGTCATAAAAAATGTATCACTGGGATTTGTTCTGTGTTAAAAAAAAAAAAAAACTCATTCACCTTCTCAGTTTTTCAATTAAAGAGTGTAATCCATTTGTAGCTAAAGTAACTATTGATTGAAAAAGATTTACAATTGCCATTTTTAGGGGTTTGGGGGGTTGTCTCTGTACTACTTTTGACTGTTCTTTTGTTTCTTAATGCCTTATTTGTATGTTCACAAAATTTGTACTGATGTCTTGATTACTTGCTCATTCTTTGTGTAATTTAGATAAGTGTTTTATAAAATCCTCTGTAGTTTTCATAAAATATCTTATATTTACTTGAGCTAATAATAATTTTATTTCAATTGCTTAAACTACACTTTAATGTCTCCTTCAGACATATTACATAGTTGCTTTCATAATTTACATCAATTCATATTGCATTTCTTTAAATGTACTTTATTTGTAGTTTAAAAAATTTTTTAAACTTTCATGCCAGAATTAAAAATGATTTAACCACTACCATTATAGTAATGCGGTATCTGCATATGTCTCTGTATTTATATTTGCCAAAGTGTTTTATGTTTTCCAGAGCATTTGTGTCCTCTTTTTGGTTTCTTTCAAATTGGAAAGGACTCTAGCTTTTCTTGTAACACAGGTCTAATAGACATGTCACCTTTTTTTCGGAGGAATGGTTATCTATCCCTTAATTTTTGAAGAAGAGATTTACAGATGATAGTATTTTGCTGGACAGTCTTAACAACTGTTTCTCTTTTATCACTTTCAACATATGATTTCATTCCTTTTGGCCTGCAGTTTAACGCTAAAAAGAATATTGCTCCTGGGCTTTTTGAAGATTCCCTTGTTGCTTTTTATTTGTTAGTATCGGGTACTTCTCATCTGACTTTTGACAATTTTATTATAATACACTTCAGTGTGAATTGATTTGCTTTCATTTTATACAGTATCCTTTTATGTCCTGGGTATGATGGTCTATTGAGAACCCTGATTTGGACAATCCATTCTTTGTTATAATAAATTCTTGGTCCTTTCTCTTTCTGTTTTCTTTTTGATATCCACATACTGAATGTATTAGTTCACCTGATGCTGTTTTCTAATATCTTTCAGTTTATTGCTTTTTAATTTTTGTTCCTCTTTCTAATTCTTCTTCTGGATAATCTTCCATGACCTGATTTTGAGGTTACTGACCCTTTCTTCTCTGTCTTAATTTTTAAATCTTCTCATGAAGTTCTCAGTTCAGTTATCGTGCTTGTCATTTAATTTTGCCTGTTTGATGATTTCACTATGTTTTCTGTTTATTTTCATTCTCTGTTTGTTCTTGCACTACTGTCTTCAACTTGGTGAACATTTTTATGAGAATTATTTTTAATTCTATCTTTCATACTCATATAACTCAATTATTTTAGGTTTACTTTCTGGAGATTTCTTTTTTGACATGGGTTCAGAGCCTCTTCATTTGAATCTTTATTGATTTGTCAGTGTGTTGGTGTCTATGCATTAGAGACAGTTACATCTCAAGGTCTTCACAGTGGGCCTTCCAGAGGAAAAGACCATCAGTTCATCCAGTCAGACATTTGGCAGTCTCTGCCAAGTGTTTCTCTCCCAAGGGAAAAGCAGGTAGCTTCATTTCTTCAACTTATCTGTGGGAGCCAGGAGGCAGTGACTAGGTGGAGTAGTGGTATTGCCCCTCGAATCTATCTACTAGGGTTGGTGAACCATGATAATGTTGGAGTATTGCCAGAGATGTTGGGGTGCTGGAGAGAGGAGCCAAATCTGTCTCTCCCCACAGAGAAGCAAAGAGCAGGGCATTTTAGCCGACTCAGTCTGTGAGGTCACTGGCATCTGCCAGCCCAAGATAGCATCTTGATTCTATCCTAAGTGGCTAGTCTGTGTCAGTGCCATCAAAGGAAACAGAGACATAAGCAACAGCTTTCCACACTGGTGAACTTGGAAGCTGGGAGTCTCTTTCTGAATGGATGATACTTTGCCAGGGACAGGATCTATACAAGTGAAAGGGTATTTAAAGCTTTTTATCACTTCCTCAATGTCTGGTTTTGTATCCTCTATGGTTCACATAGTGTTTGGATTGCTACAAAAGGAGTATTTGCCTTTTCATGAAGTCAGTGTGTTTTTGTGAGAAAGAGAGAATCCAAAGTGTTCTCTGTCTTGATTATACTCCTTTCTCATCTAGCATATTTTTAATAGTGCAGTAGTAATTGTGTTGCATCTAAACTCAGCAATAAGACAAGAAAATTTATTTTTACACTTTTGTGCAGCATTTTGTTAATATTCTAGACAGGAGGCAAGAGAACAATAGTAAAGGCATTAAGATGGGAATAAAAGAGGTAAAATTATGTTTAATTAAGGCAATCATTTGCATTAAACAGCTGATGGAGTACTCCTGTAAAAAGTATTTTAATTCAACTAAGTGAATTTAATATGATGTCAAAACTAAAGATCAATTTAAAAACTCAACTGTGTGTTTTTCTTCTACTCACAAATTATAATCAGATTTAAAAAAAAACTTTTAAATACCATTTAAAACCCTTTGAAAAATATGAAATAAGTAGAGATGAATTGATCAAAAATGTGAAATACCTAAAATTAACTTTTATAGTTCTGTACACTAAAAACTACACATTTCTCCCAAATTTAAAGACGGTGCTGCATTTGGAAAGTCTGTCACCTCCGAAAGTCAAGCTGAAGCTGAACACCATTTGGGGTGGTGTTAACAGATGAGATTTGGGGGAAAGCGTTATGGATTGTGATCTGGAAAGTACTGTGAAAGACTCACATTTCAGAGGCGGGGCTTTTGGAAGGCGCTTCGGTCAGGGTCGGCCTACTCCTCAGGGAGTGCATCCTCGGAGGAAGCGAGCTGGGCGTGCTGTGTCCCTCTGCCCTGCTGTCTCTGTCTTGGAGGCAGGTCACGGGTAGTAACTGTGAGCCAAAAGAAATGTCTCATTCTGTACATTGTGCATGTCAGGTGTTATCTGTCAGCAAGAGGAACGTGACTACGACAGAAATGGTGAGTCATGAGGGTTCCTGTCCTGTGAGTGGCTCTGGGCCTGATGAAAGGCCTGAAAGGAAGTGAGGTCAGGCTTTGTGCCATTCCTTGTGCTGCCACGTGGAGACACAACACAGGGCCTCTCCAGAGGGTGCTGCAAAGGGGCCCAGGTGAGAAGCAGCGCAGGAGACCTGTGCACACACTGCACCCCAGCGCTCCCGCCGGGACCTCCTACCCTCCGAGCCGTGGGAAGGAAATTTACCTCTGCTACACATTTCTCAGCATGGGCGCCTTGTTTTAGCACCACAGACAAAGAGCGATAACCTTATACATAGAAAAACCTGCAACACAGGTCAGTAGCTTTAGATTGCTCAGATCTCAATTGTCTCCAAATTTTTCTTCCCTCTAGCAAGATCTCATTTATAGGAAGTGAAAACCACATGAAAGTACATTATCGATATATTTTTCTGTCTAACGTTCCATCAACAGAAGAGTGAGGGGAGTTAGGGAGATGGACCTGACCTGCTTGGAGATGCAGAGCTGGCATTTGACAAAAGTGCGGAGGTGACACAATGGGGAAGGGGAAGCTATTTCCACAATGGGTGACTCACATGGAAACTAACTCAGGGATGAAAGTTAGATGCACAGCACCCTACAAGAATGTGTAAAATGGATCAAAGATGTCGGCTTAAAATATATGATAATGATTGAATAAATATATGAAAAAATTTATGATGCTTACTTAGGCTAAGAATTTTAAAATATGACAAATCAAAATCTGTAAAAAAAATTTCCTCAAAATTAAAAGCATCTCTTCAAGATATTATGAGAAAGCAAGTAGAGGTTATAGACTGCAAGAAAAAAAAACCCTCTATATAAAATACTGATAAATGTCTTTTATCCAGAATATCAAAAGAATGTTGATGCTCAATAATCAGGAGACATACTAGTTTTAAAAAGCGAGTGAAATAGATGAACAGACGCCTCAACAGCAAAAGTAATTAGAAAGGTACCTAGATGATAGGAAGACTGGTAATACATGAGCACAGTAAGATGGTTATGTGTTTGCCAAATAAAAAATTATCACCACAGTGAAATAATACCACGTGTATAGTAGATTGCTAAAATTAGAAAAGTACCAGTTACCATACCACATATTGATAAGGAAACAGTAAAACTGTAACTGTCTTACATTGATGCTGAACATATAATATACTACAATTCACTCAGCCATCTGTTGAAAATGTCAAAGACATAACTACCATGCAATTCAGCCAATCACTTTCTGGTTTTTACTTAAGACAAATAATGTTTTTACAAAAGACATACACCTAATTTCTTATAGTAGTTCACTTATAATAGCCGGAAAAAAAAAAAAAGAAAGAGTCCAAACTGTTAACAATCTAAATACAAACAAGCCAATGTATAGATAAGCCATATAATGCAATGGTATTCAGTAATAAAAGTATGAGTAAAGTAGCAAGAAAAATCAGCCACTGATACATGCTGTGGGTGATAGCCTCAGTGTAAATGCATCAAATAAAAGAAGCCAGATGGAAATGACAGATTTTAGTTATCTATAGTGTGTAGGCCAGGGTTTGCTGAATGTGGAAGAGAAGGCTGGAATTTGGCATGCTTTTTTTTTTTTTAAGCTGTGGTCATAATTCCATGAGTATTTATCTGTATAGAAAGAGCAACTGTATACCTGAAGATAGCAGCATATTGTGTGCCACTCATTCCTCAACAAAGATGCTACATGACATTATTTTCACTAAATACACCAATATATAAATAAGCAGTATTTTGAGATCATTGCAAACAATTGTAATCTATTCTAGATTCAAAAGTACTTTGCACATATATTTTTATATAAGACAAAAAAATGTCGTTTTGAAGTTCACATCCCTTCAATAAGAAGCTCTAAGTAAGACTTTGAAACTACGTATTTTAAGGTATAAAGGAAACAGCTGAAACGGACATGATAAAGCCCATTATCCTGCTGGGATGTCCATTCTGTTTATCATAACCAAAATTAGAAATCATTTGTTCTGCTGTAATTTTATGAAAGGAGTGAGAAACAAGTTCTTGGTGTGGATGTTTGTATGCATTTAATTTTAATGAAAATAATGATGCGAGGTATTTGCTGATGTGTGAGAAACTCTATGATCTGCCAACCTTTTCTCTTCATTTTATATGATCTAAAGGAAATGGACTTATTACTCTTAAAATAAAGAAATGGTATAAATAATTCATGTGTAAACATTTTCTAAGCTCCAAGTATAAAATGGCATTGAAAAGGTATGAAATACAATAGGTTGGGTTCCTGAAAATAGATACCAAGACAACGCTTGAGGCAGTTCAAAAAACTGTCAGTTGAAGGACAACGCCAGGGCAGGGTAAGCAAGGCATTGGATTTAGCAACTAGGATTCAGTATCATTGGAAATACCTGGGAGACTCTGTGTAGTATGCTGTATACATCTTCACACCAGAAGGGTGAAGAAATTGGTCTATGAATGTAGCAGTTCTTACTCATGTTTAACTGAGGGGGATCCTGGATATTTTATGCCTTTATACTCTATGTGAAGGACACACTGTGCTCCTGCTATCAGAGAATGCTGTGAGAAAGAACAATACACATCCAGATTGAAGGCCAAAGGGATATTGGTGAGGTTTGACCAGTATCTGTTTCCAAAGTTGCATTTGATATTCAGTATTTCTCAAGTGTTGCTCAAAGGAAGTTCAGAAATAAGAACAAAGATTAAAAACAGTATCTGGCAGACATGATGTTAGTGTCAATGTGCCTTAGGCCTATTAATGCTAAGATAAAACAATAAAGTCTCAATCTAAAGCACCAGGGCCTTGGGACTGTCCTGTGGAGTGGAGCTGCGGGGTGGATGAAATGAGCAGAGCTACCCAGAGTTATGCACCTGGACTCCTGTGAGGTCTGATGTGAGACCCATGCTTTTGCGTGGCTTGTGCTGCAAAACCTTGTGCAAGGATGGAAGCAGCACATGGAGCAATTTGATAAGAGTAGGTTTTACAGACTGTAAAAGAGTAGAGATGAAAGGTCTGCATTGTGTAAAGGAGATATATTAAAGCTGCATGAGAAAAATGAGGATCCAAGAAAGTGTCCCGGCAGGAAAATGGGATCGGCTCACCTTGCCGTTGAGGAGGAAGCGTAAGTCTAGAGCATCAGTTTGAGCCCAAGTGACCCGCCGTAGCCATCCTGTCGTCCTCTGATCTACTGCTCTCCTTTCTAAGGACTCCAGGACACTACGCGTCACTCTTCCTTCTTTATCATTTGAATGCATCCTCCAGACGTTCATGTGTTGGGAAGGTAATCACCAAATCCATGCGCTGCTGGTGTTTACAGATGGGACCTTTAGCATTAGATGAGGTTGTGAGACTAAAGCCCCAGTGTAGCATTAATGGCAACATAAGAAGAAGAGAGACCTGACAGAGCTTACGTGCTGTCTGTCTTGCCTTTTGCAATGTTACAATGCAAGAAAGTAGGCTCTTACAGAGGTCAGCTCTTTATCCTGTGCTTCTCAGCCTCCAGAACTGTGGCGGGTAAATCTCTGATCTTTATAGAAAACATAGTAAGGGGTCATTCTTTTTCTCTTCATATTCAGACTTGTTGGAGATCTGTTCTATTGGATGCTGTCAGTCACTCTGCAGTTGAGACAATACTGTTGTCCACTGTCCTTCCAGGCCAGCTGGGAGACTGCTGTCATTGCTAGATAGCAGTTTGTCAGCACAATGTCTTGTATCATTGTGACCCCTGGATGACGTAAAGCCTGACTAGTTATAGAGAGAATGCTGTTGGCCATTTTCTTTGCAAAAAGATTCGAGCATCTCAAGGCTAGAGTGGTCCCAAAATTACAGTTTTTCACAGTGGCAACCAGTGCCTTTTGGCTTTTCTTATGTGTTCACAATTTTGTGTCCGAAGCAGCAAATGCTATCAGAATGTAATATGAGTCCTTCTTTCTTTATTCACTATGCAGGACATAGCTTCTATTCTTTAAAAATTAAAATAATGAAACAGTATTACCAAAAATTACCTCCTTATGCAAGTTAAGGATGCTGATTTTAAGATTTTCTAAAGTACTTGTAGATCTATTTATGTTATACATAAACTATGAAAATTGTGCTGCTATTATCACTAGTAGTAATTTAATTGATGTCATGTACATGAAAAATAACCACGTGTCAACCCATAACAATAAATACATTTTTAAAACTTTAAATCCACATAGTGCCTATGATTAAGTTGCATAACAAAGCTTCAAATAAAGGATATAGCAAAACTTTTTTATGAAGTGGCGTTAGCTACAAGGTGACTCTAATTTAAAGGAAGCTTAAATTATTAATACTTCTGGGAAATGTGCTCAATAACAACAGTCCTATAAGCAATATATTTTTAGGACTCTTATTACTTTGTCCCTTAGCAGTTTGTTTAAAAAAATGGCAAAGCCAAAACCAGTAAAGAAGTCAGCTGGTGAATGATAATGCTGTACATCTTATTGACACAGAGCATAGACATCTCAATAATTGGATTTAGATGAATGCAAAAGAATGAAATGATTTCACAGAAAGTAGTTCTTGCACATCATGTCTGAAAGCTAAAGGGAAGCACAAATATGTCAAGTAAAAATATATTTTGAGTGCTCATTCACTGACTTTGTGTCAGGGATGTGGGTAACACATGGAAAAGTAAAGCACATTTCTTGATTATAAAGAATTTTCACTCTGAAAAATCAAATAACTTGCAACAGCAGTTCAAGATAATAAAAATAACCTAAAATATTGCCCCGTGGTCTATATAAACTAGGTAGACAATAGATACATTGAGTATTTTATCCATGGTGATTACGCGTTAAGAATGTTAAACTGAAAATTACATTGAATTTGCTTAAGTTGAGATTACACTGAGGTATAGAATGTATTTTAAAGTTTGAGTGGTAAAATACACTGTGCATGAGAGATAATTTTGTATTCCTCAGTACACACATGAAATTATTTGCATCACCAAGTGTCACCATCTCTAATTAGTACGAATTCAGCAAATCGATTCATATAAATTAACCTCCCCATTTTCACAACAGTGAGCTGTGCCCAGCAGGTGTAGCTGTGAAGCTCAGCATCATCGATCTTCCGCAAAGAGACCCGCAGGAGAGTGAGCGGATTGTTGTCTGAGGTCTTGACAAGAAGTGGAGCTAGGATTTGGCCTGACTGACGGTGCCTCAAGACAACGCATCATTCCCATGATACTCAGTGACAAAAGCAATGTAATGGAACGGAAGAGTGTACGGTCATCAAAAGTGACCGTCATTACCCTTCTGTTCCCTCCTGGTCATAGGCATCATGCGGGAAGATGTCTGGATCATGAGTGCTTTTCAGAGAGGAAGTAGTATCTCTGGCTTACTTTCATTTTTCCTCCCACTGAAACATGAGTTTTGAAAACAAGTTTTCTGTTAAGTGACCAAATAGATCGTTGTGGTCTAAAAAGGAAAGAGGAGGGAAAATAAGTGAGCGGATGCTTATCTGTAGTTTTCCTTGAATGCAAAAGAATGAAATGATTCTTTCTGTTACTCTCAATCAAGGTTAATTGGAAAAGTGGGAAGATATTTAGTTATTACTGGGTTTCAGGAATCAGGGGCTAGAGATGCTAAATATACTGCAGTGTGTGTGACAACTGTGCAGAATTTACTTATTGAAGGTGTTCGTGGAGCTGCAGAGTTTTGGAAGAGGAAAATATCCTTTAGTTTAGTAGCGATTCTGAGGATATTTGCTTGCTATTCCTGCGCCAGGGTGCGCTTGGTGATGGTGTGCCTGTAAGAGTTCAGGTAAGATGGATTTGGGGTCCCACTTCTTGAGGAGGCTGCAGCGGCCACCACTGCTATCAGAGCTCCATGATGCTGCCAAAGACAGGAAGAATGACCCTGTAAAGTCAGCCAAGGAAGACCCAGACCCAGTGAACAGACATGGGACAAGGCCAAGAAGATGTGGTCATAAGGCAATTACGGGACAAGCTCTGCAACCTGGTCTTATTTGAGACAGCTGTTTACTAAAAACTCTGTAAGGAAATCCCCCACCATATCCTAATGGCGCCAGCATCGATCTCTGAGGAAGCTATACCCGTTCATGTCCGAGGCAACTCTCAGGAGCTGATTTCAAAGCTCAGAGCTCAAGGAATTTATAGCAGAAATACCAAGTCGAGAGTTGCTCCTCATGCCCAGGGCTAACCAACTGTACAGTTGGAAAGACAAAACTTTCTTAAATAAACTATTGTCTGTTATTATACCTTTGCTATCCCAGCTCTGTCAGTTTATCGTAGTCAACGTCATCGGGCCAAAGTATTTGCAAGGATTTTTACTGCATCTAATCAAGGGACAAAACGCAAAGGAAATGGCTAGATGCATTATTTACAATCATTCAGTCATGATCAGATATACTTATTTCTAAGATTTCAAAGAATGCAAATTGTGTGTATTTGTATGTTTCTTAAGGAAAACTGATACAAAGATAGATAATCATGGAACTTTACCTAACGCAACAGGCAGGTCACTCTGAACATTTCAGAGAGAGAATAAATTTTCATGACATCAGTAAAAATTCAGGAGCCCTACTGTTTCTTGGAAGATGGCCTCTTGAAAATGATTAGGCCTTTCGTGAGTTCATTTTTCATCTTTAAATTAGAATATGAACAATACTTCTTTTTAACTGGCTACTTAAGCATCTTTATTACAAAACTGTACCCCGCAGAAAATTGAATAATACAAGGACAATCATTTTGGGGTCTTACAGAGTAAAGCTCAGAGTGACCACTAGGAAGGTTGACACATTGTCAGCCCCTCACTTTCCCACTTACAACTTTCTCCCCTGAAGTCCTTATTTTTATGGTACTATGCTTCGGTTTTATTATTTTGCCAACAGTGCATTGCTGAACAGTGGGTACCTACTTATACCAGGCTTCTTCTTATAAACATAGTGGCAAAACTCATTTTGTTGTAGCAGTGACTATGAACAATACTTCTATGTGTGTTCAATATTGCAGTGCGTATTTAGCATTAGGACTAAAGCTTTGTGTTTACAAGCAATTATTTATCAATAGAAACGAACTGACTATGGCCAATTTGGGCCACTTCTCTCTTCTGTGTTGCTCTTCAAGCAGCTCACAAAAGAAACCCCATAGCAGAAAACTCATTAAATGCACAGTATTATTAATAAAATAATGCACAGAGAAAGGAGTATTTAATAGCATTTTATAGCCTTCTTATAGCCCACCTCAGAGAATCACTTTTTAATTTTCCCTTGGCCGCCACGGAAATCACAAAATCCTTATGATGTTCTGCCCAGGGATTGAGTCCCAGTGATGTTACCCTGGCAATGGTAACGCATTGTATTCTGTAGGTGTGACATCAGCGTCTCTTCTTTGTTGACCAGGAAGCTAGAAAACACATAGCAATTAAAAAGATGTACAGCTTAATATATTCTAATTAGAGGTGATTACCCACATCCACCAATGGGTATTCACAAATTAACTAACCCTTTTAAAAATAGGACTGATTTTGTATTGTTGCCACTGATTTTGAAAGCTGTGCAAAAGAAGATGAGGATTGTGCAGACACAGAAGTGCTTTCTTTTGTGTTTGCTTTGTGCTTTTTTAACTTGGTTACTTTCCTTTTAAAGTCATAATATTCTTTACAATGAAAACCCGAAGCAGTCTGATCTTGTTTGGAAAATAATTTATTTCACAGAAGGTAGATGACAGTTGGAGAAAACAGTTACTGTTAAAGAAAAATAAATAATAAGCAGCCAACTTCTTCAGGCAAAGTGACCTTATAATATCTATCCTTAAGAATACTTTGTTGCTCACTAAACTAATCATATTTTTTTCAACTAAGGAATTAGAATAGAGCCCAAAGAGAAAAACAGTGACAAGAAGCAGGTGTGAGTCTGGAATATCACTATTAATATATTTTCTTGACAATCTTAACTTGATATAGTCAAATAGAAAGCTCAGAATTTTGTCTCCTAACGTCACATGTCAACATCATCTTCTTCACGCTGGTAACCTAAATCATGTTCCTTTTTCCTCACTCTTGACAGGAAGTCTTCAGAAAACACTGTCATTTTGGTCTAAAAATTATGTGTTGCATTTGTTTCCTTTTCCCTAATTCCATACCTCTCACCCTACCCTAAGTAAATGTCACATCCCACCCAAATCAGTCCCTCTTGAATGCCTAAGGACCCTCAAGTTACCTGGAGTAATGGTTTTGATCTAGAATCTGTTCCCAAAACCTCTTGTATTAGGACCTGGACTTCCTGGATGGTGCATGCATCTTCCAAGATTATACTCAAAGCGACTGGTTCGCTGATGTGTTCACAGCTGATCTTCGTGTTAGGAGGCGGATCCTGGTGGGGTGAGGTGCTTCGGAGGGAATGACCTCTATTGTGACAGAGTCGCATTTCACTGTCCTCCATTTCAGTCTTCACATCCTAGACGGACTGACGGTTAAAAAATACAAGCCAGAACCTGTTATTTTCCCAATAAAAATAATTTATAAGAGGGCTGTAAGTGAGAATTTTAACTCACAGCTAAATTGTTGACACTAACTATGGCAGGTGACAGACACTGCAGCAGTCTGCAGAGACCCAGATACACCTCTGCAAGATACTAAGAGGTATCACAGCAGATATTTCCAGGGTCCTCCGTCACCAGTAAACTCCCTTTTCCTCTTCTTGTCTCTTTTGTCTCTTCTCCTCCCTCTGTAAGACACAGCTAGTAGTTAATGTGAATTACAGGAATATAGATTGGTCCTGGCTTTTCTTAAGCTTTCTGCATGGATTAAGGTGGGGGATGCTTCTTGACAACTTGAAGAATCCTAGGAAATTACTCTAAAAGTTGGAAATACTTAAAAAAAATAAAAGCAAAGAAAAGAAAAGCCAACTTTCACAATCCAATTACCATTAAGGCATCACAGTACATTGAAGAATTCTGGGATGCTGGCATATGCTCGAGTTTGTAGCATTAGGGTCAAAGAAAACAATGCCTGCTTCTTATCTGGAGAAATTTGAATGCGAAATGTTTCACCTGGCAAGGTAGAAGAACACCACTGGGCAGAGACAGAATGGCAGCTTTTTCATGATAATGCTTGGTTGGCATCTGAACTTTGGTCATTGTAAAACACCTCATTCTTTGTGACTTTCCTGTTCCCTTTTATCCTCAGCTTCATACAGAACCTAGAGAAGCCAGAAGCAATTTCGTTTGAGTGCTATCAGCGAAAAATCTGACATAGAATAGCTTGTGTTCTGGTTAGGGTACCAGAAGGCTGAAATCAGTGATTTGAGCAGCTTCAATTATCATTAGAAAGCTCTGGGAAAGATCATTCTCATGCTCGGGCAGTTCTTGCTGCTGGCTGAGTTAATTTCTCTGGACACAGGATCTAAGCTTCTGCTTTCTGACTGGCTGTTGACGGGGTTTTCCCTGAGTCCTAGAGGCCTTCTCAAGTTGGTTTATCCATTTCCTCCATCTTCCAGACAACTGCGGCACACAGAATACTTCTCATGCTCCGTAACTCTGACCTTCTACTTTGCAGCCAGCCAAAGAAAACTATTTTGGTTTTTCTTTATTTATAATACTGGGGATTGAACTCAGGGTGTTCCCACTGAGCTACTTTCCCAGCCTCCTTTTACTTTTTTGTTTTCTTTGTTGATTCAGGGTCTCCCTAAAAAGCAAACTTGCCCAGACTGGGCTCAGATTTGTTATCTTCTTCCTTCAGTGAGGAGAGTGCTGGAATTACAGCCCCCTGGCACCAAACCCAGCAGAAAGCTCTGTTTTTAAAGGGCTGATGAGGTGACTCATCAGACTCACCTTAAGTTATATGGAACTGACCTTACACCACATCTACAGAATTATTTCCACAGGAACACACTCAAGTGAATGTTTTCATGAAAAATTAGAGACTGCAATCCTGGGGTTCATTATAGAATGCTATCTACCCCACCCCACTGTTTACTCTAGCCTGTCAATATCCTTAACAGCCTAAACTATCAGAAGAGTGAAGTTTTTATTATCTTATATTTTAAATTGACTCAAGAGAACCAAGCTATTATTAATAGGCTGAGAAGGGGCTCCTTGGAGCATCTAGTTGTGGTATATATTGAACGGTTTCCATTGCATTTTCATCAATATGGTGCCATGGTGATCTCTGTATGTCTTCCATGTCTTTTTTTTTTTTGCAGGTAATAGAACTCAGGACCTCACACTTCCCAGGCAAGCACTGTGCCACTGTGCTATGTCCCCAGCTCTATTTAACTCTCCAAAGAACAAACTTTTTCCACTCCTCACAGATCTCCTCCAAGTCATTGTATCTGAATAAAGCACTAGCCTTAAGCTGAATTCCTATGTCAGATGGAAGAGATGTTTTCATACTCTGGTCTCTTAGGTCGAGGCTTTTCTTTTTTCTGACCACACATCTTAATTACATATCATCTTATTATATTTATGATTTCATTATCTTAATTTTCTTTATAACACATATTACAATTTTAGTCACTTATTTAGTTGTTCATTTATTTATTTGTTTTCTGTCAGAGCTAAGTTTCAACTTCCAAACAACATCAATCTTGACTGTTCTTATATTTGATACCATTTATAAAATCTAATACATAGTAGATACCAAAATTGTTTTAATAATTATAATACATTAGTACTAGAAAATATAAATAGCAACCAAAACTTTGAAGAAAGTCTGAGATGTCTAAAGAGTAGATAGTTACAAACTGTGAACCACTGAACCAAATATAGTTAAGGTACTTATTTTGCTTACACCAAAAACAAATGTCCTTCATAACTGAATGTAGCTCAGCTGGGGATTTAGCTCAGCTGCATAAGCGCCTGCCTTGCAAGTGTGCAGTCGTGAGTTCCATCCCTGTTACAAAAAACAAACAAAACCAAAAACAAAAACCAACCTGATAGTAGCCCACATGGAACGGAATTTCAGTGGCCTCTTTAGACTGCTGACTATTGTTTTTATGATGTCCTTTGACACATGCCTATGTGCTACATCGTAACTCAAACTTTAGAATAGATGGTAACATTGAACAGTGAGAAGTAGATAAAGCTGATACGATTTCAGAAGAACAACTGTACATTAAGGACAGACAAAAGATGAAATGGGTTTCTATTTTGTCATTTTTTAATTTTGTAAATATTTGTGTTGGGGTCTCATTTCTGCCCTCTTGAATTCTAATACACGTTTCTGTTTAGTAAGGGAAGGCCTAAACTCAAAATTTCAATATGTTTTGATGCTTAAAAAGATAATGCCTTTCTGTCATCACTTGAGTAGGCATCTTGTTCATCCTTCAGAACTATGTGCTTGATGTCCAGAATGTACATTTTAATTTTTTCATGGCTCCTTGTATTGTAGTTGGTGCTTCTATAAAGTCAGTGCTCCAGATTTGCTGATGAAATGTAGGAACTGAGTATTTACACTCTTAAAGGTATAACTATAAAAATATTTAAGGCAATAAATTTTTTCTAAGGATCATCAAACTCAGATTTAGGAAGAGAAGTACAAGATCTTATTTTAGTGCTTATTTTGAAAGTACATTGCTTCCTTAATTAAAGTTCAAATATATTTACACTTTGCCTAGATTTATGAAGATACCTCTTCATGCCATGCGCAAGATTTTCCCCGCATTATTTGCACATGCCTACTTGATGGATTTCTGTCGTTAAAATTTTGCTCTAGAAATTCTCATACTGTCACTATGGGATACTTTCTTCACTGGAACACTGATAAATTAATGCTACACGTATTGTAGAGCGTGTTTCTTGTGTGTGCTCTCCCATCCTTGGCTCCCTCTTGCAAAGACCAGACAGGCCTGTATGCTGGTGGTCAAGAGTTAGCAACGCAGTAAGAAATTAAATCTCACAGGGTGAAACCCATGAAAATACTGGACTCACGGCCCTCCTCTTATGTTGCTCTGCAATTTGAATACATTAATGTGTCATGCAGAAGATTCGCTAAGGATTTATGATGTCTGTGCTATGGGCGTCTCAAGTGTGCATCTCTGAATGACTCAGACTCGGTTTCTCTAATAGTAAAAGATGATAGCCAGGCTTCCTTCCAGCCTCATCTTCCTCCCACATCCTTCTCACGTCATCCCCAGGGCAGTGACTTCTCTCTGAGGGAAACGGTAACTGTGAGAACGAGGAGGTGTGATTGCCTGCAGCCCTCTGGTACTTCTCTGCACTTTGTTCCTTCCCATTTTCATTTCACCCTCCCTATCAAATTCACCCAGAGGTGCGGCTTTTTTGCTCCTAACAAGTGGCTGTGCCTCTCTGTAAATTTTCTGTTACCTGTGTTAAATCCTTCTGTTTTTCCAACAACCAGATGCAATAGAGAGATTTAATCATTTTCAATGTTATTATTCAAATGTCTGTGAAAACACAACTCTTTGGCTGAGGAATCCTTGCAATACTTCAGTGATGTCTGTGTGTCTCCCATCTTGTCTTTTTCTAGGCAAACATTACCTTTTATAGAAATTAATGATCATGTGTCTTGCCTGCATTATTTCATCTATAAATAACTTGAAGAATAAAGGAATAAAAAGTAATATTGGAGAAAAATATTGTAACAATCTTAAGTTTTTTATCAGGCACTTTATGGGAGTCTTTTACTAAAAATTTTTAGTGTTGTTCTCATTTTTGATGCATGTGACATTAATAGCAGAGTGAAAGCTAATTGCTGTGTAAGGAACCATTGCTTTATTTCCGAGCTCCTCGCTGAATATAGGAAGCCAGTAAAAGTTATCCCATAAATCTGTGTAGTCTGAAAAGCACCATATCAAATTCTATACATGTACATGTACATTTCGTTTTTGCTTAGTTCATGTCTGTGTGCTGGAAGGCAGCCCAAGGACATGACCAAGATTAACTATAAATTTGCCTGCAAGGATCAAGTTTATATTTGCATGGAGGGAGGGGTCATAACCTTTGTGTGTAAGTCCACAATTCTAGTCTAGAGGTAGTGTGAAATGCTTTGCTTGAAGCATGTTGGCTCTTGTAGCTCATAAAGTATCTACCTGTTACACACAGAAAATAAATATAAAAAGAAATGCACCCCAAACTCCAGAGTGCAACAGAAACAGAGAGCATTTGCATTGTATTTTGTTTTGCAAAACTTCATTTATTTTGATATTTACATGTGAGGGTGTAGAACACTTCTTGCTAAATTAGGAACTGGCAGCTTAATTATATATGATTGATATGCTTTCTTTGGAGGAGTCACTGCTGGAATATAAACCTCTACCTTTCTTCTTATTTGTGTTTATCACACTCAAAATAACACAAATACAGATTGGAGATATTGCAGTTTTCATGGATTTGGTACTGCTCATTGGAAAAATCCTAACATAGGCACATTCTATTTAGCAAGCATTAAATCATCCTGTTTTGCATTGTAAGGTTAGTCCCCATATGGCATATTATTGTTCTAAAATTTCTATGCAGATATAAATATAACAAATGCTATTTTAATGAGAAATCCTTTACAGCATATTCGTTGTTGTGTCTCTATTTAATACTCAATGTAAGCAGCAGGGGGAAACTGCCCCTGTCTCCCTCCTAGCTGAATCACACAATATTGTCTGAAAAGACATGCAGCGTTTTAAACAACCGTACTTTCAAATATCGGGACAGTCTTAAATGCTTTTCCTAAAATGCCACCATTTCCATATCACAGTGCCTTTCCTTTCAGTAGCGAGCCTAATGAGAATAACATATCCTTTGCAATCAGACTGACCTGGTTTGAATCTTCACTTTATTAATCACTAGCTGGGTAAACCTGCCAATAGCATTTAGCGATGAGCTTGGCATACTTTCTGTGTGAAATATTAGTAACTCTTCCATTAATATAAAATATTCAGTGTTTATCGTGATGCTTAGAACAAATAATGGGGAATATAAATTATCTACAAGCATGTCCTTTACACTGTATATATAATCAGTACAGCTGTTATGGTGTTGCAACAAAGTTTACACTAAAGAATTTTTTATTGTTCCTCTAAGTAGCAACACCATCTATTCTTTTAAAGGAATCAGATCAATTTGAACAGAAGGAAAAAAAAATCAAGGGAAAATAGTGTTAGAATCCAGTAACTGTCTGCCAAATGGCAAAGATTTGGGAGATGAAACAGACATCCTTTTTAAAAATGAAACCTAAGATATATATCTGGATACTCAGCTAAATTGGTTGGGAAGAAAAGAACAAAATCCCAGTTCAATCTGCTTTAAGACAAAAAGAAAAATTATTGACTCCTTCATTCACCAGTCTAGCTCTGGCTAAAGGAACAGTCAAATAGGGTCTTCAGAATCCTGTGTATCATCACTCTGCTCTCCTTTCTCTAGTAAATATCTTCTCAGAAAGATCTTCCTGGGACAAACATGCACTTCAGAGCTTCATGTCTACATAAATTTGATGATCACAGTAAAGTGTCACTGTCTCTTTCCGTGCCTAAACTTCCCCTGGGCAAAATGGTGATATAAACAGCTCTTGGATGACACACCCATTGTTAACTATGCATTCACCATGCTCCAGAAAACAGTAATTTACTACTCTATATTGTAAGATTATTTCTGTAACAAGGGAGCCCATTTCCTTGATTAGGGTTCCAGCAAATTTGGGTGAAATAAGAATAGAATATTTCTCAAAGAAAAAGCAAGCAGGGAGCAGAAAGTGGATCCAATGTCTGGCTTCACGCTGCATACATTCAAAAGCAGGAAGATGTATCAATTAAATGCTTTTTCTAAAGTTGTAATTACACTGAGTGTCACAAATCAGAAATGTTCTGAAATCATGTTCTGGAGACAGATGGACTAGTTAAAATAGTAGGGAGAGTTACTAACAATAAAGCGAAGTTGATGTTAGTAGCATCAGCAGGCACTGACTACAGAAAGATGATAAGAAGGAAGATTCCAAGTAGGTTACAGAAATGCGTGAGGCTGGGTGAAGAATGAGCAGGACACTGATGAAGCAATTTGCCTTAGGCTGTGAGAAATTCAGACGTAAACAAAGGTAAAGTCACCCCACATTCACAGGCTGAATGATTTAATAGCACTAATTTGGCAATAATCTATATTGATCTACACATTTAACGTAATTTCTATTACAATTATAACTTTTTTTGTATAAGTGGAAAAGCCAATCTTAATATTCTTTGATATATAAGAGGCAATATGCAAAAAAATCATTAACAAAGAAGAACAAAAGCAGACGTACTTTCTGATTTTAAAACTATGGAAACTGAGAGATGTAATGACATCAGGATTGACATTTATATCAACGGTTTAAAAGTGAGAGTCTGGAAATAAATATGTAAATCTGTGATCAGTTTATCTGCAGTGAGGTCTAGGGCAAAAATAGAGTTTTTCTAATCAATAGTGGGAGAAAAACAGGATATTTACTTGAATGAAACTATGTCCTTTCTATACACTCTCACTTGTGAAGAATGCTGTTATATAACGAACAGCTGTAGGGTGAACTGTCGTATGGTTGTGTAGTACAGACATGTTGAGTATTTATTCATTCGGGAGACCTAAAGTCTGCAATAAGCAAGATAACCTATTATGTTCTGTAATTAATTAAAATACATAAACACATCCGGCCTCTGAAAACCTCTATTTTAATTTTAGATGTATGCAAATGAGTGTCCACATCATATAAGCTGATGTTAGCACATACTGCAAACATTGTGTGTCTTGCATTGGTAGCTTCAGCAGAAGGGCCATAAATTCTCACTGACCGATTAAGGAAAGTTTTAATAAGAAGACATAGGATTTTATGAAAGAATAGGAAGACTTTTGATAAAGAAAAGCACATAAAATATAGCAAAGATAATATCGCTTTTGGCAAAACATGGGTTGCATGAGCTGGAAGTCGAGTTCAAACTGGACATTGGACATTGGACATTGCTGCTTAGGGTGTTACTGGGAACTTGCCACAGGTTTTTCTCCTCAAAAATATTTTTTTACTAATGAATAATAACTACTTATTTGGCTCTTTATGACAAAGAGTATACCTTGGGCTTTTGATTCAAGGTCAGCTTGTAATCTTAATTTACGTATTTGTACAGATATACTGGTATTGATTAAAATTTCACATCAGGATGCAGCTCATTGGCCCAGATCTCATGATAGACTAGACTATGACTTAGACATAAAAAATAAGCAAGAAAAGTTATTTAGGCACTTAATGAACTTAGGCAGATTTAGATAGTTTCCTAGCTGGAGAACAACCCTAATGTCACGGACTGTATTTTCAATTTGAAGTCCAAATTACGTGAATGTGCATCCAATATTATAATACCATAGGTAATATTTTCACTGCTGTAAAAATCATCTGTGCTCTGTTTATTTAATTCTCTCTCTTATGAGACCCATGAAAACCATTCATGTTTTAGCTGTCTCCGTAGATTTACCTTGCTAAGAATGTCAGAAGCTGGAATCATGTAGTATGAAGCCTTAACATAGTATTTTACTTCACTTATTGCTAATCCATTCAAGGTTTGTGTTAGAATTCCATTATTTATGCATCTTATTTGGCTCACAATTTGTGTCACCTATAAAAAGAATGAAGTCTTATCATGTACAATTTAGATGAGACTGGAGGAAATGAATTAAACTTATAATCATAGAAACATAAATACTGAGTGTTCTTCATATGTGAAATCTAAAAAAAAAACTCATTAAAAATTTATAGGGGAATAGTGGTTTCCAGAAGTTGCAGAAAGTAAGAGAGAAGAAGAGATAAAGATTGGTCAAGGGGCCCTAACCTATGGCTAATTAGGTGATGTTGTATTGTGTAATATAGTGATTATAGGTAGTTATAATGTACAGTGTATCTCAAAAAAGCTATAAGAAAATACTTTGAATGTCTTCAGAACAAAGAAATGATAAAAGTTTGAGGAGATACATTTGCTTATTATAACTTGAGTATTACACTATGTATACTCAACTGTATTAAAACATAACATGGTATCCATAAACATGTAGTTACACAATTGAATTGAAATTAAAAAGTGGAACAGAAGTAGAATGGACACGGAGATAAAATATTATAAGTCAATAGAAGGTATTAAAGATAGATATTTTTTTATAGGCAGAGATCACCAGAGGATGGTATTAACTATAACAAATGACAGGGATAACCAATCTACTAGGAGACCCTTTGGATCATGTTTTAGGAGGCTTAAGTTCATGGTCACTAAGTTCCTTTGCTTTTAGGCCTGCTGCAAGACAGTGCACAATAGTATCACAGCATGAAGAGGAGAAGACTCTCCTACTTGTGGCCAGGGTAAAAAAGAAGAAAGAGAGATGACCTGGAGTTCCACAGCTTCTAATGTCATGTGTCCAGTTACCCAAACAGCTCCCAAGTGGCAGCACCTCTTTCAGGTTCCATCACTTGTCTATAGTGCTGTGGCTGGGGACAAAACCTTCACCAGGGGACTTTGGGAGCCATTCCTGATACAAATTAGAGCAAGGCTGCTCTGGTTCTTTTGATGCCTTGTAGCCCATTAGCTTTTAACAGTTAAGAATATTTTACGTCTGGACATAACACACTTTCTTCATTCATCCGAGAAAACTTGGATATTTCCAAGCTTAAGCAATGATGAATTAAACCTCTATAAATATCTCTGTGGAGGCTTTTGTTTGGACATGTTTTAAATTTGGGTAAATGCCAAAGATGGCAATTGCTGGATCATATGGTAGATAAGAATTTGTTAAGTTTAGTCAGATACAGAAAACTATCCCTGAAAGAAGTTATAGAAGCTTTAACATGTGTCCTATTTTCCATTACCTCCCGGGAGGTTGGTATCAGTGCTCTAGATTGTCACCATTCTCATGGATGCATATTTCTGTCTCACTGTGGTTTTAATTATCACTGTGGTTTTAATTATCATTTAATTATCATGACACGTGACATGCATTATCCTGCTGTACTATTTGCCATTTATATATCTTCTTTGGTAAGTTTCTGTTAAGGCTGTGTACCTTTCATGAGGCCTGCTAGACTCTTTGGCACAGTTTTTAATTGTGTTGTTTTTTTTCCTTCTTTTTTATTGAGCTTTTGCATATGTAGTCCTTTGGCAAAATGTCGTTGTTGTAAAAATATATTTTTATGTTATTAATACATTTTTTCAGCATGTGAATTTTAAATTCAACTCATACATGTGTATAACGTAGCTTGTTCCTTTTAAAATTCCCTTTCCTCCTCCCACTTTTTTCTTTCCCTCTGTCTTTTATGTCCCTTTTCCCCATTTCTGTTCTTGTTCTTCTTCTTATTATTATTTTCTTATTATTTTCTTGTTCTTGGATACCATGTTATGTTTTAATACAGTTGAGTATTATTATTTTGACACGTAATGTTTACATTCATTGTGGATGTTTGGTACAGTGAAATATATTAACTCTCATTCCTCCTCGTTTCACTGTCTCCCTCACCTTGTCTCCTAGACCCCTCCGCATTTGCAAGAGATCTACACCCTCGTTTCCTTCCATCTATTCTTTGTTCTTCTCTTTGCAATTTGTCTAACTTAATTGCTGAAGCTTGTGTATCTTATTTCGTTCAACATTATATTTTCCAGGTGCATTCATTTACCTACCAATGTCTTGGATTTACCCTTCTTTATACCAAGTAGCATTCTGTTACATACAGTTATTACCCTTTCTTTATCCATTCATCTGTCACTCACCATACAGCCTGCCTCCAGGATTCACCATTATGCATGATGCTATGAACATTGATATGCCTGTATCGCTCTAATAGGATGTCTTTAGCTCATTTGGGAAGATATGTTTTCTCTCAGTCTGTCTCACCCTTTTATTTTATTTATTTATTTATTTTCTGCCTCTGGGATGGAACTTACAACCTCATGTTTACAGAGTGGCACCTAAGCCAATTCCATTAGTTTCAATCGCCGCAGTATCCTGACCATGCAAAGGTAGCATAATCACTTGTTCTTTAAATAAGGACTAGTATGAACAAGCTAAACCCAGAAGCACTTTTATTTTCTTAATAGTATCTTTCCCAGAGCATAATTTCTATAACATTTACTAAAGTCCAACCTACCAATTGTTTTGTGTATGGTTATTGCCTTTGGTGTCATAAGGAAATCGTTGCTAAAATACAAGACTGTATATTTTTTGTCCTTTGTTGTCTTCAAGGACAGTTACATCTGTGATCTATTTTGAATTTTTTTTATGAATGTGTAAGATCTGCTGAGATTTATTTATTTTCTTATTTGTTTGCATTTGAATGTTCAGTTGCATGACTTCCATTTGTTGGGAAGATTATATGCATTGCAGTGAGTCATCCTTACATCAACATAAGTTGACTACAATTATGTGAATCTATTTCTGAGTTGTTTGTATCATTCCCCTCATCTATTTGTCTACTATTATATTTCACCAATGCAACAGTGTCTTCGTTGTTTTAGAATAACAATATCTCTTGATATTGGTTAGCATCAGTCCTCCAACTTTGTTCTTCAACAATATGTTGGTTATCCTTAGAATTTTGCCTTTTGCATTAAACAAGCTTCCATAAAGCAAGCTTCTCTCTATAGAAGATAACCTCCTGGAATTTTGGGTAGAATTCCAAATAATCTATAGATGAACTTGGGAAGAAGTGACATTACATCACCAGCTTTCTCCTCAGAAACATGAAATATGTCTCTGTGCATTTCTTTATAAATCTTACTGGTTTTCTATTTTTCTTTATACAGACCTTATTTTGTTAAATTCATACCTAAGAACTTATTTTTGAAAGCTACTCATGTAACATGAATTGTATTTTTAGTGTACTACCTACTTGTTTATTGTTGGTAGATAGGAAAGTAAATAATTTGGAGGTGTAAAACTACCCGGAAGGTTTACTACACTGTTAGTAATTCCAGCAGTTTTTTTGATCCTTTTTTTCAGATTTTCTCTATTTACAAACATCTCTGTAATCTTAGAAAGCTTTACTTCTTCTTTCTCAATCAATAATTTTCTAGGTAACCCACTAACGTTGGAATATTTGTCCTAGTCCACCTTGTACTGCTATACCTGGATCTGGGAAACACATATGGGAAAAATATTTATTTACCTCACAGTTCTGAAGGCTGAAAAGCCAAGCTCAAGTGGCCCCATCTGTATGACCTTTGGTGAGAGCCCTCTGGCTGCCATGGAGCAGCAGATGGTGTCAGATGGCATAAGCACATGCAAGAGAGATCATATGGCGGGAGAGGAAGCAAGACAGGAGGGAGGTGCCAGGGGTGCTCTTTTGTGACACCCTGGTCTTACAGGAACTAATCAACTCCTGAAAAATTTAATCCATTTAGTGCCAGCAACACTAATTCTTTCAGAAGAACAATCCTGGCCCCTCACTTTGCATTAAGAATCACCTCATAAAAGTCCCACCAAGCTTCGGTACGATTATCTTGGGCGTCAGACTTCCAAGACATGAACTTTAGGGAATACTTTTGAACATTATTCAGAAGAGCAAAATGCTTTATCAATGTGAGGATGTGCTATCATGTTGAATATGCATTTGTAAATCCCCGTGAGGAAGTTTCCTTCTATTTTTAATACATTGGGGGTACTTTTCTTACATAGATAGATGTTGGATTCTGTCAAGTACTTCTGTATCTGTTATTATGATCACGTGGTTTTTCTTCTTTAGCTTGTTGATGTGATAAATCATAACAATTGATTTTTGAGTATCGCAGCTACCATTTTGTTTTGTATTTCTGTCTTCATACACAACACACACATGTCTATTCAGATTGTTTACAATATCATCTTTTTTTTTTTTTTTTGGTACTGGGGATCAAACTCATGACCTCACACTTGCCAAGCAGGTACCTGTATCACTGCTCAATTCCCCGTCCCTATTTACAATATCAGAGTTTGACAGTACTTACTTTTGCTCACCACTTTTGTATCTCCTGAGGTTTTCTGATTCATTCTTGTCTCTTTCTCTAGGTTTGAAGAACTTTGGCTTTGCTTCCATAGAAATAGATGCTCTCAGCTATTGTTTGCCTGGTTATGTGTTTAGTTCTCTTCCTTTTTAAAGGACACTTTTGCTAAGTACAGTATTCTTGGTGGTCAGGGCTTTTCTATTTTCTTTCTTTCTTCTCCTCCTCCTTCTCTTCCCGCTTCACCTTTTGCCTCAGCACTTTGAAGATACCACATTACTCTTTTATGACCTATAATGTTTCTGTTAAGAAGCTTGTCATCCAACGAGTTGGACCCACAGCCTTTGTGTGTGTTTGTGAATATTCTCTTGTTGGTGTATCTTCTCTTAACATTGAAAGCTTAATAATAACATGTCTTGGTGTAGATAGACTTATTTGAGGTAAATGCAACTAGTAATTTTTCCGTTCCCTGTACCTGGATATTAGTACCATGTTAGACATTTGGAAAATTTTCTGTTGTTATCTCCTTGAACTAGCTTTCTACCTTTTGCAATTTTCAGCCCTCTTGAATTGTAATAACCAGAATATTTTTTTCTGTACTGCTCTCTGAGACATTCCATAAGCTGTTTTCATTTCTTTTCTTTCTTTGTCTCTTCTTTGTCCTCTATATACTTTTGAACAAGTCACTTTTTAGCTCACTAATTCTACTTGATCCACTCTGTGCTTGATACCTTCTGTAGCCTTTCTCATTTGGCTCACTGCATTTTTTACCCAAAGGATTTGCTTGATTTTCAAAAATGCATTTCTTCTCTGAAATTGTTTTCTGTTGGAGTATTGAATCATTTTTTCTGTGTTTTCTTAAAACTTCTGAATGCTCCACTCGAGTTCTCCCATAGTGGCTAAGATGTGACCAGTTCCTGGTACCTGATGTTCAACTTTAGAGGAGGTCCTGGTTCCAGGAAAGTTCTTGATGCTGTTGGCATGAGACCACATGTGCATTGGGAGCCTGGGTATTTATTCCACTCTCATAATCTAGCTTTGCTCCCCTCTTTCCAGAAATGTTAAATCGACTTTGTATTTGCTCAAACATAACCTCTTTTACTATTTATATAAGCTTTCTTAAGTCCAAGTTTGCTGTTAGTTCATAAGTGGTATGTTGTCAATATTTCAGAACCAGTATTTCAAGTCCTTGAGTTTTTCTGTGATTTCTGTGATCCAGGATTGGTATGTGTTATTCTACAAGAGCTGGGGAATTGCCTAAAATGGTAGTATGACCCCCCAAAATCTCTTCCCAGAGCTAAAGTGCCACAGAAATTTGTCCACACTCATTGGTTAGTGGCCAAAGGCCACACAATTTTGCCTAGCTCCGAATAGGTTTATTCTGGAAGAGGGACCATCTCTAGCCTCCTATGCCATACCTGTTGCCACCAAAGCTACAATTTGTGTCATATTCTGAATTCAGCACTGACCCAAAGCAGGGTGGAGCACTGGATTAGAACCATTATGCACACTACTGTGTGCTGCCTTTCTCGGCAGTAGAACTGTGGCTCAAGACTTTCTTAACCAACCACAGCTGATGGCTCATAGAAATCTAAGAGACTGGGGCTCTTAACCAACCACAGTTGATGGCTCATAGAAATCTAAGAGACTGGGGCTCTTAACCAACCACAGCTGATGGCTCATAGAAATCTAAGAGACTGGGGCTCTTAACAGAAGGGCTGTCACAGCCTCTGTTCATGGATACTTGGTTGGGAATCAGGGCTGTTAGGATCTACCTGGTATCAGCTTTTACCAGCCCAGTACTAAATAACAAGGCAAAGTCTTGTGCTTACTGCCCTGTCTTACCACACTGTGATTGGAGTTCTGACCAATGTTATGTTAGTCGCAGTTCTGGAAGTACTGGTGAATGCAGTTTGTTGGTCACCAAGACCATTGTTGGGTCATATGTGAGTCTTATGGCCACAAAGGCCTGAATTGTTTTAGGAATATATCTAGATCCATGCCCCCGCTGGTCGAGACGCAGGTAGAAGTACAAGTCTGTCCTGCCAGGCAATAGGTTTCTGCCTTGTTCCAGGGCATTAAAAACTCTGTGAGCCCCAGGCACGAGAGGGTGGTATGGAATGTCTGTGCAGTGATGCTGGAGACAGTTCTTAACACTATGTGTGACTCCTGGTCACACCTACTTCTCAGAGCTTCAAGGAAGGACCTGTGCCATCCCAGAAGTGACCCAGGCCCACTCCAAGACTGGAAATACAGCAGGCCAAATCTCAAGCCTCACTAGTGCAAGGCTATCCGCCTAATGCCACTGCGGGTTCAGACTGGGAAGAGTAGCCTTGGTTTTCTCCCTGGTGCCAGATCTCTGTGAAGCAGGCTCAGCACAGAGCTCCAAGACAAAGTCATGTGCTAATGTTACTGCATGGATCCCCATCCTGCATCCCTGATGTTCCCTCTGCTCCCTGAGGTTGAAGAGAGGGGTGACGGAGGCAGTCACTTACTGGGTGGCTAATGCATTCCCAGCAGCCCAGAAAACAGGTACTGGAATAGGGACAGAATTTGTGAGACTGTGTGTCACTGGGTTTCTCTGGGGCTGGTCCGGTAGTGGGTTTCCTACCTGAGACCTGCCTTTAATACCTGCCCCTGCCCCATCTAGAGACGACTCTCTCTCTCTCTCTCTCTCTCTCTCTCTCTCTCTCTCTCTCTCTCTCTCTCTCTTTCATTGCTGCTTGGTGCTGGGCTAAGAGTGATATAAGCTGCTTGTTCTTGTTTGTTTACTTAAAGTACTGTGCTAAAATCAGATCCCATGTTCTCTTCCTAGCTCCCTTAGCTCTTGTAAAGGAGTTTGGTGTTCAACTGTTCAAATCAGAGCATTTGTGTGGAGATAATTACTGGAAGAGCGTAGCTCCATCCTACCCCTCCTCACTCTGATGTTGCTCTGAAGTTTTCTTTCCTTATATCTGTCTAACTTCGGCAACAGGGTTTTATATCAATAATCTGTAAGTATTTCTCCTAATTCTGTTTTCTGAAAGAGAATGTAGAAAACTAGAACATTTTTCTCAAATGTTTGATACAATTAGCCAATGCATACATCTGGGACCACTCCTTTATTTCTTGGAAAGTTAGTAATCATTCACTGAACTTCAAGAATAGACATATTTTATCCAAAATGTAAAACTAAAGAAATTAGTCCATTTTTCCTAGATTATTTGGGAACAAAAGAGTTATTAGTAGCATTTCTTTTATTGTCTCTAATATCCATATCGATTCTCCATGTTTTATTTCTGATGTAAGTAACTCATCTCTCCCTCCCTTTCCCTCTCACCCAGTGTCTCTTTCTTCTCTCTCTCTGCCGTAGGTGGCCTGGATAGAAGTTTATCAGTTTCACTGATATTTTCTAATTTTACTTTTTAATTTTGGAGTCTTGCTCTTCTTCTTTTGTTTTTAATGTCCTAAGGTGAAGCTTTAGATGACTTATTTTTTATTTTATTTTTTGAAATAAAGTAACCATTCAATGGTATAATTTTGATGTAAGAAAAATAGTCTATGCATAAATTCCCACAAATTTGAGTAAATTACATTCCCATTTTGACTTAGTTCCAGTTTGTTTTTCTTGAATTTTCTTCCTTCATCCACAGTGCTATTTTGAAATGTGTTGCTTACTCTCTGAATACCTTGCTATTTTCAAATTATCTTTCTCTAATTGATTTCTAGTTACTCCCATTATGATTGGAAAGTAGGTGTGATATTGCTCTTACTATAATTTTTTTTAAAGTGTGTTTTATAGCCTGGAATGTGCTATGACTTGAAAGTTGTATATATGCTTAAGAATAAGTAGTCTGCTGTTCATGAAAAAAATGACTATAAATACAAGTTACACGCAGTTGATTTCTGGTGCTATTGAGTCCAACTATGTCCATCGTGGTTTCTGCCCATTTCTGATTGAAGAGTGTGATCTCTGCAACTGTAATAACCAATTTATCTGTTTCTGCTTTCAGATCTATCGGTTTTATTTTCACATATATTGATGCTCTGTTGTTAAGCAAACAGACATTAAAGATTTTTATGCCTTCAGGAAAATTTATCCTTTGACAATCATGTAATTTCCCTATGTCCTGGTAACTTTCCTTGATTTTGAGACTGAAAAGAATTGTATTAGTTTCCCATTGCTGACTTTCACCTCTTGAAGGAAAACTTATTTGGTTCATGATGTCAGAGGGTTGAGTCCAAGGCCAGGTGGTTCCAAGGTGGAAATGGCCTGGTATAGAACGTGAGAACTGGCAGGTGAGAGCTGCTCAGTTCATGGCAGCTGCTCAGTTCACGGCAGCTATAGATCTTGTACATGTGCTTAGGTCTTGCTTATACAAAAATTGAAGTGAATGACACCCATGCTATGTGGATAAATGGAAGGATTAAGGTTATTTTGTTACTGTAGGGAACTCATCATGCTTGTGAAGCAGTATAGTGTTAATTATAGATGAATTGTGATAGTTGTAAATGTACAGACTCCAGAGAAACCACAAAAATGAAAAAGCTTTGATAGGAAGGATGGGAGAAAACTCTTGTTCCAGCTCTGATACAGAGAGAGCAAATTCTCACTTGTTCCATATCTTCGTGGCATGGGGGAACTAATTCAGCTTGGTGAAGCTCACCCACACAGATAAAGGTGAATTCACTCTGCTCTATACTAATTCAAAGTTTGAGTGTGTCTCTTTGGAGACACATTCAAAATCACACCTAGAATTAATGTTTTAAGTAACCCTACCAAGGTGACACACACAAAAAAACATCACAATCTTCCACTGGTTTATCTCACTATGAGTATCAACTTATTACTTTGGTAAAATAATCGTTTGGTGAAATTCAACATGGTAGTATTGTTGTTATTCCTAATTTGCCTCCTTATAGCTATTCTTTTGAATAAAAACCATTTTCTTTTGTTTTGCCTCTAGACAGAAGGCGTATCTTATGTAAAACATAAGAATTTTAGGTAATTGTCGTAAGAATCAATTTTACAATGATCTATTTTTAAATATAAGTCAAAATATCAGATCTTTTTTAGAAATCACTAAGAAAATAACCACAAATTTACCTCTTATAGTCTCACTCTTTCTATGTTGGTTTTCCTAATCATCTTCAGGATAAATGAAGTATGTTGAGAAGTAACTTATTGTGTATTCAAGCTGTAAGCATTCCTACTAACAGAAGATAAATGTTCTTCACTCTCAGTCTAGTCAAATTCATTGCATTAGTAAAATAATTAAATTAATTTTGGTAAGACAGGTAAGCAGTGAAGTTCACTTAAAAATAACATATTTACTGAAATAGTATCACTACCTCTAAAATATGTGTCATCTATTTCTTGTTTAGTTAATTATTGGCTGTATTCTTCATTTATAGTCAATTTCTAGTTAATACTATCTTTCACTTTATATTATCATTTTAATCATACAAAATATATAGGGTCATTGTTTTTGCCAGTGTTGTGCTATAAACCTTAAGTTTTCATCTTTTTATGATTTTACATCTGGAAAAATTGCTGCAAAGAACAGTGATGTGATTTTAATGAAGAAATTGAGTAATATAGTCTGGTGGTCTCAGTTCAAAGCCTAATTACTAGCCTTTCTACAGTCCTAAATTATAGAACTACATGCATACTCATTAAAATCTTTACTATAAGTGTATGTATAAATTTTGGAAACTAAAAAACTTATATTTTTATATAAAAGTTATAAACCTAATTTTACATGCATTTTCCTAAGAATATGGATATATATGTTAATTTTGTGTAAATTAAGAACATTACTCTCATAAAATTCATCATGTTATAGTATTGAAAATCATTACCAGTTAGCCTTTAATAAAAAAAATACTTTACCTTTTGGTAACAGTACTTTTATTTAAGCTTCATAGAATCATTATGTTAGAAAACAAAAATTTATTGATTCAAAAGTATCTAGCATTTCCAGGAATTTTTTTTTCCCAAAACAAAGCATTTTGGGTGTAATTCTTCTCTCGCAACACTATTTGCACCCATCCATAAGCACCTAATGGAAGTGGATGCATCAGGAATCAACAGATCAAATCAATCCAGGGTCAGTACCCTTGGAAGTCATCATCACAGCTGCCGGTCAGGGAACTACATGCAAAATGTAGACGTCACTGCGTGGCTCTTAACAGAAAGGCAGCCACAGCAGTCGCACTTTCAGTGTCTCTGCCTCACCTTGCAAAAGCTAACATGTGCTGACCATGACAAAAGGCAAAGGCAAGGTGGGCCCAGCATGGAACTGCACGGTGTGCAGGAATTATTAAAGCATTATCACTGGCTGATCTGTCCCCTACCAGCACAGCTCGAGTGATTATGCACGACGTAGCCTCCTGGACAGGCCCTCTGCCTCCATTTTCCCTCGTCTAGCTCAAATTCCCCTAACCTCAGTAACCAATCTATCTTCATGTACAGAAAATGATCTCACTGCTGCTTAAAGCAAACTACCCCATTTTTGAAAAATGAAGGAAAATGATTACTATAACAGTAGCACTTGTACATGTGCGTTCACACCTACCCACACACGCACACATACGCATGCGCGTGCGCGCGTACACACACACACGCGCGCGCACGCGTACACACTCACACTGAAAATATTGGCTAGGGTTAGAAGCAGTTTTGTATCTAAAGTTTTTAAAATAATTTTTAAACTCAATTTTTCATAATGAGTTATCTGAAATTATATAGAAATGAGGATATATGGTGTCCAAAATTTAGATATACTTTTCCCCATCCAACCAGGCTTCACCTTCCTGGAGAGCTAGCACTTAAATGCTATGTTTGTATTTTATCCTGGACTCATGGTTACAATTAACTTATCATGACTAAATTTTTTTACCTCAGTTGGGCTGTACAGATTCTCTTTCTGAATAATTTGAAATTAGTGCTCAGACTCTGAGCAAGTGGCTAGAAGTTTCCTCACTCTGAAATGCATCCTGGGCATTTATGCACTTTTAGGTAGCCGTATTTCACTAGGGAAATGAGAAAATTCTTCCATAGCATTGATGTCAGAAGATGGATAAATAATTCCTGACTACTTTCCATGTTCTGAGTGTCTGGTGGAGCCCTGGCTTACTTCCTATGCGTCAGCTCCTCGTGACACCTGAATATATAATTAACAAAGTCTTCATGTCCTTAAGCTACCTCGGATTGCTTCAGTTATACACAAAGGTTCATAAAAGATGCATCATTTTAAAAGAATACGTGTGATAGGCCATTGTCTCCAGTCCATAAACTGTTTTAAAGTTCTGTGCTGACATGGGTCTGGCTTTGGAATATTACTTTAGTCCCAGTTCACTGGCAGTCCCTGGAAGACAGCCTTCTTAGCCTTGCAGCATGCAATAAATCTCTTGTGTCCCCCATAGAGAACATGAGATGAGGCATTAATAGTAAAAGAAGTACATCCTTTCCAATATAATGTATTGAAAATAAATTTACTGGAGGAAACACGTAAGTACTTTTGGAACTGCACCACATTGAAATTTTCAGCGATCATTTCCACTTGATCTCTCTTCCTTGAGAGAGAAGGTTTAGAATTAGAGCAAAACTCAGTGACTCCATGGTATAGAAGTCAGCATGTCAGAGTGACACAGAATGGACCTCGGGCTTTCTTAGTTCTAGCTTCAAATCCCAGGTCCTGCATAGACAAGTGACTTTATCACTCGGAGTTACAGTTTCCTCCTCTAAGAAACAGGGAAAATGGCTCAAAACAAGGAGTAAGCTGAAGGAGATGTCAGTTGCTGTGTAACTTGAGTGGCCCCTGATGTATAGGAAGTGCATACAGTGTGTATTAATTCCTTTCTCTCACACTCCCATTGGATAATCTCTACCTAAGGATTTTATGCTAATATGCAGTCAACTTAATAAGACTGGATAAATGGTGATGGAGTTTCCCACATGTTAATGTTCCCTAATCTACTATTTCGTTAGGCCACAGAGGTCACCCAGGACTAATAACACTAATGAGGAAGAAGCTTTTTATTCATTCTAGAATCAATTTTCATTATGTATCTGTCTAGAACATTCTCTATACCAGTAACGAATGCTGTTTATTGATCACTAATTAGATAGCAGTCAGCTAAGCATTATATGATTTATTACATTTAATATTCACAGCAACACTCCAAGTCAACTGGTGCTGTCTTTATTTTAATACCATGAAATCTGAGGCTTCGCATGTGTTTTGAAAAGGAGTTTTTCATCGAAGGTCACAAGCTAGGCAGAGTCAGGATTCAAAACCAACCTTGCCTCTCCCAAACATCGGTACCATAGCTAAGATCTTTGATATCTAGCCTTCTGAGGTGATGATGCCTTGCCTTTTCAGTATTTGACAGAAACCAAGGAAAGTTATAGACAAAAATATGTGCTTCCGCCAACCAGTGTGTTGATGAGGAAAGAAAAAGCAACTATCTACCCATTCTTTTTCTCAATGAACAGTTCCTAATTCCATTTTGTCATACATTTCAATTTTTCAGATTTCTGTTTCAACTTGACTGTGCTTATCCTGGTTATTTTTGCAAAAAATTGCCATTGTTGCTAAGCAATTCTGGTTTTATTTTGTGCCTTTTTCCTCTTCTTTATAGCAACACAAACATTTGATCAACGAAAAGAAGTGGACTAATATTGACTTTTATATCAGTGATTTTTATTTCTGTATAATCATCAAAAAAGTGGAAATAGATTCTATTGAAATTGATTAAAATTATTCAACATTGAAAATTTGAAAATTGTAATAATTTATTCAGTAAATATTCCTGGATATTGGAAATGTAATAATGAATAAAAGACTTGCTACACTACAGGCAGAACAGACAGTAAACAAATAAATCAATCTATAGTCCTATTAATGAACCATGTTATTTTAAAATTTGCTGAGCACAGTGGTACACCCTTGTAATCCCAGATACTTGGGAGACCGGTACAAATGTTTCATGAGTTTGAGGCCATACTGGGCAATTTAGCTAGACTTAGTCTTAAAACAAGAAATCAAAAGGTCAGGAAGGGTAGCTCCTTGGCAAAATCCTTGCCTTGTGTTTATGTGTGAGTGTGTGTGTATGTGTGTGTGTATTTGTGTGTTTATATGATTACACACTATTTTAGCACTCTTCATCATTTAATAAAAGCTAAGAAGTTTCCTGAAGATTGCATGGCTGTTAGAGAGTCAGTTTGCTAGAGTGTACAGGCTACATTGCACATAAGGAGTCATTCATTTCTGACCATGTGCAAAGAGGACTGTAATGTATTGACATCATGGCCAATGACAAGGTAAATCAGAAGTTACACAAGTGGGATTTGTAGCTTGGAACAAAACAAAACTCAGAAACCCAAAATGGCATAATCTCAAAATCAGGGCTGGAAAAATTGTGATTGTTTCTAATTAAAACTAAAATTCCCTATTTCGCTAATTTGCACAGATCCTCTGTAGTTTTGAAGTTCCTATTTAAGTGATTACTTAAGAATGCATAATTTTATAGAAATGGTCTTATAGTTCATCTGACATAGGTACTTCTCCTTCCAATTTCCTGGAAAATTATAAGTTAAATATTTTAGAAAGACACTTTATGAAAATTGTTGCCAAGGCTGAGGATTTAACTCAGTGGCATAAGCGCCTGCCTTGCAAGTGTGAGTTTGATCCCCAGTACAAAAAAAAAAGAAGATTGTTGCCAAAAATATTTTTTCCTCTGAGGCTTTTCATGAGCACAGTATTTGAAATCTAAGTTATTAATCATCTTTTCTATTCCCATGCTGTAATCTTCTTCATAGTGGTTAATTCACTTTAAACCCACTGTATTTATGGGTTCCATATCTTTGGACCAAACCAATCTCCAATCAAAAATATTATAAAACAATTAAATCTGATTGTTGCCACTCCCTAACCAATACTGCATAACAAGTATTTACCTAGCATTCACATTTATTATTATAAATCACACATGAATGATTTAAAGTATATGGAAGAACATATTTAGCTAAGAATTTGAATAGTGACAGATGTTGGTATCATAGAGGAGTCTGTGGATATGAAGAAACAACTGAATTTGGAAATATAATCTTTAAATGGTCATCTGTTTTATTATTGCTTTCTTCCACACTAAAATTCAAGTTCAATATCGCAACTCCTGTGCCTTAATCACCAGCACCTAGAACTTCGAATCTTTATTATTAAAATTTACCAAAAGGACTAGGTAGTCATCTTTTTAAAAATTTTTTTTTTAAATTTTTATTATTCTGAAGGTAGTAAAATACAATGGAACAAGATGGAACAAAGCCAGTTGAGACAATGCAGTGAAACTGGTACAGAACTTCATAGCATGTTACCGGGATAACAGTAATAGGTACCATAGTTGATCTCATTATCTTCACAATAGTTGTTCTTTCAATCAGCAAAATCAAAGGATAAGTAGTCATCTTAAAAGCAGTCCTTCTAAATGAAGTACAACTGATAAAACATTTAAGCATACATGTAGCACAGATTATAACAGATATGTTTTCCACACACAATGTTTTTCCATTAGTAACTTCTATCATTGTCTTTTGAAAGTTGGAAGACACTGGAACATAGTTTTTCTCCATCTAGTTTCTTTTTGTCTTCTTAGTTATATATTATTTACTAAAATATCTTTTTCTTTCTACGTGTCGATCCAAACAGCCGTTTTTATTAGTGTTAGTCTGGCACTTTGTAATTGGCCAGTATTGTTCATACACCTGGCTCCCTGACTTACATGATGTTTATTACTTTCTTTCTTGTTGAACATGTCTATCATGTCAAAAATGTGGAAGTGATTTTTCTATTAATAATATACTATTTTCTGAGGTCTTATGCAAATATTCTTCCAATAACATTCCCACTGCGAGACAACAAAAGGATGAAATGACCAAATTCCAGTTGAGGATCTCTTACTCTAGGTCTCATTTTACTCGTCACCAAAATGAGAACAAGAGTTGGCACTTCACAGTTGTCCCGAAGATAAAATCAGTCAATAAACATAAAATGTTTATAACAGTGATAGCTTTGTGATGAAACGTTAGTGTTGGAAGAAAATTCTCTGAAGATTTCTCATATATGTGCTTATCAGAAATATTAGCAGATGTCTTCCAGACTATTTGCAAAGGTATTTTTAGAGTAAAAGTCTTGGAAGATAGAGATAGTACCTCCCTTCCAAGAATAGGATAGACTTACTTACAGTCCAAACATAAATATAGCATTGCTCATTATAGTTAATATAAATGCAAAGTTTTATTGAGTTTGCTAAAAGTTCATGATAAATATCGGATTTTAATTAGTTTTGGGTCCATCTGTGTTGAAATTACAGTGAATGTACAGACATCATGTGGCCTTTTTGTTTTGTGAGATTTGGGGCATAGAGAATTGTTCTTAGAAAATTTTAGTGTTTTGGCTATTTCCATGCTTTGTCTCTGGCATACAATCTCCTGTCTTCTATCACCATTCAGGAAACCACAGAAACTTTCCACGACATATAGTAGACCAAATCCTAGAAATCCAACACAAAAACCTAATCCTAAAAGCTGTTAGAGAAAATCAACACATATTGCATAAATTAAAACCAGCTAGAATTATAGCAGACTGCATCACAGAAACCTTAAAGGCCAGAGGACTTGAAAAAATATGTTCAAACCCTAAAAGAAAATGATTTCCAACCCAGACCGATATATGCTGCATTCTTTCAAAACTGAGGGAGAAATAAGTATTCTAATGACAAAGAACACCTTAAGAAATTCATGACCATGAAACCTGGTAAATCCTTTTTCTTGAGTTTCTATTTGTGCTGTGGTAGCTAATTTGATGTCTTGCATCAATTCACAATATTTACCTTTCATGATCATTTTCATTTTGGGGGAAGATAGAATACCCCCCAGTACCAGATCATGTGAGTAAGGTGGACCAGGACACACTGTAATGATTTTGCAAACCTGTCTTTCCTTAGATACTGTTGTCGGAATCGTTCACCATATCTCGATCACACCTTGTAAACACACAGGAAGGAAGACTTCCAGAGCTGCTTCAGAAAGTGGCAAGGATGATGGGATAAATGTGTTCCTTCCATGTGAGAAGGACTATTTGAGTGGGATTAATAATAATGTGTCTTTTATTGTGATTCATTTTTATTTAAGCACATTTTATATTTTGCCCTCACATGTGATAAGGAAGTCTCAATACATTCTTTTTCCTTGCTTTCTTAACTTAATGAAACTTTTCTACTCCACTAATAACATAGGCAAGTTACAGAACAATTGCAAAATCATCTATAGGAGTGGAAACTAAATGAATAACTTCTGTTCACACTATTCAAAGTTGAAGATAATTAGCATTGGATTTAATTATTTTCTAGGTTTACTGCTTTATGTTTTATATGCTTTTTTACCTTAATAAGTATAAAATGTGTATATATTGCTTTCTGTTTAAAATTTATCTAGCACATATACACAATTTAAACAAAACTAAGTTCAGTGTTCATTTCATAACTCTCATCTATTGCTTTCTTTTTAAAATTTATCTAGCACATATACACAATTTAAACAAAACTAAGTTCAGTGTTCATTTAATAACTCTCATCTAGATGAAGTAGAATATGGTTAAAACCTAAAAAATGGCCCTGAAGTTTTCTCTATCATCAAATCCTTCTCTTTTATCTCCTCCCAGAGATACTAGCATCCCGAGGTCTGTTGTTCTCACGTCCTCACTTTTCCATACACAGAACAGTGAATAATGTGAGATTTTTATCTTACTTGTAACCTAACACGTTAGCACCCTGTACTATCATGGAAGCTGACCCAAACACAAGCTTCCTGTATCACAGATAAAAGACAGTGCATTGGTCACAGCAAAATCAGTCCCAGAGAATTAGTATTTCTACAAGTTCTCCCAATCTTTTATCTGTGGGCATTTGCAAAGGGCCAGGTGACCCTCACACAAAGTGAAGCGCAGGAAATCTGAGCTTCACCCGGGTTTGTTACAATGGGCAACAAGTATGTCTAAATTTTGTCCCAGATTTCATGACATTATCATTAATATACAGTGTAAGAAGCAGTTAATAATATGTCTTCTTGGGGTGTGTGGGGTGCACTGAAGACCCTATTTCTTTCATGTTTTTTGTTAGACAAAAATTCCTAAAATCTTAGTATAAAACAAGTCCAATGCTTTTGCTCAAATCCTGAAAAAACGGAAAGACCTACATACAATAATTATCCTCCAGTCAGCACTGTTTATTCCAAAGGCATTCCTTTCCTGAACCATCTAGAGTTGCAGATTACTTCATTTCTAAAGTGATGATGTGGAAGTGTCACGGATGCATATGTGCCTGTATTTCATTCTCAGTCACATTCCTTATACGGCTTTGTCTGCTCTATGGTATTAACATATGACCTTAAATATTATATCCTTTAAATTAAAAAATATATATAGTTAACAGCATTACTATATTATGTTAACTATCATATTTTAAATCTATTTGTACATTCTGATAAATCCAAATTCTTTGTTATTTTTCTGGAATTTCTAGGCTAGAATTGACTTGGAAAATCTACAGTTTTCTCAATGAATTGGTTTCATGAAAATTGAAAGAATTATTCATGAATATATACTATTTTCATGATGTTACACATTGTACCTTTTAATTTTTCATGTCCAGTTGATAGGAATATAATTGGTAAAACACTAATAAATTTATATATATTTATATACTTATACAATAAGTATATCTTATTTTAGTAATATTGTGAATCTTCCTTATTAATTCCTACTTTATCATTAGGCCTTTTACATTGCATTAATCATTTAGGAGTGGTTTCACTCAGTTGTAGTAATTTTAACTTTATTCTTTTTCTTGCCTCATGCTCTGCTTGGAAGCATGAATAATGTTAAATGGGATTTATAGTAGACAATATCCTAGACTGTACTATAATTGATGTTAATGTTTGGTAATTTAATTAAGTGTGAAGTTTACTATAGATTTTTTATAAGAGTGACCAAGTTATTAAACTATATTTGATTTTCTTGTTTGATAAATTGTTTTTAAAAATCATGAATTGATTTTAGATTTTATAAAATATTGGTGCTACCTCTATAATAATTAGTATAAATGAGTATTTGATTTTATATTACTTAGGCAAATTACTTAAGTGACTGTCTAGTGGTTAAAGAATCTTGCAGTCTAAGTATAAACAACTTATGGTCAAACAGCGTACGTTTTTCTATATTAGGGGTTTCAATTTCCAATATTTTACCATTTTTCTATCTCTATTCCTGAATTTGATTATGCTTTGTTTTTCTGTCAAAATTTATTTTGAATTTTTGTCTCAAAGTAACACTAGGCTAGTAATATGAATTCAAGTGTGCTAATTTTTTTTAATTATCTTAAAACTATAAAGCTTGAAATATATTTTTTTTTTTTTTGTATTGGGAATCAAACTCACAATCTCACACTTGCCAGGCAGGTGTTTGTGCACTGAGCTAAATCCCAGCCTGAAATATCTATCCTTGGGGCTGGGGATTTAGCTCAGTGCTATAAGTGCCTCCCTGGCAAGCATGAGGTCATGAGTTCAATCCCGGTACAAAACAAAACAAAACAAAAAAAAGAAATATCTATCATCTTATTTGATACAACTAAAGAAAAAAATTTAACTCTAGTGCTTTGTTTTTAAAAAATATCATTTAAATACTCTACTGTTATTAACCTAGGTTTTCCGTTTCTTTTTGTATCTGTTTAGTAATTTTCTGCTTGTTTGTGTATGGATTAGGTTGATAGTTAAGAAGACAGTCATTGATCTACATTTCCTCATTTAAGTCCTAGTTCATGTATCATTACATGTATCAGGCTGGTTAACATATTTAACTATTTCTCAACCAGTTTATCTGAATCTAAAATGTGTTCTTGTATTGCTCATAGATATGTACACTGTTAAACATTTCAGAAATCTTTCAGGCACTTCCAGGCACTGACAATAGATATATTTCTAAAACTTGAAGAATGATAAAAGCAGCTTTACTAATAATAGCTTAATATTGGGAGCATTCCAAATATCTCCATTTCTAAAAGGGGTAAAATAATCAGCAGACTATCATAAAATAGAACATGGTGTGGCAATAGAAAATGGCACATTGCTAATAAGTGTAGAGTATATGCATCTCAATCATAAAGAAGGAAAGTGGATTAAAAAATAGAAATCATTATTTGCCATTAACTCAATCAAATAAAATTTTGGTGATAAATGTCAGAAGAGTGATTATCATTCAAAGCAATACTGACTGAAAAGCATTATAAGGAAAACTTCTGAAATAATGGAACTGTTCTGAATTTTGATCTGGGTGGTGGATATTTTGGAAATGACATAAGTACAAATTTATTTAACCATATGTATTCAATCTGTACCTGATATTTGTAAAATGTATCCCTAAAATTTGAGAATTAGTAAAAACAGATGATTGAACAAGCCTTATATACATGATATTTTAGAAACATAATGTTTTAATTAATACAATTATAGGACCCCTAAGTATTTTTTTATTTTTCCTTTTCTAATACATAGCTACCAGTAATGTATGACTACTTAAACTTAAGTTAAATAATAGAAAAATAATAGCTTAAATCCCTGTTTGTTCTAGTCACGTTTTAAGTATTTAATACCACTTGTTATGGAGATAGCGTTTTTGGCAAAACCAATTTTGAATATTTTGTCATTGTAGAAATTTCTAAATTAATAATTTTTGTGTCAGCCTTGCCACCCTTGGCATACTGAAGAGAACGAAATAAGTACATGAATATTTAGTGAAATATGTATAAAAAATTAATGAATGTAATTTTAATAATGGTATTTTGTATTCACAAAAATTCAATGATTGCTTTCATAGCAATATCATTTTATTTTATATTCTAGAAAAGTATTTCTAATTTCTTCCTCACATCACTGCTGTGATCTTAACCTTTATCAGTTTTAACCTATCATACTGTGAATGCAAATTACAATTTTCCTACTTTCTTTGAAATCCTTCACAATCATTTTCTCTAATCGCCATTTTTCATATAATCCTGTATTAATTGGTGTATGTTCATCCCAGCATACTTTTTCCTTAGGACATTCTGATTCTGTCTTATGTAAGCCTTGATTTCTTTCATTTTTATTGAAGAAACCCTAGAGTCATCAAAAATCTTCATGTCTCCAGCAGTGGTTCACAGTGTTGCTTTGCATGTTTGTATAAATGCATGCTCCTTCTTTAAATTTTTAAGATAGTTTTAGTGCTGCTATAAAGACTTCACAGACTTTCAGATCAAAGGTGGATTTGTAAGAACAACAGCCAATCCACTCTCATTTTTCTTCCTGACATTCTTTGATGCCACTTTGAAATGTAATTCTTGTGAGGAGAATTCTTCCATGGGCCCAAAATGCTAAGCATGGAGATGCCTTCATAGATCAATCTGACATTTATGAACCTTAAAACACGCTACTACATATAGGAAAAGCTAAAAGGCTCCATGTTGTGTGTTTGTAATTTTATAACATTAGGTGAAAAAGCAAAAACGTAGAAGCAGTAAACAGATTACTGGTTGCCGTGCGTTGAATGAGAGTTGAATAGGTGAAACACAAAGGAGATTTTAAGGTGATGGAAAACTATTCTGTATTATGTTGTAGTGAGGGATGTAGGGCATTCTTCAAAGCTAAATGTCACCATATAAAATGTGGACCATCATGTATGTATTATTTTTAGTCTCATTTAGGAGGTCTAGGAGTCCTCAGAATGGAAGAAAATGGAATAAAGGCATTTACTATTTCAGAGGTATAAAAACAAAACACACTGAACTGGGAGGAAAAGGTGCTGACCTAAGAAATTTTGGAAGTGAGTTGTAAGAGTAAAGTCCAGAGTAGCACATAAGGCCAATATTCCAGGGGGTTACTGTTTCCCAGGAGGAACAGGCTAACATTTCTGACTCTACTACACATGTATGATGGAAATAAGCTTAGGTAACTACACAGTAAATATAGAGAATCTAGATTTCTTCCTGTTTGAAATGGGAATTCACAGTTATGCAAGAGGAGAAAGTTAGAATCATTCACATATTAATAAATCAGAGTTGGAGATGTCAGTATGAGTTCACGTGTAGTTTAATACAGATGTATTGGCTAGATAGAGAAATATTTGTAGATCTCTCTATACATTTAAATCCATCCGTCTGTCTAGGTATATATAGGTACAAATATAAAGTATATACTTTTTTGCTCATTTGACTGGCAGGTTCAGAGAGTGATGACACTCGATAGAAACAAGGATACCTATTACCTTTCACCTTTGTTTTTCATTCCATTAGACAATAAATAATAGCAAAGTTCTGCTGAAAAATGTCCAACTTTCAGTGCTGATATCAGAAATACACATTACGAACCTATAGGCCTCAATCATCTTTTAGTGCCGAAAAGAAGGAAGAAAACTTAACATCGTGACAGACACTGGTTATAAAAATGTAAGCAAGAGGTGGAACTCGAGGAACATAGACAACTGTGGACTAAAGTTTGGCCACCCAAAATTCACATGCGAGTGCCTTACTTGCCAGCGTCACTGTTCCTGGATATAAGAATGTTAAAGCTGTAACATTAAATCAGCTCATAAAGGCGGAGCCCTAATCCATTATGAATGATGTTCTTATAATCAGTCAAAGAGACATGACAGTGCCTTGTGCAGGGGAGAAGTGATGAGAGGAACAAAGGGAATGTTGCCGTGTAAACCAGCTCAAGAGGACTCAGAGGAAACTTACCCAGAAAACACTTTGATTTTTGGCTTCAGATTCCAAAACTATGAAAAATAAATTTTTGTAGCTTATAGTCAGTCACCAGATCTATAATATATTTTTTTACTATAGTCATAGAACAATAATGCATAATCTATGATGGAGAAATTAGTAAATAAGAGAGAAGCCAGATTCTGTAGTCTGCAGAAGTGTTACGAATTTAGACAGTTATTTTTTTCAATGCAATGTGAACCCAGAGACATATTTAAAGTGGTACCACAGGCCCGCTGAAAGGGGAGCCAAGCACAGCACCGCGAGGTGAGTTTCAGCTTGCCAGGGCAGGCCCGGAAAAGTTTGGGACCATGAATCCTGGCGGCTGGGTGCTGACCAGCCTCCTTAGAACACTGAATAGGCTCCCAAGGTCCTGAGGGCTTGAGTGAACTGTGCCCAGCGACCTTCATTCAACCAGGGGAGCCAGGCACACCACACAAGGGGAGTCAAAGCCAAGTGAGTCCCAGTAACAGAGGGCTCAGGAGCTGATTTCCAACACATCCAGGGAAAGCTTTGGAAAATCGCTGGAAGCACAGAAATATAGAAAAATGACAAAACGAAAGACCAAAATGCAATCTCAAACCTCCAGCCCATCCCAAGAAAACCTAGGAGCCATGTACATAGAAGAAAATACTATACATACACCTGAAATGCATGAAATGATATCAACTGAAATAAAGAAGCAAGTACAGGAAGCTATGAAGGAACTCAAATCAGAAATATTCTCCCAGGTAAAAGAAGAAATGATAAAAGTAGTGAAAGAAATACTGAATGCATCCAATGAAGACACAGCAGAAAAATTAGAGTAACAAATCAAAATGATAGAATCCCTGAGTGAACAGCTTAAGAGACAAACAGAATGCATTAAGCAGACTCAAAGAGATATACAGGAAATCAAAAACTTTAATGAAGGTTGCAAAAACTGCCTCAGCAAAAGTGAAGATAAAATCTCAGACCTCGAAGATAAGATTGTAGCTAGTGAACAGGAAAGGAAAGACCTTCTAAAAATAACAAGAAGTCAGGAAATAACAATTCAACAGCTGCAAGATGATGCAAAGAAAAACAATATAAGATTAATAGGGATAAAAGAAAAAGAAAGGGACAACACAAATGATATCAAGAGGCTATTTACAGAAGTGATAGCTGAAAACTTCCCAAACATGAGTATGGAAACTGACATACAGATTAGTGAGGCATATAGAACTCCAAATAGCCATGGCCAAAACAATACTACACCCAGACATATAATAATCACCATCCCAGAAATCCAGCATAAGAACAGAATATTAAAAGCTGTTAGAACAGAAAGATCACCTATAAAGGAAAATCTATCAGAATCACAGAAGACTTCTCAACACAAAAAATGAAGTCAAGCAGAGCATGGAATGAAGTTTTTCAGATCCTAAAGGAAAATGACTTCCAACCCAGACTGATGTACCCTGCAAAACTGTCCTTCAAAGCGGATGGAGAAATAAGATACTTCCATGACAAAGAACAGCTGAAAAACTTCATGATCTCTAAACCAAAACCTACAAAGAATACTGAAAGATATTCTAGATACACATAGGAAAAAACCACTAAGCAAGACAGACAATTAAATAGAATGGAAAGTTAAGATACAATATCAGAAAGTTAACATGTCAACAATAAACCAATATATGAGAGTTATAACCATTAATGCAAATGGCCTCAATTCAACAAATAAAAGAAACACTGACAGCATGGATCAAGAAACAATGTCCAACCATATGCTTTCTATAAGAAACCCATCTAACCCAAAAAGAAACTCATAGACTGACAGTCAAAGGATGGAAAACAATACTCCATGCAACAGGAACTCAAAAAAAAGTGGGGGTAGCTATTATGTTTGCAGACCATGTGAACTTCAAACCAAGAATGGTCCAAAGAGATAAAGAAGGTCACTACATACTAGTTAGGGGAAAACTGCAAGAGGAAGAGATAACAATCTTATATATATATATACACCAAATTCCAGAGCACCCAACTACACAAATCAAGTATTAACAGAAATGAAAAATCAAATAAGCAATAACACAGTTATAACAGGAGACCTTAACACACCACTAACACAAAGGGATAGATCAACTAGGTGGAAAATCAGCAAAGAAATAACAGAACTGAATCACACCTGTGAACAAATGAATTTGATAGATGTACACAGAGTGTTCCATCCAACAACATCAGAGTATATATTCTTCTCAGCAGTACATGGGACATTCTCTAAAATAGACCATATGCTAGCCCACAGAACATATTTAAGTAAATGCAGAAGAATTGAAATTATCCCATGCATGTTATTGGATCATAGCACCATGAAACTGGAAATTAATGATAAAAGTAACTGCAAAAGCCCCACAAACACATGGAAATTAAATAATATACTGTTGGGCAATCAGTGGGTCACAGAGGAAATTAAAGAAGAAATTAAACAATAACTACAAGCAAAGGAATATACAAATACAACTTACCAGAACCTGTGGTATGCAATGAAAGTGGTACTCAGAGGAAAATTTGTTGCACTGAGTTCCCACATTAGGAAAACAAAATGAACACAAATAAGCAACCTGATATTACACCTGAAACATCTAGAAAAAGAAGAGCAAGCCAAGCCCAAAGCCAAAAGAAGGGAGGAAATTATAAAGATCAGAGAAGAAATTAATGCAACAGAGACTAAGAAAACAATTCAAAGAATCAATGAATCAAAGAGTTGGCTCCTTGAAGGAATAAATAAAATTGACAAGCCCCTAGTCACCCTAATTAAAAAAAAAACTCAAATTCATGCAATACAGAATGAAAAATGTGAAATCACTACCCATCTTATGGAAATACAGAAGATCATCAACAACTATTTCGAAAACCTCTACTCTCATAGGTTAGATAACACAGAAGAAATAGAAAGATTCCTAGAAACATACGAAAGCTGGATCAAGATGTAAAACTGCTGAATAACCCAATTTATATTAATCAAATTGAAAATGTAATCAAGTCCCTACCAACAAAGAAGAGCCCAGGCCCAGACAGATTCACTGCGGAATTCTACAAGAAATACAAAGAAGACTTAATGCCGACACACCTCAAACTCTTCAATGAAATTGAAAGGGATGCAATTCTCCCTAAGTCATTGCTGGAAACAAATATCACTCTAGTCCCACAACCTGAGAAAAACCCAACTAAAAAAGAGAACTACAGGCCACTCTCCCTAATAAATATAGATGGAAAAATTCTCAATAAAATATTGGCAAACAGGATGCAGCAAAACATCAAGAAGATTATACACCATGACCAAGTGGGATTCATCCCAGGCATGCAGGGATGGTTCAACATATATAAATCAATAAATGTAATCCACCATATCAATAGAGCCAAAAGCAAGAATCACATGATCATTTCTATAGAGGCAGAAAAAGCTTTTGATAAGATCTAACACCCATCCGTGATAAGAACCTTACAGAGAATTGGAAAAGATGGTCTTTACCTCAATATGATAAAGGCCATCTAGGACAAAGCAACAGCCAGTGTCATATTAAATGGCCAAAAACTGAAAGCCTTTACCTTGAAATCAGGCACAAGACAAGGATATCCCTTATCACCGCTCCTATTCAATATAGTACTGGAAATACTAGCCAGAGCAATTAGACAAGAGAGAGAAATAAAAGGAGTAAAGATAGGAAAAGAGGAAGTTAAATTATCATTATTTGCAGATGACATGATACTCTACATAGAAGACCCCCAAACTTCCGTTGAAAGTCTCCTAGATATAATAAATAAATTCAGCAAAGTAGCTGGATACAAAGTCAATACTCCAAAATCAATAGCATTCTTATACACTAACAACAAAGTCACTGAGAGAGAAATTAGAGAAGCCACACCCTTCACACTAGCATCTAAAACTTAGGAATTAATCTAATGAAAGGTGTAAAAGAGTTGTACAGGGCAAATTATAATGCCCTGAAAAAAGAAATTGAAGAATACCTCAGAAAATGGAAAGACATCCCTTGTTCATGGATAGGAAAAACAAATATAGTGAAAATGGCCATTTTTCCAAAATTGTTATACAGATCCAATGCAATCCCAATGAAAATACCACTAACATACCTCATTGATCTAGAGAAATCACCCCTAAAATTCATCTGGAACCAGAAGAGACCTAGAATAGCAAAGGCAATTCTAAACAGCAAAGCCAAGGGCAGGAGGCATCAAAATCCCTGACAAAGCTACTGTAATAAAATCAACATGGCAGTGGAATAAAAACGGACCTGAAGATCATTGCAATAGATTAGAAGATACAACTATCAACACACTCAACCACCTTATCTTTGATAAAGGGGCCAAACATGTTCACTGGAAGAATGACAGTCTGTTTAATAAATGGTGCTGGAAAAACTGGCTATCCATATGTCAAAAACTAAAATCAGACCCATGCCTATCACCATGTACTAAACTAAAATCTAAATGGACAAAAGATCTAAATATTAAAACAGAAACACTAAATCTGTTACAAGACAAAGCAGGTAAAAATCTTGAAGACATATGGGTAGGTTGAGAATTCATGAACAAGAACCAAACTGCATGGGAAATACTTCCCAGAATCAATAACTGGGATCACATCTTATTAAAGAGTTTCTGCATGTCCAAAGAAATCTCCAGCAGAGTGAAAAGAAAGCCCACAAACTGGGAAAAAAATCTTAGTGAACTGTCTCTCAGACAAAGGACTTCTGTCTAGAACTTACAGAGAATTTTAAAAAAAAAAATCAGACCCCCAAAATTCAAAGACCCAATCCAAAAATGGGCATCTGAGATGAACACACAGTTCACAGATGAAGTAATATAAATGGCAAATAAATACATGAAAAAATGTTCATCATCATTGGCCGTTAGAGAAATACAAATTAAAACTACACTAAGATTCCATCTCACTCCAGAAAGAATGGCCAGGATCAACAAAACTACCAACAACAAATGCTGGAGAGGCTGTGGGGAAAAAGAACTCTTCTGCACTCTTGGTGGGAGTGTAGACTGGTGCAACCACTGTGGAGGTTAATCTGGAGATTCCTCAAAAAGCTGGGGGTGGAGGTTCCATTTGACCCACTCTTAAGCATATTCCCAGAAGATCTGAAAACATCTTACCACAGTGGTATATGCACACCCATGTTTATAGCAGTACAATTTGTAATAGCCAGATCTTGGAAACAACCTAAGTTCCCATCAACCAAGGAATGGATAAAAAAATTGTGGTACTTTTATACAATGGAGTACTACTCAGCTATAAAAAATGATCGCGTTGAGATATTTATAAATATATGGATGCAACTTGAATCTATACTCATACATGAAATAAATCAAACTCATGTATAAATACTGTATAGTCTCCCTAGCATAAGAAATGGTAAGAGTACAGAAGATTTTATGGTAGTCATGGTTCACCATTATACTGCTTTGAAGTCTTAAGTTTTCATTCATTGGTTGGAATGGTTTTGTTCTGTTTTGTTTGATCTTAATATATGTGATCGTATGAACAGTTACTTTGAAGGCAAGACAATATGGCAGCCATTGTTGATTTATTATCATCTTGTTCTGAAGTCCTACCATGCTCTTGTTTTTCTATTACCAGTGGTTCTATCACGTTGTGTCTTATTGGATTTTAATATGTATGATAGTATAAACAAAATTTTTGTGGAAAATGAGATAATATAGCAGCTGTTGTTCATCTTCAGTTATTTGGTTCAGAATGCCTTGCAATACTTTCATTCTCTTGAGTGGTTTTATTCTATTTTGTTACGTTTGACATTATTGTGTGTAAAGCTAAGCTCAACTACTTCAAAGAAAGAGACATTATGATAGCTACTGTTCATATCCAATTGTCTTGTTGTGAAATGCTGTGTTGCTTACATTGTTCTGTTCTGATCTGCTCAGATCTGTCCTCTTTTGTTTTATTCTCTTTAAAATAAAAAAAAATTAAAAAAATAAAGTGGTACCACAATCTTGATTCTGCATTTTAAAAAGAATACTCTGAAAGGTTAGATTGTAGGTGGACAAGTAGGTGTTTAGGAGAACAGTAAAATTGTCTACTTAAAATAAATGCAGAATTTTCTTAGCTTTTGTCAATAAATGACAAAAACCAAAGTTTAACATTATTTTCCTTTTTTTAACATTTGATTTTTAAAAAATTTTTGATTAATTTTATTGGTACATTTCATGTATACATAATGATCACATTTATTATGTACATGATATATTTTGATTCTTCTTTTCCCCCAATATTCTCTCCTCTCTTTGACCACTCTTCCTTCCTTATTTGCAAAAGCTATGTTTCCATTTTCTTCCATCTTCTTGTTTTCTTTTCTTTTCATTCTTTTCTCACTCCTCCATCTCTTGTTCCCCTTCCCACTTGAACATTTTCTTTGTATTTAAATATTTCATATTTTTCTGTTACACATTTTGGTCTATATTTATTCTTTCAGTATCTGACACTAGAGCAACAATATGATATTTCAACATGTATGTCCAATTTGTTTTGTGTAAATGTATGAATACTTTTTTTTGTTTTCCTTCCTTTCATTCTCCACAATTGCTACTTCCCTTTTCTTTTGAATGATTTCTTACTATTTCACAAAATGTTTCATACACTTTTGTCATTATTTTCACTTTTGGTATTTCACACCAGAGAAATAATGTGATATTTATAAGTGTGTCCTATTTAATTCATTTGAGTATGGTCTCAAGGTATACCATTTGCCTAAAAATTTCTCTATCCTTCTCTACAGAGAGTAGTATTCCATTGCATAAAAAGAGTCTGTTTTTAATCCATTCCTCAGTTGACAGGTATTTTGAGTTATTTCCAAGATTTACATATTACAACCTATTACAGCCTGTGCCACTATAAACATGAGTGTGTACAAATCACTGGTATGATTTTTTAAAAATTCTTCTGGGAAGATACACAGAAGAGAAATAGCTGGATCAAATGTGGACCTCCAACCCTAGTTTTTTGAGGAATCTCCACACTGATTTCCACAATGCTTGCACTGATCTATGCTCCCACCAACAGCCTCTCCAACATTTGTTATTGGTTGATTTCTTGATAATACCCATTCTTTCTGGATGAGATAGTGTCTCCATGCTGTTTTAATCTGCATTTATCCAATGACCAGTGATGTTGAGCATTTTTGCATGCATTTTATTTCCCATGTATATTTCTTCCTCTGTGAAGTACATTTATTTCAGATGCCCATTTTGGATTGGGTCTTTAAAGTTGGGGGAGTCTGATATTTTTCAATTCTTTATATGCTCTGATATTAGTCCTTTGTGTAAGGGACAACTGGTTAAACTATTTTTTCACTCTGTGGCTTTTCTTTTCTCTTCTTTTGTTGTTAGTTTCTTTTGTTGTGCATTAAGTTTTTAATACAGTGAGCTCTAGTTGTTGATTCTTTGTAGTACTTTCCATGCAATTGGGGTTTTGTTTTTCTAAAAAATATTAGACACAATAAAAATAATTTCAAACAATATACAGTATATTGAAATATTTTGAGATATGGCATATTTCTTATTGGTAAAATTCAAATAATATTAAATCTGTTATACTTAATTAAAACATAGCAAAAGAATAGTAGGGTTTAGATTGACATGAAACTAAATCCAGTTGATTAAATTTTCTTTATAGTGTTGGATCACAGTTGTGATGAATAAGTACATTTAAATAAATACCATTTACTTGTTTTTTATATGCAATTTGTTTTCTAAAATAAAATATTTACAATCACAATTAAGTCAGACAACACTATAAAATGAGTTAATAAATAAACTTATAGAGTCTAGCATATAATGAGATCCTAGTGAGAAGGTAATGGCTTTTATGTTTTTTCAAACTATCAGTTTTGTCCTAAATTTTCTTGGTAGGCACTGGTGTTTAGTCCATTTGACTGCTTCAAAAACTTGACCATGGTAATAGTTTCCCAGGTCAAAAGCTAATCTGGAGAAATCACTAATCATCTGCAGCAAACTGTTTTTGAAATTAACTCATCAGTGAGGTGAAAAAAAGTATAAGTAGCAATAACTTGAGAAATTGTTATAGCAAAGACTACCTCACCTTCATTTCCATGCTGCTATTTCACATTCTGCAGTGAAAATTACAAGGAATGTTAGAAATCAATCATGATGAAATAAAGTTGGCTTCATTCTTTGAAAACCATGTGACCCCACATTGAAAAATAGCAAACCATTCTAATAATCCAAATGAATGAGTCACTCAGGAACACCGAAGTTGGTTTTTGAATGGTTGCATTACCAATAAAAAAATCATTTGGAAAAAAAAATGAGCTAATGAGAAAAGAAGAAATTATGTGATTGTCTTACCACATTCTCTGCATTTTCAGAAGAGACAGGACTAAATGTCATTAAGGGCTCCTGTGTTTGCTTTTTGGGTAATGGAAAATTAGATCACCCCTAAATGAGTATAAATCAACATTACCTCATAAATCCAATTAAAACTGAGAGACAGGGGTGAGTGTAACTCCTACACTGTTATTATGGAGATGGAGTGCACTTGTGTTTGTCTTAAGAGTAGATCACTTGCATGTTTCATGTAGAAATTGTGGGGTCAGGCAAATACTCTTTATTTTCTTAGTCTTGTCTCAATTATAAAGTGATCAGAATAGATCCTCTTCAAATCCAGTGCTAGTCACTTAAATACCTTCTTTATAAACAGTGTGTGTGTGACCCTGTCTGTGTGTCCACACCTGTATGCACACATGCATCACACACACAAAGCAGGAAGCAGTATATATATCAGGATTAACACAACTATTTTTGTTTCTATTCTAGTTAACATGTCTAGGTAAATTCTCCTTGTGTTACTTCTGTAAATCGAGCCTTGACAACTTACCTGTTATTCATAATTCACCAACATGGACAAATCCCCACCTCATGTTCCCAATAAGTGTTTGCTTCAGTGTCCAAGACAGAAGCTGAGTTTAAGTGTCATGTATGTTGACTGAACTGTTGTTTTATAATAATAAAATAATAAACAACTGACAGGATAGTTTATGTCCAATCATTGTGTCAGGAAGAATTTTGAGAATGGGAGTAAACATTCAGGGTACCAGAATAAGTCTCCTCTGTCACTATGGACTGTGAGGACCGTGATCACATGGCAATCACCCTGGTCCTTCCGTCATTAAAATGCACAGCCTGTTCAGTTACTTGGGAAGAAGCCCTAGGCTTGTCACAGTATTCTATCCTTCCACAGGAGCTGAGAGGGGTCCAGGGGAGTAGTCTTTTGTTATTCACTACTTAATGACTAAAGTCCTTACATGATTTGAGGACTCCTGGCCTCTTTCAGTTTTCTTTTCAATTGAAATGATTTCTTTATCTACAAACACTGATTTAAAATTTAGCTAAGAAAATTTACTCTGTCTTCATTTCTAAAGTTGTGTCTTTCCAGGAAATGAGGCCATCTCTCTAATCAATGTGTCATCTCACAAAGCCTTTCTGATGGCCATAGAAACAAAAAACACAGATTGATGAAATCATAGCCATCTCACTGGCATCACAGAGAAATCTGCATGTCTTGAGAAGCTTTCTGATGAACTTTATCTTAAACCAATTTTTTAAATTTTTGTTTCCTTTGTAGGTATCAGTTATAATATATTCCACACTACTGAATAAACTCATTTAAACTAACAGCCTAAGAATAAAGAGATAGAACCTTGTAGTATTTGCTAGAAAAAATAAACTTCTAATTAGCCATCTTTTTGTATAATCACTGGCCACTTTTTATATTTTCTTCCTAGAAATGCCTGTTCAGTCAGTCCACTTTTAATTGCGGTTGTTTTTCTGCTATTGCATTGTAAGGGCTCATCATAAATTTAAATATATATGTACAATCAGATACATAGTATATAAATGCTTTTCCTGATTGCCAGTTTGCCTTTTAATTTGTTGATTATTTCTTAGCCATGCAAATGCTTTCTAGACTGTTACAGTACCAGTATTTATTTCTGCTTCCATAGGCTGGGCTTTTGGTATGGCATCCAAAAATATCAAACTTTTCTTCTATGTTTTTTTTTCTAGGTGTTTCATAGTTTCAAGTCTTATATTTAGGTCTTGTATCTCTTTTGAAAGATTTTTGTGTGTTTTGGCTGATAAAGATTCAATTATACTCCATTCCACATGGAAATCTAGTTTGCTCTACATTATTTATTGAAAAATCTATCTTTTCCCATTGTATACTCTTCCTGTAGGTGTTCAGGTTGAAGATATATATATATCTGTCCTCCTCCTCATGAGGACACTTGTCCTTCCACTTACATAGCAAGAATCTTCAGTCTTCATGGTGGAAACAATGCAAACATCTTTAAGCAGAAAGCAGAGTGTTAAAAAGCATCACATAACAAAGTAATACTATTCAGCCTTTAAAAAGAAGGCATTCTGGACACATGCTATATATATACATGTATGGGCTTGTGGAGCATTATTTTTAGTAACATATGTCAGACAAAGACAAGATGTCACTGTGTGTGGGACTGAATAAAAAGGTCAAATATACAGTGAGAAAATACTGGTTACTCGGGGAAGGAAGAGATAAAAGGAAACAGAGAGAAAGAGGGGTAAATGCTGTGAGATATAAAAACAATCTTTCTAAAAGATATTTTGGGTCCTATATTTAGTTCAAAGAATTTGAATGGTTTTAACAAAAGTAGGTTTGAATAGCCATCATCCTTGCAAAGTAAAGGTGCTTCAGTATTCTCATCTGTCTGTTTCAAAATTGGCTTGGTTCTCATATGTTTGGGTTTTTTTGTTGCTACTGTTTGTTTTAGTTTTGTTTTTTTTCATTACTGGGGATGGAATTCAGTGCCTTTGAGCATCCCTAGCCCTTTTTTACATCTTATTTTGAGATATGGCATTTTTAAGTTGTCCAGCATGGGTTCCAACTTGCAATCTTTCTACACTCAAATTTGCAATCCTCCTGCCTCAGCCTCCTAGAGTGCCAGAATTATGAATGTGCTGCCATACCTAGCCTCATTATTGTTCAGATACAGTTTCAAATAGCAAGTGTGTAGAGTCCTGTGTTTAAAAGAAACCCAACATATAACAGCCAATACTACAAGCAATTTTTTTGTTCTTCATCCAACATTATTTAAAGGGAATAAAGCCTAAAAAGGAATAAAATATTATGTATTCGATTCTACACACCAACAGAATTTACAGCTGATCATTGACCTCAAAGTTTTTTTCAATTTCAAAATGTTGAGCTAGGAAATAGAGTCTAAAGACAGCAAAAGTTCAATGTTATTAATTTTTAAATTTTAAACTGACATGAGAAAGGAGTACTCATAAACATATAAGCGAACTGTAAGTAAGCCAATGCGAACTGTAAGTAAGCCAATTATTTTATGAGTCAGTTTAAATCTTGGTACTCAGGTCTTGGGTCAAATACCATTCTGGATATTTTATTAAAGGTTATTCTTTTAGATGGGTTTAAAATTTTAAGTCTTTAGACACTGAGTAAAGCAAATTCCCCTCATAATGTGGGCAAGGTTTATTTCATCAGTTGAAGACTTTAATAGAAAAACACACTGAGGTTCCCTCAGGAAGAAAGAATTCTGTTATTAGAGTGACCTGAGACCCCAGCCATAATATCCACTTTTGTCTGTGTCTGTAGTCTACCATTCCACTATTTTGATGTTACACTTGCTAACTTCTGTAACCACGAGGGACAGTTTCTTATAGTCACTCAGCTCCAAATATGCATCACATAAAGTTGTTTTGGTCAATGAGAAACTGCACACATCTTGGTGGTCCCATAAGGCTATAAAGGAGCTGGAGGATTCCTACTACCAATGATGTCATGGCCTTGTTGACACTGAACCACGAGGCTTGACTCATGTGCTTGGGATGGTGCTGGTATCAATGAATCTACTGTATCACGAGTTACGAGTTATACGAAGGTATGACACACAATTATGCAAAGTATGTAATACACAATAATGACATAAACAAGCATGTCCCTGGCTTATGTACTTCTCTGGTATACTTTTTTATTGGTCCAGTGTACTCTTTATAAAAGGTGTTTGCTGTAAAATAGTGCACCACGTTATGCAAACAGCAGCCTCAAACTTCTTGTATTGATTATGTCTCTGGTTCATAACATTTCTCTTGTGTCATTTTGTTCATCCTGGCCTCTATAAATAAAGTTTTCATTGTAATTGTTATCCATGAGACGCTTCACTGAGCCAATGACCCGGAAATAGAATGAAAAATAGTGAAAGGCAACGAAGGTAGAAAACTGGTGAAGATTGCTGCTTACCAGCGATTTAACCTCAGCTACCATCTCGAAGAAGAAGCACAAAGGTGGAAGATGTTAAGGGATATGCTTCATGGAAGGTAATGAAATGATCAAAAATTTGGGAAGAGCCTGTATCAGGCATGGAGAAACTTCTACTGAGATCGACTGAACACGAGCCGCGTAACAATGTACCTCTCAGCACCCTAGCGATCAGAGCCAATGTGAAATTTTGTTTTGATGCTAAAATCAAAGGCAGGACCTGACTACAATGCAGAATGCAGTGTTAATCTGGGCGGTTTAAATGATGCAAGGATTGTCCTTCATCACAAGGACACTTAACGTGAAATTAAGTGAGGAGTCTGAAATTGCCGATGCGATGCCACCGGGAATTTTTTTTTTTTTTTGAAACTTGAAAATGATAAGCTGATTGTTGAGGAAAATTACTTGCCAGAACAAATCTTCAATATGGATGAAACTTCCCCATCCTGGAAATGAAAGGATGGAGATATTTTCATTTAGAGGGAGGCCAAGACAATACCAGGTTTGAAGGGTATTAAGGACAAGATAACAGTCTTGACTGAGGACAGTGTGCAGACTACAAATGGAACCTTTGTCTCCGGCCCAGCGACGGCCCCGGGGTTTTCAACACATGGCTATGTACTTACCCACAGTATAGTGCAGCAGCAAATTCAGTTGTGGAAGACCCAGCTTCTCTACATTGCTATGCAAGCAAAAGGGAGAGAATTAATGTTTGGATAGTAACAGGGCTTTCAGAATGTGCTTCTTAGCCATATAGAGGGCTGACACCCATAATCCTACCACTTGAGAGACTGAGGCAGGTGGACAGCCAGCAATTTTCAGCTAGCCTGGGCTACACAGTGAGTTCAAATCCAGCCTGAAACACTGTCTCAAAAATACAACAAAAACAAAAGATTTAGCTTTTTGTTGATGATACTCACACATTTCATCCCTTAATTGGTGATCTTGATGCCACCACTGAAGTAGTATTTATCAGTGAGAAGATAGCATCTTTGACCCAACCAATGCATCGAGGATTTAGGAGGACTAGAAGCTTTTAAAGCTGTCTACTTTAGAAGGACCTTTGTCCAGTCTGGTGCTACGACTGAAGAGACTCCACAATAAGAACAGACTGCTGCCAATCTAGAAGCATTGTGACCTGTCTGACAGCATCAATAACTTTGCTTGGGCTTAGGTTGGTGCCGTATCAAGGGGTGTATGGATAGCAAGTGCCAGAGATTTGTCTGACTTGGAGAATTTACCTAAGATGCAAAAGTTGAAAAAATCAACATGGCTGTGGTCACAATGGAAACCACTTTCCATCTGATCAAGGGTGAAGAAGGCATCTAGGAGATTATAGATGTGGTTCCCAAGGAACTGCCTAATGAGTTGATGGCATGGAACAGTTCATAGCTGAAGAAGAGATAAGAGGAAAGGAAGTTGCAGGAGAAGCAAAGGAAGAACATAGAAAATTCTCAGTGAAGGGTTTAGCAGAAAGTTTTGTAGACTTCAACAATCTGTGTACAAACTGGCCATGTGGGTCTCATGCCAAAGGTTTTCATTAATATAGAGGAATGTGTACTATTTACCTCCAAGTGAATCCAAAGAAAGAAAGAAGCCAAACAAACATCATGGGCATAACTATAAAAAGAATGACACCTCCTCCTCCTCAAGCAGAGCCTTGGGTAGGTCCTTCAGGAGGTTTTCCAGAAAAAAGGCATCATTATTGTGGTGCATGCCAGCACCATGCATGTTACTGTCCCTGGTAAACTCCCAGTGGAACAGGATGTGGGAGTGGAAGCCAGTGAGCCTGAGGAACTTGATCCTAATTAAGCCAGGGTAATGTGTGTGTTCATGCCTCAGCTCTTAACACAACTGTTTGTTTGTTTGTTAGTTTGACTTTTTGAAACAGGGTCTCCCTATGCAGTTCAGGCTGGCCTTGAGCTCACTTTGTAGCCCAGGATGGTCTTGAATTTACAATGACCCTTCTGCCTCAGCCTCCTGAATGCTGGGATTACAGGTGTGAGCCACCATGCCCAGCTAAAAAATCTTTTAAAAGTAAAAAATAAAACATTTTTGTGATAGAAAAAAGCATATATAGAAAAGAGACAAAGAAAATAATTTTCTAGAGCTATACGGCATGCTTACGGTTAGGTGATATCACCAGAGTCAAAAAATAAGAAAAAAAATTAACAGTGTATAAAGCAAAAAAATCTTACAGTAAGCTAAGATTAATTTATTACTGAAGAAATAAAAGTTATAAATTTAGTAAAACCTGAGTATGTAGTTCTTATAAGGCACTCAGGAATGCACAGTCACCTGGTACAGAAGCATAGATTTACACAGAGCGACTTCCAGTCTTGGGAGCTCCACTGGGTAAGATTCACATTCTCCAGAGTCGTACTAGCTTTATTTTTCATAGTGTAGCTTTAGTATAGCATTTCTTTGCTTCAGTATGTTTAGGCATTAAAATATTCACAATTATTTCAAAATTGCCTATAGTATTTGATATAATCATGTGTTATTTAAGGTTGCATCTTAGATACAATAGACTATATGTGATGATCTAGGTGTGTAGTGGTCTACACCACTGAGTTTGGTGTAAGTATAGTCTGTGATGTTTGCATAAGAACAAAGTCCTTTAACAATACATTCCTCAGAATATTCCCATTATAGCATCATGGTCTATAATAGACAATACAGAATATGACTGTCTGCCCACAATATAATGAATAAATGCCTAACTGTAAAGTCACACTGTGAAATAAGACATAGATACAACAATGAAGAAACAACAGCTGCATGATTGTGTGGAGAAATCTTAACATATAATGTGTAGCACAAGAGGATGGAAAGAAAAACAAATACTGCATAATTACATATTATATGATATGAAGTGGTTTTGTATAAATACATGTAAAACCAAGCTATTATCTCAAAGACATAAAACAAAGAGGAAAAATGTAAAGAAATAAGGATATAGTGACCATGAAATAATTATAGTGATTAATTTCAAAGGGAAAAATATAAGATTGTGATTAGGAAAGGGCTTGTGGGAGATTTTTGGTGTGCTTGTAGTTTTTTATTTTTCTTTCTTAATCTAGATAAAACTAACTCAATATTAAATTCCTAAAATTAATTCTCTAAACTGCACTTTTATATTTTATGCACTTTTCTGAAAGTTTCTTTCTATGAGGGCTATATTTTAAACAAAGATTTCAAAAGTCATGAGTATGGACAACTATGATAAATTTGGAAAGGTATCTGATACAGTTCTTTAAAATACTTTCAGATCTAGTTGGTTCATACTAAGCTTAAGAAAAACCAATTATTTACCTTACTATGCATTTTCTTATGACTAGCATAAGTTGAGAGAATAGTATAATCATAAGAACCCAGATACTTGCCAGAAGTGGTCATAGAATGGAATGGCTTTAGGTCTTTTCTGATTAGAATTTCTGTTTAAAGGTGTGTTTTCATAACACTTATTTTATAAAAACTGTGTTGCTAGTAAAGATTTTTTTCTCCAAATTAAAAATTAATAATTCCTTTCAAGATGACTTCTAAGTTTAAACAATAATATAATGTTTTTTTCTATACACACATAAATTCTAGGAAAAAGACAAAATTAACACATAATAGATTCTGAAAATACCTGGACTAAAACTCAGAATGTTTTAGGAAATGAAATAAAAAATAAATCAAATATTTCTTTGAGAAAATGAGATTTTTGCATTCTTGAGAGTCCATTAGAAAATACTGAGTTCAATGTTTAGTTTTTCATAGAGGCACCTGATATTCCAAAAGCCTTGGAAATTTAAAAGAAAAAAAACTTAAAGATAAGTACTTTTTTTGAACCCCTGAAAAAATGTAACAAAAGCTATAATAAAACTGTACTTATTACAAGAAAAAAGAATAAAGCTCTCACTGCTTTAGAAATGATTTCTACTCTCAATTTCTTGTAAGATTTCTCTTTCTTTTTTAAGTACTTAGGTGGAATTTTCAGGGTCATTCAATGGAAGTGGCTTGAGGAGCTATGCTAGCAGACCAGGCAACCCAGTTCTTAGACAAAACTTACAAGCACACTTCTTCCCTTTACAACAGTTAAAGCCACAAACAATGCATTCCAAGAGTTTAGAAGCATGGTGACAGTCACACTGTCTGAGCAATTCTTCTACAGTACAGAGATGAAAATCACAGAAAGATATTTTGTTATGGTCCATCATTTAATTCATTCCATCGGTGCTAATTTTATTATGGAAAGACCCTGAGCAAATGAGGAGTGAATTTTGTAACTCTATGTTTCAAATAGGTATGTTTGTTTTAACTACAAATCTGCTCCCTTGTTTTCTTTGAAAAAGAGGAGACAGTATATATTTTTAGAAATATACCCCTCATGGAAGATTTCTTAAATTGCTGTGATTCATTACCCCCTATGCACATGACATTGAGAAATGCCCAGATAAATGTTGGCTGTCACAGCTACTGCCCTCTGCTGTTACTGCTGGCATCTAGTGGGTAGAGCTGGGGATGCTGTCCAAAGTGTTACCCGAGGCACCAGGCGGTCCCAGCTATGATTACCTGGCCAACTCTGTCCAAACGAGGTGAGAAATCCTGCAGGAGATTTCCAGGGCTCTGCACATCTCACTCTGATTTGAAAACTATCAGTACCATTCAGTTTTAGCTGTGAAGGTGCTGTGAGTCTAGGCCAGTTCTACCCAAATTGCGAATTATTTACAGACAGGTTTGTGTTATTATTCATATTTTCTGTGGCTCAAGCCTCCAACTGACTCCAGGATTACAAAGTGCTTTCATTCATTATCCCTTTCAATTAGGTTCCGGGTACAGCTTTGCCTAAAACTTCTCATATCTAGACTGTTAATAACATGAAAGATGAAAGTCACTTTACTCATGATCTAAATCACAGGTCAATGTATGTTCTATTTTCTTCCATAACAGCAATATCATTTACACCACTAACTTTTTAAAAGGGCTTATTAAATAAAGAAAGTTTATAATATTATCTTTTTCAACATTAGAGTGATTCAAACTACAGGTCACAGGGCATGAAAGAAAGGAATTTTTGATAATAAAATAATCAACCATCTTAATCTTTACCCTTCTAAAAATTCTGACTAAGGATGTTTCCCCATTACACTCAAAACAATCTTCACCATCTAAAAAGTTTAAAGCAATGCTGTTACCTATTCTCCATCTTGGGAAAGTTTCTTTCTTTCTTTTTGCTGGTTTGTTTTTCCTTGATTTGTTTGTTTGTTGTTTTGCTCTGGACTTTTCCTCAAAAGCAACCAAGAATTCCAGAATTTATGACTTGGCTTGAAAGAACTCTAGGACAGCAAATGCAAACACTGAAAACTCTGTATAATCCAGATATAGATATAGATATATAATCTATATATCTATAGATTATATTTATAGATATCCTTAGGTTGAAGGGATAGAAAGTCGTGAGAAGCTTTGAAGCCTTTTCCTCTCTAGCCAGAGGACAGGAGAAGTACACAGGGTGAAAGGGACGTCCACCCCACATCCTTGCACTCATGTTAAGTGTCAGCAGACAGGAACCTGTAAATAATCTCTCCAATAGTCCACACATCTGTAAACCACATCTGCTCAGTGCTTGCTTTGGATGAGCTCTGTGAGCATTCAGTGACTTCTGATCAGACATCAAGAGCTGATACAGTGGAAATAAGGAACAGAAACTCTGCCTTTAAATAGAAGTGGATCAGGGTTCCCTTCGCAAGCCCAAAGGATTTTTGTACTATTAAAACCGCTGCAGAGCAGTTCCGGGATCCTGAAGCCCCTCCTCCTTCCTCCCCTCTCCCCACCCCTGTGGACTCCTGAAGACCTCAGATCTCCCGGAACCAGCGGTTAGGGAAGGCAGCGTTGCAGTTTTATAGCTCACACTAGAAAACTCTGCACCTTTACTCCCGCATCAAACAGCACTCAACCGAGGCGCAGAGCCGGAAGCTGTGGCGCCCCCTCCTCTGCCCTGGGATCTAGTTCATCGCCAGCGAAAATACCCAATAATGCCGCATAGCTTTGCCCATGGACGTGACCTGTCGCTCTTCTAATCCCTCCTTTGCCCTAGATAATTTTAATCTTCTTCCATGGGGAGCCATGAGAGCAGGGAAGATGCAGCTCGCAAGATGCCCGTGTTACCTAGGAATCTGGCATCAATCAGTATTAGCGAGAGGCTGGCATTTGTCGATTATTTCCCTTGCACCCCAGACGGTGTAGAAACAGTTTTCAAGCCTCCGCAAATGACTAACATTTTATTGATGTTTCAAAACGAGGCTGAATACTACTACATCGCACTTTGCGTCTCCCAGCGGTTTGGAGAACTGGGCCTGAGACCCGCAGCCTGCAGCCGGCAGCGCGCTTCCCCTCTGGCCGAGCCTGGGGGTGGTGCTGGGCAGGGAGGCGGTGCTGGTTAGAGGGGGCTCTTGGAGCAGTCAGTGCGTCCGGGTGGTCACAGGTGATCGGAATCTTTCCCTGTCCCCACATGTCCAAACCCCGCAGAGCCGCAGCCACAGAGCCAAACGACTCCCTGCCCGGCTCGCAGAGAGCGAGAGCTGGCGCCGGGGAGGCCGGCGGGGCCCCTGCCGAGCTCGCCTGGGGTGGCTCCGCCCAGGGCCCGCGGCGGCCGGGGGGAAACCCGGCGGTCTGGCAGGGTTTCGCTTTATTCACCTCGTATTCACTGGGTCCGGGGTTAAGGGAGGGCGGAGGAGGACGGCAGCCGAGCCGGGGCTGCTTTCCGTGTCCTTCCTCGTGTCTCCCTTTCACTCCCGCGTCCTGCTGCCCAAACTCCTCCAGCTAAAGAGATTGATTGGCACAAGTACTACAGACTCCCGCCCCGCTTCGCATTGATTTGTAAATGGCCCGGAATAGGTAAAGGGTATTGAATCAAAAACTACGGAGTTGAGAAGAGACGGGAATTGTGAGGGGGGAAAAAAAAAGACAGAGAGAGAGAGAGAGAGAGAGAGAGAGAGAGAGAGAGAGAGAGAGAGAGAGAGAGAGAGAGAGAGAGAGAGAGAGAAGGGGTACAGGAAGCCCCCATCCTACACCCTTTTGCTTCTGCTGCTTTGGGCCAGGACGCGGCTGGCGAGAGCGGACCGCAGCGTGGACAGGCAGCCGGGGCTGCAGCTCACCACGGTTCCGAGCGGGTTAAAGGAGTCCTGCGACTCGTTCCACCCGAGACTCTGCCCAGCCTGGCTTCGGAGGCTCCGATCGCTCCGCCCGATAGGCGCGCACGGGTTAAACTGCCTCTTACATAACCGGACGGCCTGGCTCGAGTTGCACAATTAAAACCCTTGATTGTAGCGCAGTCTCTTCCCCACTCCGCAGCGGGGCAGGACCGGCCCCGACCCCGCAGCGCGCCTGCGCTCCGCGCGCACCCCGCGCACCCCGCGCTGCACACGGCGCGCGCCCGCGCTGCGCACTGACCACGGCCGGGCGCGCGGACTCGTACTTCTGGGTCCACGCGGGCGACCGAACCCACAAGCTGCCCCGTAAGGCCTGGCACCTCTTCGAGTCCCGTCAGCCCCTGACCATCACGTTTTTCACTACCCTCTCCCCGAAAATGGGGAAAATAAAGAAAGAAAGAAATGAAATGTAAAAATAAGAGAACTAGTTGGCAGCTTGTTTACTGCAGCGCGACCGCTCGGGCGAGATGCAAAAGCAACACAGCAGTTAATAATGCAACTCCAGCCTGCGGCGTCGCGATGGCGCCCACTGCAACTTGGAGGACTTCAAACTTAGGGGGCCGGGTGGGCAGGGCAGGGACAGAGAAGGGCTCTGGCTCTGTAGCCTCAGCCAGACCCCAGGACTTGGGCTGCAAAGCCCACCCCCCACCCCCGCGACCTGGAGGGAAACCGGCAGCGTGGGGTGCATCTCTGGGAGCCCCCCCGTTTGAATAACTGGGTACATCTCTCCCTATTATTGTTATTATTGTTGGTTTTGTCATTCTCTTCCCCCGTTTTTTTCGTTTGCATTCTTTCTCAGCCTCTCTCGCTTTTTTCCTTTCCTTTTCTTTTTTTTTCCTTCCCGTTCCCCCCCTCCCGGCTCCATCCAGCATCCCCGGGCGGGGTTGCCAGGGAAACGGCCGCCTGGCAACGCGCGCGAGCCCGGGGGCCGGGGCCGCCGCTGCGCCCCGCGCGGCTCCCTCAGCTCCTACTCCGGCCGCCGCGATCGCAGCCGCGCTCCGCCCTCTCCCGCCGGCGGGCGCGCTCGCCTCCTCGCTAGACGGTGTGCGAGCTACCGAGCCTAGACACGCACACTCGGGACGCGGCCCCGGCAGCGAGAGGAGGTGCAGCGCCGTGCCAAGGGGGTGGGAGGGGAGGGAGGGAGGGAAAGCCAAGAGGAGGAGGAGAAGGAGGAGGAGGAGGAGGAGGTGGAGGAGGAGGAGGGAAAAATAAGAGAGAAACAACACCCAACAAGTAGGAGGGGGGAAGAAAGAAAGGAAAGAAACCCACCCACCCACTCAAAAAAAAAAAAAAAACCCTGTGGCGCGCCGCCTGGCTCCCGGGAAGCCTCGCCAGCTCCGGGGGGTGGGGGCGCCGAGCCGAGAGCAGCGGAGAGCGCGGCCCGAGCAGGATGGACATGATGCTCTTGGTCCAGGGCGCTTGTTGCTCGAACCAGTGGCTGGCGGCGGTGCTGCTCAGCCTCTGCTGCCTGCTGCCCTCCTGCCTCCCGGCCGGACAGAGCGTGGACTTCCCCTGGGCGTCCGTGGACAACATGATGGTCCGAAAAGGGGACACGGCGGTGCTTAGGTAGGAAGAACGGCGTGCTCGCCCTGCTTGCCTCCCTCTTCTGTCTGTCCGTCTGTTCCTCTGTGTCTGTCTGTCTGGCGGGCTGGCTGGCTCGCGCCTTGCCACACTCTCTGGCTTCCTCCGAGCCCCAGCTGCAGGATCACTGTGGGGGGGAACCCCTTTCCAGGCAGCCGGGGACCGGCTTGCCCCGACACCCCCGCCTCAGCCCGGGAAGAGTGCGGGGTTGGTTTAGCGGGAGGGGCAGGTGCCACTTGCAAACTCGGTGCCCACGGCGGCCGTGTGACCGTCAGGGGCTGCTCGGAGACAGAGTGAGGCAAGTTTATCAGATGCCTCCCGATCACACGGGAGCAGCGAGCCACTTTTGCAAACTGCTCCGTGTTTATTTTCCCTCTCGCGTGGACACTGCCTGCTGCATCTCCTCACCGATCATTTTTTGCTTTTCACCGCTTTCTCCCTCCTCTCTGCTTTTCTTTCATTTTTTTCATTTTCTCTCTGCCTTTTTGCTCTTTTCCCTCCATTGCATCTTGTCTTTGGTATTTTTATTGTGTTTTTTTCCTCTTCTCGGATTTCCTCCTTTCATCGCCACAGCGCTCATCCCTGATTCACTTATCTGACTCCTTCGGCTGCTTTCCTGTCCCCTGGTGCTTCACCTTCCTTAACGTCCTGATTCTCTGCCTCCTCTTCGCCTCCTTGACTCCCCAGTGCCTGGCCCCTGGCCCCTGGCCCCGCGCTCTGCCCCATCTGGGTCACACCCACAAGCGTGTTCCGGGCGGGGGGGGGGGCTCTTCTCTCCCCCTCGCGAATCTGGTTTTATAAACACGCTCCCTCCGGCTCGCGCAGGGCCGCGGGCACCTCCACGCGCCAGCAGCCGCTTTCACGTTCGGGGTCTGTCACTGTTTCAAAGGCTCCACGCGCTGTCTCTGTCACTCACACATGTGTACACACTGAGTCTCTCTCTCTCTCTCTCTCTCTCTCTCTCTCTCTGTTTCTTCCTCCCTGCATCCTCTCTCTCTCCTTCCTCTGGAGCCTCTGGTCCCATGGCTTGCAGTTCTTCCTTCCTTCCTCCCTTCCTTCCTTCCTGTTTTCAGTTCTACTTCTTCCCTATATTCCTCCTGTTTTCTCCTTCGCTCCAAGCCTGAACACTGAAGTGCTTGGTCCTTAACGAATCTCCCAGCCTGGCTTTACCCCTAAGCAACCGCACAGTGAGCTTCTAGAAACATTTTTCCCCCTCCAGTGAAAATACAAAGTGCTAATCAGCAGTACTCAGCTCCAGACAAACCTAATAGCCCCACTCCTTCATTTTTCTCTGCTCTGACATCCCCTGCCTGCCTTACACCTCAAATCCTCCGGAAAGATTTGCTGTTTCTCCACTGGGTGGTAGTTGACTTAGAAGTGCAGACCGCCCTGAGTGAGTGTACCCGGTATGCCTAACCTGAAAGAGGGTGCTTGAATCGTGCAATATTTTACATGTAACTGTGTGAGCGTGGTGTATGAGACTCTTACATTGGGAAACATCCTTATGAACCCAAATTTACATCGAATACTATCTAATTTCAAACACATACTAATCCTGTATGTTTTAAATAATGTTTTCTGTGTTATGAAAACAACCATGATATAAAAGTAACAAATGTTTTTCATGCTAAGATAGTGAAATGGGTTTTCATTGTTAGTAGTAGTGTAAATGAAACCTATGTTTACTCTTTACATTAAGTTTCCATTAGAAGTTAAGATAGCAGTGTTAATAAAAAAAATTACTACCTTCCACATCGCAGGATCTGCTATGTAATGTTTGGACTGCATGTGTAGTGAGCTGTATCATTTTCAAGGATTTGGTAGATTGCTGATCTTTTCATGTTATATCCTGCATTCTGTTACCCAGTGAACACTGTAATAAACAGTATGGTTAATTAGAATAGCGCTACGCACCGTCTGTTTCCAGGAGACATATATTTAATTTAATCACTGCTTTCATTAGGAAAGTAATACTTTCCTGCTCTGTGGAGGCACTGTAGTGAAGGTGTTGTTGGTTTGATGTGGTCCTTGTTTGCTTTCCAGGTAGGGTCTCTCTCCATGTATTTGCCAGAGATTTGTACCATCTGAATTTGAGTAACTTTTTTTAATTTTGAAACTTCCCAAAGAGAATAGATTTTCTCTTCTCAGTGATGCTGTTAACCAATTGGGGATTTTTTTTCTTTTTTAGACTTTTAATAAAAAAACATTTCCGTTATATATGAAACAGGAATTGTGTTTGCATTCCTGTGTACTCCGGTCTTCAGGACTGTTCAACTGTTGAACATTTTACATTTGCCATAGTTTTAGATACAATTTAACATTTTTTACAAGAAATTATCCCTCCATTAAAAATGTTTAGTAGTATCAGTTATTTTTCTTGGCATCTCCTGCATCTGTATTTGCTTTGTTCATAGATCAATACAGAGAAGGCTTAGAGAGTCACAGGATGTGAAAAACTCAGGTAACCTTTCATCAAGCATAAAGTCATGCATCTTTATCTATATAGTTAAAATCATAGCTGATGATATTTTCTAATTTGTTTATTTATTTTTGGTACCAGGGATCAAACTCACAACCTTGTGCTTGCAAGGCAGGCATTTAAGCTGCCGAGCTAAATCCCTGGCCCTATATTTTTTAATTTAATAGAAAACAAAACAGATGTCTACAATGCAAACATCCACCACCTTCTCAACAATACACAAACGAGAATAAGGTGCTTCAAGAACACTTAGCCAAATTACATATCATTTATCAAGCTCAATATATTCTATTTTTTGCTGTAACATATTCCTCAAAATGCCTAAGAAAACCCAATAAAGTCATAAAAGTTATCAAATAACTTTTAAGTGCAAAAGGCCTACCCATGCAAACATGCCAGCCAGTGACTCTTTGGCTTGTGGTTACGTTAGTGAGACAGAAGTCTAAAGGTCAGATGACACATTGCTGTCTCCTGAGTGCCGGAATATCTGTTGTTAGGAAAGGAATTGAAAGCAAAAGTTTTCCTCAAGTGGTGCTAGATTCCAAAGACAAAATCATTCCATTATCTATGAACCGTCTCATTTTGTAAATAGTATACATTTAGTTTATTTTTAAAGAAATCCCAACTAATAATTTTGACACCTCTAGCATTTTAACTTTGGTTTTGAAGGTCAGTGAATAAGACTATTCACTGCTATTTCTCCGAAGGATAAACTTGAAACATTTGGATCTTCTTAATAAACTATTTAATGATGCATCTACTCAGTATAGTAACTTTTAATACTTCCCTTAACTAAATTGTCAGTTTAAATACATAAATGTCTAACAGTAAAATGGAATTTTCTATAAAGATAAACTTTTGCACTAATGTATTAAATATAGTTGGTTCCTACTACCATCAATACCTATGGTATTTTATTCCTAATACACTATATTACTCTGAATCTGAAAACGAACTATTCTCTTCTTCATGTTGCATTTTATGGCACTTAGACAAGTTGAGGAATTGGGTCACAGGGTGACAGACCACAGAGCAAGTGATGCTGAAACACCCTGGTCATCTTAAGGTCCGTTGTTTGTAGACTTGGAGAATCAAGCCAATCACTCTTCTGTGTCTACATTTCAGATGATTTTTTTCCAATTATAATTTCGTGATGACTTTCATGTCAATCCATTGTTTTTATTCTTACTACATTAACAAACTCAGTGTGTAAACAGGTCAAAGATATTCAATATTCTTGGGAAACAACTCTTTGAACATTCTCATTTATATTCTCCCTGCACCTGTGTATTTTTTAAACATGTCATTTTAAGCTAATTTTTTTCAATCTGTTTCTCATTCAGCTCTTCTGAGTGAATTTCGTGCAGTTTTAGCCACCTTTCCGAGATGAATTGGAAATGTCCTATTATCTGCTTGTCATGGTTTAAGCAAAGGAGGGAAGGGAGATTCTTTCTTAAATGTGATATTGTCTTTTACTTTAGCAAAATTGAACACAATTCTGCAGGGTTAATGCAGATGACTTGTAGAAGCCATGTGATAGTTTGCTATGATGTTGCAGTGAGGGGCGGGACTTTTGTCTATTTTGTAGAGTATTTGTATGATAAATGGGCATTTATATGGTAACTTTAAAATTTTGAGTCTTCTAAAAGTGAATAGTATTGTTCCACTGGGAGCTTCAGAAGTCTTGCAAGTATTTTTATAAATGGATATGATAAGTATTTATTCCTTCTCTGCCTTTATACATATGTTGTACCCTCTCATTAGACCACACTAATTAGTACTGGTTTGAAATGCATGCTATTGGTTTTAATGAATGAAATGATTGCTGTCAGAATGCAGAATTAGCAACAGAAGTAAAAATCAATTTGCGCTGTACTTTGAGAATATCTTTGGAAAGTGTCCCATTATCTACTGTGTTATTCTTACATACCAATGTGTTTTATATCCTAAATAAACTCTACAGATCTACAAACATTTTCAAATTAGAACATCCAGCATTATTTAAACAGTTCTGCATTTATTGAACAGTGTCATTAACATATATGTGCAAAATTCTGAGGTTGCATTTCCTTCTTTAAAAACGAAGAGATAATAGATTGTCACAAAGAGTCAATTTGGAGAAATAGGTTCTAGAAAATGGAATAAGGCACTACTGCATTACCTGGCATAATTTTCAGAACTATTTTATTAGAATCATATATTACTTGGTACTTTAATATAAAACCATTATTAAGACAGTAAAACCAAAGAGCTGGTGTTCAGGTTGAATCTGACACCAAAATGTACCAGTGGGAATTGAAAATACTACTGGTTGTTGTCTAAAAAGAGAGCCAAAAGGAGGATAAATATTCTCAATTTTCACTTTGTCTTGATTTCCCTTCTCCCGAAACTATCTTCCACTCACCAGTAACTGTGTGAAGATGGTCGGTCAACACTGAGGAAGACTAGAGGGGCTGGTAGCTCCATTTCCAGCTTTGGTAACACAGAATAGCAAGGTGACAGAGAGGCCTGGACAACCAGGACACAACTCACTGACAAAGACCAGGCTGTGTCCATTTGTCTAAATCACTTAGATATCAAGTATTGTGCAATTAAATTAATCTCATTGTAAAACCAACCAATTTAAAGTAAGTAGTTCATTAACATGCTTGGGCACAAAGGTTTATCCAAACAAATGGACTTTTCAATTATTCTGAATGAAAAAGATTGGACAAAATTAAATGCATCTAGAAAATTGAAAAACAATATATTGTCCTTTAATTAATAATGGTTTTATTCCACAAATCTAGGAGCAGTAGAGTTTTCCTCCTGTTACTAAACTTACGGTTATCTCACCAGCCTGTTGGGCTTTTCAGCAACTCCATGCCTTTTATACTAAATTCCTGACATTAAATCACCTCTGTTTTGAATACTCAGAATGTTTTAAGTGTTACTTACAGAACCCTGAGTGATATACAATGAAAAGTAATAGTTTCAGTGATTTTAATTGTGTTTGATTGAGTGACTATTTCACTGTAGTACTATAATTTTTATTTTACTAGCACTGGGATGTAATAAATACTTAAGGAAACATGGACAGGAATGGTAACAGGTGAAGGATATAATACAGAAGAAAGTTGACTGCATTGTTTCTTTTTAATACCCACCTTTTGATGAGAGTAATAAACAGAATGTGAAAATATTGAATCTGTGGACAACTGAATAAACAAATTTAGGAGAACAGTATTTAATTTTTGAGTAGAAAATAAAGTAGTTGAGGGAAGTATTATGATAAGATTCGATAACACTATATTTTTTTAACTGAAGCCAAGAGAACTAGGACTAAACCCTACTTCACCATATGAAATTGAAACGCTAAGATGCACCTACAGTGTTGTTTGTGGAAATCAGGAGGAATTAGAGCTCTTTCTTTTAGGTAGCCTAATACCTGAGGACCTAAGCAAAGCTTCTGGTTTCTTATGAAGTATATGAACATAACAATGGTTATGGGTCAAGTATTTGACTCTTGTGGGATTAGGTTCTAAAAGCAACAGAATCTTTGAATTATAAATCACACCATTTTCCTATCATATCTTATTTTGAAATAGATTAAATTAAACCATTATAGATGTCACATGACTTAGATTTATAAGAATTTCACAAACCTATGTGAAGCTTCAAAAGTGATTGTTATTGTGTGTTTTTACTTGTCCATTTAAGTAAGGATCAGACAATTCAGTGACCAGCAACCTTCCCTCTCGCTTGTACAAAACGTTTTCTGAAATACTCATGTTAGTATCTGGCTCTAGGATAAACGAGTAGTCCCTGTCCAACCTACTGTTAGTGTATTTCTCCATAACTTTGCCAGAAAAATGTTAGTTTCATATCATCATGGATAAAATGCATTTCTTTCAGAGATGTTCTTAATAGGATTTCTAGATTGAGAGCAAAATAAGTTTCTTAACCTCTGCCATCCCATTTTCCTCAAAGCTTTACTAACCCACTAGAGATCTTTTTTTTTTTTTTTGACCCTTTACGTGTATCCAAAAAGATCAGAACTTTTGCTCCTTTCTTTCCCTTCAGAGTACCATATCACCTGTCTTTTTCTTTTGTTAAAGGAAATTTTAAATTGGGTCAAATTCTGTTTTTAAGATATTTTACACGTTTCATACTATCAGAGAGCAAAGCTGGGAATTTTCTATGTAGGCATCATCATTACTGAACTGAATTTCAGTTACTCCGCCGTGACATTATTATGACTTAGAAGATCATAAAAAACTTAAACAATCCTTGTTGATGTTTTGCCCTGTCCTGCTTTCTGTTCTTACAGTGCTGTGCTTTGATTGGAAACTCTGCAGGGTTTGGATTCTTGTTCATCTATCCAGTGCACCTTAGTAGAGCACCTGACATACAGAAAACCTCACCCAAGGAATTTCAGAGTATTAGAGAAGGAATATAGGTAGAAGTCCATTAGTTTCACATTGTAATCACTGTGATATCTTTAACCCTGTTCTGATCTTCATGCTTATACATATTAAATGTTTTTAGATGAGCCTGAACCCCACAATCTTGATGTGAAGTAATTCCTGCAAAAGTCTTATTATTCGATTAAGGTACACACAGTGGAAGCATCTGGTATCTGTAAACTGCAAGGAACCATCTACAGGACCGTCTTGATTAACATATGGGGCACTCAAAATATTTTTAAAATAAAAAGTACTACATTACAATTATAAGTAATTTTATAATAAAAATATTATTTGTTTAAATGTTATTTTGTGTGTATTTGAATATATGCTGTCATATATATATATATATATATATATATATATAAAATATTGACAACATATTTTACTGTGGATGTCAGCAGAAAAAAATTTAAAGTTCAATGGTCTAGTTGTAAGTTTTTTGAAGTGTTATGATTTTATACAGAGCCAAAATTTCAAGTTATTTAAAGCACTTTTGCTCCTTGCAATTATAAGCAACATAAAAAGGAAACAGTTCAAATGAATTAAATGTCTACTGTGGCCCCATAACAGTTTTTTCCTGTTCTTACCTCAAACTGTGGAACCTGTTCTTCCTTTCTTCTAAGACATCAATTATTGAAATTCATAGAGATAACAGAGTTAGAGAGAATTCTCTATAGCTACAGATTAATAAGTCTAAATTGTGAAAATAGGTTCATAAACCAAAGCAGAAGAGAATTTTGCATTATTCCAACCACTACCTAGAATTTTGCATTATTCCAACCACAGGACTATATAAACCACAAGGTTACTGATACTAGCTGATTGCATTTTAATGTGGTCACCCTAAGGCACTGATTTATGATGTCGAGGAGATTATGTATTAGCACAGTGGTCCCTGTGCCCTATCTAGTTTCCGATCCTGACAGAGGACTTTGGTGCTGTTTAGCATCCAGCTGGCATGGGTATTAGTCCCTTAATCATTTCTCTAAGAAAAGCAGACGAGAGGGAAGGAAGAATTTGGCAATGCTGACCACATTTAGTGTTGCTTTTTTGACTAGAAGCCAGTTCATTGTACTTTCCAAATAGCTAGTGATTTGTTGAAATTAAGGAAGATGTTTCTAACCCTTTTCAGTCCAGAGCTAAACTCTTCTTTACTGAATTCACAAAACCATTTGGAATCAAGTCCAGTGCCCATGCTCATGCTGCATGGTAGATTTTTCTTCTCTTATTTATTTACCTTTCAGGTTTGGCTTCTGTCTTACAGTGTTTAGAGGTTCTGGGTGACTCAAAGGATCTTGGGAAATGTGTGTTTTCTTGTCTTGAGAAGCCCTTTTTCTCCCAAACTTTTCTATCCAGACATGTCCTCCAATGTATCTAAAATAAATTTAGATATATTAAGACAACTTAAGACCTATTGTAAATATAAAAGCAATAATTAGATGTTACATATTCATTCTAACTACATCCTATTCTATTGTATAAAATTATTGCAAATTTATCAAAGGAATCATAGAAATTTTCCTAATCTTATAGAGAAAATATTTCTAATAGAAGAACATAGATATATTTAATTTTTATGTAACCTTTATTTCAAAATAATTGTCATGGATGCTTTTTTATGTTGCTGAGACAAAATACTCAACACCCAAAATTAGAGGAAGAAAAGATTATTTATCTCACCATTTGTAGAAGTTTCAGTTCATGGCTGACTCCAGTGCAGGGTGGCACAACGGAGGTGTTTCATAGAGGAAAAATAGTTCATGGTGAGCAGAAGGCAGCAAAGCAGCAAAGTAGCAGAGAAGCAGCCACTGCCTTATCTTCTTTCTGTCCCTTTAGACCCACCTATGCTATTTGTCTTTTCTAGAGGTGTCACCTACAGCCAGGGTGAGCCCTTCCGTTATCCACACCCAGAACTATGCCAAAAGAATCAGTGAGCTGATTTAGTAATCACACACACTTAATACAAAGGTCACACACTTCATCCTGGTGTTACATATCTTAGATCCAGCCACCTCAGAAAAGCCCCATCTATGACCAAATGACACATTGGGGGGACATATAGACACAAGCCATACCAATAATATCTTGAATAATAGATCAGTTGACTAGAAAACTCTGCTACTTTACATAGTGTTTGGCACACTGTTAGCCCTCAGACTTTGAAGGTAGAGTGAGAACTATAAGTAGAAAGAGGAGATAGGAATGGAGGGAGAAAATATCTGGTCATGATTTAGTTATACACACATGAATAAAATGTTGAGATCCTTTGGAATGACCTTAAATTAAACCCAAGAAATTTATTAAATAGGACTCTGATAAAAGGAAATGTATTGCCTGCAATATTAATAAATGAGAATTTTCCTAAGCCTAAGCACTTCCTATGAAGGAGTGATCTACAAACTGAAATTCTATAATTATATTTTTCACTCTGATGTATGTACATAACAAGTTTCACACTCATTTATGTTTATTTTAGAAAGTAGTAGCTGTGTATATCATCAGTATGTAATAATTTCAATAGCAACTCTTTCTTAGAATATGATAGTCAAAGAAACTTTAATATGAATATTTGGAGACTTCTCTGCCATATGCTGCTGATTTTTTTATACATCATAGATATGAAATCATAGATATAAAGTATCAATAGTTTTGAAGTTACTTTTGCTTATCCATAGCTTTTTTATGGTGACACTTTAGTTTGATTGAAATTGGCCATGCTTTGAGATGTCCAGAATATGCATAAGCAGAGTTTGGGTTGATCCCTCTCTACGTATTATGTGACTAACTGTGAGCAAATGCTTTACCTCCCATGAAGAGCTTGGTGGGTTATATGAGGTATTACAGATAGTGTAATGATAGCATAGTAAGCACTCAGTTTATGCCAGGAAATCATTTTGAGCAACTTTTCTTCTACTCTCAGTCTGAAATTTATTGACACTACCTACTGATACGAATACACAATATTTCCCCATCTAAATCCCTAACCAACTTTTTGACCATCTGTATAATATTTATTGAATGTACATGTAGAATTTAACAATTATATTTGATAGACTTTACTTGAGTTTGTTCTTTGGCCTTCTACGCAAGTGAAATGCCTCCAGATAAGGAAGTGGAAACACCAGAAGAGGTGTTGAGTTTAAAACCAGAGCTTGCTAATGCAATGGAACTACAGACTTTATGATCATCAGATGGAAGGTGGTTCGTTTCCCTTATGGATAGTCCTAGAGAGGTGTAACTCGCTGGTCACATGGAAAATCGAGGGCATGAAAGAAAGAGTGAAAAGCAGAGCAGAAGGAAAATAAAGATTAAGAAGTATAATGTCATAGTATTGAAAAAATCAGAAGGTGATGATTAGCCTTTGTGACAGTTTAGAATGGAAGGTGGAATAACTAGGGAAGCCACTGGATAAGAAGGTAGAATTTTAAAAAAAAAGAAAACCCTGGATTCTCTGTGTGTAACAAGTAATTATCCAGAATTAGATGTTTCCTACAGTTTCTCGGGTCATTTCTATGTTGTGGTGATGGCAGCACTGATCAGAGGCAGTACTGATAGGTAAGAGTTTTATCTCTTTTATCATTTTAGCCATAGAATACTGAGTCCAAGCTCAGACATTGTTTATGAATTTTTACTCTCATTCTGCATATTAGCAAAATGCATAGTAGCATGTTTTAAGTTTATAATGGTAGAGTCATCAACATCATGAATCAGGTTCATCTAATGCTTCTGAAGTTTCTATTCTCTCACAAGAGTTTCACAATAATATACAATAAGGTGTTATTCTCCAAGTCTTATGGCAAGGATGCTTGCAAAGGTACAATAACTCTCCTTAGGTTGGAACAGATAGGATGTGATTAGATCAGAATTCAGATACAGTGATTTTTATAGCAAGTCCAATGATTTACCCATTGACTTACGTCTGTTCTTCAAAAAAGATAAAACTAATTGATAACTAAACACTAAACTCATTTTATCTTTTTTGTCTACAATGATAAGATGTCAAAAAGGTGTATTATGTGTTGGAGAAAAATATGAAATTGTTTTAAATGATACTAAATACATCATAAATTAAATGACCAACATAAAAATTTATGATTACAAGTTACGGGTGATATAAGAAAAAACTTAATTGCTGTTAAACATGATATATACCTAGGATTATATATAAATTACTTTAGTATATCTTTGCTATGATCTGTAAGTTTTCTAATTCACAAGTGGGGACAAAGTCTCATTTAAACTGAGTAACTTTTTGAACTTTAGTATAGAAAATAAGGGCACAAACAGGGTTTAGTCCTAAGCTGCATCCTATATTGAAAGCCTGTGCTCAATTTTTTGAATGACATGATATTTTTGGAGCTTTTCATATTTCATAGTACTTAGAAAAAGCAGAGGTTGCTTGTGATAGTATTCCAAGTCCTCAGTTTAATCATATTTAGGCTAATTCTACTATAACTGAAGACTTGAATCTCGTTAGAAAGGTTTCTGTAGCCCAGGGTTAAATATCACTATTCCCAAAAAATTTAAAGAGCTATGCTACAACTTTATTAAGCATGTCATTAATATGTTCTACAGTCTTACGTTTAATTGGTGTTTGAGTAAAATCAAGCATTAGACATGCTGCCTTTTCCTGCTAGCTTGTAGGAGTACATATAGTTTATAGTCTCATTGAGTAAAAGTTTGTTTTTACCTGAAGGCGTGTAATTGAAGACTATTTTTCAGTGTATTCACATTTGACCTTATTCCAGATCTATGTTTATAACCCCTATTCATGATGGTTGGTACGTCTTTGTGAAATTAAAGAAATAGTCATTGATTATTTTTATTTGATGTATTCTATTTGCTCCCTGATAATTTCTGAGGTTAATTTTTAATTCATGAAGGGTTTCTGATACTCTGAAAAGTAAGTTTGAACAACTGATGGCCATCCCATTAACCTGGTTTCTATTTTTGGACTCAATTTTTCTTTATCTAAAATGCTTCCCTTTATACTCGCTCTCTAATTTTATGAGTAGATTTTCCTAAAAATTATCGTTAGCTTTTGACATATTGTGATCCTCCATTACCTGTTTATTTTCTTCTTCATAATTTCTTCTGATACTGAATGGAAATTTTCTTGCCTCTGTAATGTGTACCTTCTAAAATGGTGTAAATTTCTCAGTGTACTAGCATTATTTTTTTTTTCTTGGTTAAAATGATAACACTTGAAAGAGAGACCTTCATTAGCTTCCATCCTCTCTGTGACCAACACAGCAAACAAAACGGGTAATTCTCCTCTAACAATTCTTCACTGAAACAATGCATGCATGCGATTGTCACTTCATTTTCTAAACGATTCTGACCCTCCATTCCCGAAAAAATGGATAACACTTCTTTTTCATCTCTATAATTTTGCACCTTGGTTTTCGTTCATTGGGACATCCTGAAAATTATCTTCCTATTTGGCACATGTAATCAGTTGGTTTCTGGTAGCCAAAGCCAAAATTTTTGTTATCATCTAGCATTAAACTGAAGATCATATATATAATATTCATGTGGGAAAATGAGTAAAATAAAACTTTTTATTAGTATTCTTTTTTATTATTTTATTTTAAAGGAGAAAAGTACACAAAAAATAAAAACAATACAGAGTTTTGAACCAGGATAATAAAAATATTAATGTTGGTCAATATATTGTATATTATTGTCTTCAAAGTATTTGCTCAGATTACAAGATATAGGCATGCAAAATTAATCAATGTAAGCACAAACTGATCTTTTCAATGAAATTAGTAGCGTAATTTTGTTAGCTATTTTCTTTACCTTTTCCCTTCCTTCATTTCTCCTTTCCCCCATCCCAGTTGGTCTTTCCTTGTGTGCAGTTTCTTTCTCTTTCTCAATATTTATTGCAGATTTTGTATGTTGCTCTGTTATTATTATTAATTTGATTAAAATACCTGTTCACTTCTTCTTCTACTTTGTAAGCACATTGAAGCATTTCAAATTTCTCATAAAACCTTCCGATCTAATGATTGTATGGAACGTTCAGCTACCTACAATATTTTTGGAGATTGAGTTCTTAAAATATAATGGTGTATTCGTCTTAGTTATTTGAAAATATTCGATGAGAAAATTTATTGTGATGAAATTCCTCACTCTTGAAATATGGTACTGATAAAATTTAATGTACATGTTGTGAGAATTATATGTGGTAAGGTTTGTGTACTCTTCTCATCAAGCCTGGTATAAAATACATGATAAACAAAATTTAACCATTTTGATTTTTATAAATGTTAACAATAAATTCCCATTGCTATTAGGGACAATTAGCTAACCATAAGTAAAATCAAGATTATCTCATTATGCAATTACTTTTCTACCTTCCAGCATGTTTTATGGACTTAACAATTAGTCTTTGTTTCAGATAGAATCCCTGGCTGCTCTCCAGTGTTTTATCGAGCTATCTTATCACCATCAATTGATTTTCTAAAAAAAAGTTTCAATAATATCTAAGTTCTATTCACTTCGTAAACTTAGTACAATAGTAATTTTTTCATAGCTCTCAGTATCCAAATTTCCCTCTGCCTCTCTCTCACTCTCTCTGCATGCATGAAAACACACACATACACAAACAAAATTCATGTACCAGGAAACAAGGCCAATTGCTTTGTATTAGTGCTGGATTTAGCAAAAGGTATTTGATTCATAAAAGAAGCTCCTGACTTGTATTTTAGTTCTAAATGTGCAAATATATAAAAACATCTACACACACATAGATCTTCTGAAAATAGAATTATTACTTTAACTGCCCCTGTATTTTGGAAGGCCTAGAATAGTCTGGGTACTTCATAAAATATTTGCAGAAGGGATTATACTAGTGCCTGCTTGTCCACATTTTCCCTTGCCGTGATTTAGTGACTTGTGCTCCACAGTGAGTTTTTAGAATATATCATTTGCACATAAGTTTTAGAAGTACTTTTTATGAAGAATCCTTCACTTGTTTAGCTTGAGTGTATGTCTATATATGCCACACATACATTTTAAATTTGTTATTGTAGTTTGTTGTTGGTTAACTCATTTTTACATGGATGCGATTTGGAATGCATGGTAAGGTGAACAGGCATCACATCTTTACTTCTTCATGTTCATCTTAGTATCATATAAATCATGGAGAAGAAATTTGATGAGACTGGCAGCAGATTTTCCCTATAACTTTTATTACTATACTCCCAGAAAACATGGAATCAGTAGATGTTTACATTATCATGATACAACAGCATGAATGACAAATAGTTTCTCCAAAGATGATATCAGGAATTAAATAGTACGTTATTGTTCTAATTTTAGGTATCGAAAAGTAATATTTTTTGGTAATTGGTTAAAAAAGTTCCTGGAATCTTAAAGTGTGTAGCACTCTAGGACTAGTACTCTAAATTTTTTGAGTAGAGGATCATAAAATGAGAAGGATTGAGTTCCTTTGCAAATGACCAGTTCAACCAATTTAGAATTTATCAGAGATGAAACCATCTTTAGTTTCTGCACCCAATAAGAAAAATAATTTTAAACTCAAAATATTGAAAAGGCAACTCATTTGAGGCTTTCTATGTATTTAGTAGATTTCTAGTAGTAAAAAATATCCTTAGTTTGGCTTCAAAGATAAAATTTTGGCTTCTGATGCCTGCAGTATAGTTTGCTATTTAATGAGAAATTAATAAATACTTTATTTTTTATTTTTATTGCATTTTCTTGAAAGCTTGAACTATTGTCTACCACTGACTTGTTAATTCCATGGCAAATTAGTGGCATAGTATAGGATGAAAATTAATTCTTAGCTCAATTAAATTGAGTATTTGCATTTTAAGTATTTTCCTTGGAGAAAAATGCAAAGAGGAAGTTTTATGTAGTCTAAGATTAAATGAAATAGTGGGACTGATTGACTTTTTGTACCATAAAACTAATTAAAATTAAAGGATAACAAAACCATCTTAATGAAAGAGTCAATTTATTATGTATTTTAAGTAATTTTCATTTGGCATCACAAACAGGTTAGTGGTCAAATAGGCAGTTATCAGTCATGCATAATTAAAACAAAAAATTGTCTAAGTGTTTAGAGTAAGTGTAGCTTACAGAAAAATATTTTGACATAAAAAGGCATAAATTAGTAGTGATGATATATACAAAATTTCGTTAAGGAAAAATCATTCATATATATATATATATGTATATATACTATGTTATGTATATAACATGCATTATAGTATATGTACATACTATATATATTTTACGTATGTATATATACTATACATACTAATTTATGAGGTGTTGACAATTGAGTAAAAAATTGCTCAATCAATTAGTTTATAAAATTATAAAGTTATTAAATTGACATAGAATGTTAAAATCATTATTTTACTAATTTGTTTTCTATCTATAGAAAAATTTACCTTTGGAACTATTTTAAATATTTTCATCATGTTCAAAAAGAAAATTTTATAAAATGAAATAAAACATTTGCATTTTAAATACGATTGTTATTCAGAAAATTTGTTATTAAACATTTTTACATGTCAGGAGGCACATATTTTTATCATTAAAGTAATTGATCCGTTTAAATACCACATTCTACCATTAAAATCTTCCATTCAAATTGTCTAAATAAAAATACACTAAGTAATTCCAAATTAAAAAATATGTTTTTACCTTTGATAAATTATGCCATAAGCTTTGGATTAAAAACTAAGTATAGTTCCTCGTACTTTCGAAAGAATTCTTGTATCTTCATATGTCTTGTTTATATGTTATTTTATTCTATTATTAAAACCCTAGAAGTTAAACAGGGTGAATGATCAAATTCCAGTTAATAATCACAGATTTAAGTGTTAACAACTTCTTCTTGGTTTTTAATATCATATATGTATTATAAATATAAATGGTTTATATCACTGATTACTGAGACATAAAGTAGTGAAAGTTACCGGTTTTATTTGGATGTCAGGGGTCTTTAGCGCAGCTGGTAGCCTGCCAGGGGCCTCTGGATTCAATGTGCCTGTCAGGGCTAAGGGCACTCTTGTCTCTAGGGCTGCCGTTTCCCATTTGGGGGCTCTGTTTCCCATCATGTTTCATCCATTTCCACTGAATAAATGTCCATCAAGCAAAGAAGGGAAATATCAATGTCCATCAAGCAAAGAAGGGAAATATCTGTGCAGTGAAATCACAGGAGGAAAAGATAATTTGGCAAAGAATGATGTGATGAAAGTGGTTCTTACTGTCCAGGTTTCTCACGTGGATACTATTGTCTTTCTCTTTTGTTTTGTTGCCTATTCCTCTGCACCATCCTATCCAGAAGAAGAAAATATAAGCAAAAATTAAATATTTATTAATGCTGGGCCTTTATTCAGTCGTAGAGTGGATAAATTTTGTTACCACTTCACTTAATTTAGGCGATAAAAAGTCTAAGGCAGAAATTTTATTGGAAAGATATAACTTTAATTCCAGAGTTGTAGAACAAATAATGAAGACAGTGATGCTTTTAAGTATGCCGTTTTGTTTTGATTGACTACATTTATCACAAATTCAAAAAATATTTAAGGGTGTTTTTCTTAAGCATGTATTTTATTCTGTCTACAGACTTTTTCTTATCTTTTTACCTAATAAAATTGCTTGACTATTAAAATAAGCAAAATGAACAACAGCAAAAAAAAAAAATTCTTACCTTTTTACCTAATAAAATTGCTTGAATATTAAAATAAGCAAAATGAACAACAGTAAAAAAAAAAAATTTCCTCAAACATGAAATCATTTCTTTTGGAGAGAAAAACATCTAGTCTGCATAGGGAGTTCTAAATAATAAAAAGCATTTGCCCATTCCTGACCAGAATCCCCCAAATAGATTCTGCCTACACAATGCTTATCAATATACATGATGTTACTACAAAAATGGAAAATTAAATCTGATTAAGCCGACTGATATTTGTTCTGTGCTCTTTATTTCCTCTAATAAATCTTAACTGGTGCTCACAGCCTGTAAGAATATTTCCATTGAATATGTCCCTGACATTGCCTTCCTTTTAGTTTGATTTTAAGAAATTTTTTTTTTTTTTTCAGTACCGAGGATCAAACTCATGACCTCATGCTTGCCAGGCAAGCACTTATGCTGCTGAGCTGAATCCCCGGCCCTTGATTTTAAAATGGACAGAGGCAGTTAAGACAAGAGTAGGATGAGAAAAATGTTATATCTAAGAGACTGAAGCTGAGTGTCTTGATAATTTCAATAAAAGCAATTGTTAAAATAATTAGATGTAGATGCTGTAGCTGTAAGATATTTGTGGGAAAATAATTAAACTTATTTACACTCTACATTCAGATTGGTTCATAAATGTCTTTAAATTGTCATTTCACTTTGAAGAGGTATAAACTAAATGTCTGATAATATGAATATAAAACAAAACATATTTCCAGATATTGTAAGATCAGTGTGATGTATTTATATATTTTAAGTGATGATAAAATAGATTATTCATGTAATAAATTATTTTTTATTTGCTATTATGTTCTTTATTTTATATTGTAACATAATCCTAAAAATATATATCATTGGAAGACATTTGAGAAAATTAATTTTCCCCAATAATGTGCCCATAAGTAGTCATAGATCTTGCTTTTTATTGTATTCAAGAAAAGGAATTAAATGACATCTTATCTAAAAATATGTATTTATCAATGATAAAAGAAACTATGCTTCTATCTTGGGAGATGCTGATGCTTCTGATTATGATTTGGTCATTAAATATAATACATAATTTTTGAGAACTTGATATTGAGAGCATTGTATTAGGTTCCTGGAATTCATTAGGACAGAAGAAAAATAAAAATGCAACCGAGTTACCATACAGCTGATATGCTGGCAGACACATCCATGAACATAGGAAACCAAGATAACTAGAAAAGTAAACAGTTGTTAAGGAAAGGGGTCCAGAGCACACAGCATTCTTTTCCCATGTTGTTCTAGATGGGTGTTTTTGTAAGACTACAAAAGAAGCCAACGTTGCTTGAGTTTTCATTTTAGGACAGCTTCAGTTCTCCAGGGAATTAAAAGTACATTTCACAATCCACTCATTAGAGATCCCATTATTTTCATTTACAGCATTGTAGTGCATTTTCCTAGCTTATTCTGACATCTAGCTTGTCATGAATATCTCACCATAACAGCCCTTAGAGACCCTGCCTTGTCACTTAACCTGGGGTGAACTTCCAGGCCAGTGCGAATACCCCAGTGTTTCCCATCAGATATGCTCTGCCACAAACATGTGCTGACTACCTTCCTCCCACTGCTTTATGTAAGAACACAGATCTTTCCTGCTCTGTGCTAAGTAGGACCAAAGTCATACCTGACCCACAGTTGGTGGTTAGTGAAGTTTTGTTCAGAGAAAGATTTAAGTGTTAAAAGTGAGATTTTTGAGGATGATAGGACTTTGCAACATTTACTATGTCAGTGTTACTCATTCTACATACTATGTGGCTATTATGAGTGTTTTAGTTAATTTTTACTTGTTGCTGAGACAAAATACCTGATGCCCAAAGTTAAGGAAGGAAAGATTTATTTCTTACAGTTCTTGGAGGTTTCAGTCCATACTCAGTTGACTCCAAGGCAGCCTGGCATGGCCAGGCAGCCATTTGTGGCAGGCTGCAAACAGCAAGGCACGAACCAGCAAAAGAGAGAGACACCTTCTTCCACCATTACATCCTGTGCTGGCTCCACCCCTAGGTGGGTGTAGCACTCATACCACCAATCTGAGCACTAGACAATGAACCAATCACAAACTCTAGATTTGGTCAAGTCCATAATTGCATGAGGCTTGGGAGCACTGATATAAACCATGACAATGAGTATGTAGTTGTAACACATCTTTTTGTCTTATATTATTTTTCTGGATAAATATCTGTTCAAACCAATATTCTCTATAATGTTGTTTGAGAAACATGAATTTCTATGCACTAGAAGATTTACTTACTAGTATTTTATATAAAATGTGAAGAAAGTGTAAATATTTGTTATAATACACTATTAGGTGCAAAGTTCACAATGTAGGTCTCACAAAGAACTTAAATAATAAAAGTTGTTTATATGCATAGGAGTAGTATACCAGCTTCATACTCTTATTATTTAGTGTCAACCTAATGTCAGCTTATTCTCTAGACTTCTATTTAGGGTCAAATTAATTGTGACTACTTCTTGTTTACTTTTGTCATTTCTGTAAAATATACACAACTTATCCTCTTTGAATAAAAATATTCAAATGCTATTTTTGTAACATACTTATTTGTGATCCTTCTAGAATACCATCTCCCTGTAGGGCTTAAATACAAGCCATCATCTTATAATTATACCTTGAAATTTTCAGAAGGATATGTATTGACATGGTCACAAATTTTATATATTTTTTAAATCCGTAGGAATTGTTTTAATTATATCTTGCTTGTAGACTAACTTTTAAAATTCTTTTACTTTTCAGAAAGGCCTGTAATTACCCAATCTGTATGTAAATGCCAGCTTTTCAGAATGTTGACTTCCTTACTAGATGATGAAAGACTGAATCAAGAATGAAGTAATGTTGGCTTCTTACTAAAATTAATTTAAAATGTTTTAACTTAACCAATTATTTAATACCAGTCTCCATGCCCACACTACATTTCTTTGAAGCCAATTATTTTGAGGAGACCCTTCTAGGAAAACAGTGGAACATAGTGAATATGGCACATCTCTAGGGTCACCTGTTTAGTTTGAATAACGAATGCCAACTGCTGAAGTTTGCATTGGGAAAAATTACATATCACCTTAGGCACCAGCTCTGCATGTTTCATGGAATTGCAAAGATTGGTTCATCTAAAACTTGTGTGTTTACATGAACATATTCCAGCTCACAAGGAAGCAGTTAGTAAACTCTAGCAAATTATTTCATGTTGCTTATTCATACTACTCATGTAATTGAGTAGGAAAGTACCTCTACAAAATAATTTCACCCAGATTGGGCTTATTGAAAAGAAATTAACTCTGAGTTTTAGACAAAATCCAAGATGGACCATATCGCTATACAATATAAGCAAACACATTGTGTAGGAAAATATAATGTTAAAAGCTCTAAGATTTCAGTGATTCTCTCACTTCCTAGCTGTTGGGGTTTAGGTAATTCGTATAATCTCTCAAAGCCAGTTATGGCCAAAGTGCAGGCACTGCTTAAGCTTATTCTGAACCTCAAAAGAGGAAAGTTACACGAAACACTTAGTGCAGCATCCTATACAGAGTAAATGATTGCTAGATTTTGTTATTATTATTATTGTTTTAATTTTTAGGTATTATAGAAAATTTATTTTAAATTAGAAAACTCGATGCAACTATATAAAGAAAAATTATATGATAAAAAGTTGAAGTACCACTGAGAAGTGAGGAAGAAAAAACAATAAAAAATACAATCAATTGCAAAATGTAAACTTTGCCTGATTAGTAGTTTTGCCTAAGATAAAACCACATGAAGAATAATTTTAGTTGTATCTGTTGTCAGCCGACATTCCTCTTTTCCTCTATGCTTATGCTCTTGTAATGGTTCATCAAGTGGACATGATGCTACCTTTTGGAAGGGTTTAGTGAGATGCAGTTTAGTCCATGGACAAGCTTTCTTTCTGAAAGTTGATATATTGAGAAATTTCTGTGTCACAGTGCTCTAGTGAAATCGCAGGGATTTCTTCTCCCATAACAGATCAGATACAATTTCTTCTACTTTTCAGATGCAGCCTTTAAATATTAGGAACCATTACCATAATTTAAGGGATGGTTTCATGAGCCAAAAACACGTTTCTAAATGCCACAGTAAGTCATGATATGGTGGAAGCATGCAAGGGTAAGGAGGTTTGAGGGACAATAATACTTCTATTTCATAGTTTGAAAGAATAGATAAGAGAGAAGGCAGCAGTACAGTGACATTGTCCCTCTTCTGAGCTGTCTACACTCATGCCCATGTTTTCTACATCTTACCATCAGTTCTTCCGGAAGCTGGCTGTACTTTTTTTGGTGTATCCTCAGCACCTACCTCATCATGTAGATTAAGGTTAAGTGAATTGAATTGTAATGAATCCACTTGAATTGGAATCCATGACTGTTGGTATTTATGTAATTTTCTGATAGCTTGGTAAATACCGAAACTCAGATTGCAAACTTTGGCTTGATAAAACCACAATCAAAAAAGCATTTACTTGGTCTTGTCATATTTCAACTAATAGTAAGCAAACAGAAAAATACAAACAATTTATAATGCATAAGAGTGATACTTAAATTCAGTTAAAAAAATGTCCTATTGAGATACTTTTAGTTTTTATTTATTTATTATTTATTTATTGGTACTGGACTTACACTTTTAAAAGACTCCATAATTCATTCTCCCTCATAATACTCAGAAAAATAGCTCAGTGAAATATGTGGAGAGAATCATAAAACAAAAAGATAAAATAGCTACATTTATGCAGCTATTAAACAGCTAGAAATAAAATTTCCTGTTCCAAATACATTACTTTTTCCATGAAACTAAAAGTATTTAGGTGAATTTAGTGCTTAAATATGCATGCAGTGTTTTTAGAATTTAGCGTAGCAGATTAGTTTCTAGTTATAGAATATGTTTCCATAATTCATTGTCCTTTCTAATGTAATGTACACTTACATTCTGTATATCTCCTTTAGGTTCATATCATATCACATGTCATAAGTTAGTCATATGGTTGCCTTATAGCTTGGGGGTCATAGCTGTTTTTACTTCATAAAGATCTGTATCTTGCTTATGTCTACTTAATAGTTCTCTTATCCCAATTCTATTGATACTCTCTCTCTAGGTCAATGGTAATCAAACATGTGGAATCCATATTTTTCTGCATAACCTTGATGAAACGGAGGGCGTTTGCTGAATGTTCAAACATATACTGGACCAGAGAGTATGTCTAGAAGCCTATCCAAGAGGTTCTCAACTTCAGCACTACTAACATTTTAAGTCACATAATTCTTTGTCGTAGGGTTTGTCCTGCTGGTTGAATGTGATTAGTAGCACCTGTGGCCTTTATCTATTTGATAGCAGGTCCCTACCACCTGCATCCTGAATACCAAAAGGGAATCCAGCTACTGTCAAATGTCCTCTTGCCCACAAAATTCTTCTAGCTGACAACCACCAAGATATATCCCAAGAGCCCTTGATTTATAAATCACGGACTTTAAACACTTACCTTGCTGGAAGTTTGAAAAAAAAAAAAAAAAAGGACAGTATTGGACATTATCTGCCTGTAATTTGTTATCTTCAATCCATGACCCTTCAAGCTTTGTACTGCATCTTGGACATAAGAAAAAATGACAAAAATAAACTTTTAAAATCTGGAAATATTCAGATGTGATTACTCCGCCAAGAGTTTACACACTTGCCTAGGGAGATGGTACTTAAATGCATAACATTTAGAAAATTTTATTATGAATTTAAGATACCTGGACTTTGCTAGTTTGATTCTAAGGGAAGCATGGCCAGGGGTCTGCTGTAATTTGAGAGTACATTTAGCACTTCTTAGAAATGGAGAGAGTGTAGGGCCCAATACAGACCTGAACTCTCATATGGTGAAGAGCGAGACAGGTCAGCAGAGGTGTTCATTAAGTGACATTCTTCTTACCATCCTTCTGTTTTTTCCTAATAGAAAAACAATGCTACTTTAAAAAAAGCAAACCTCTTCAAGTACATGGAGAAGGAATACAGGCTATCCAATGAGTGTCGATATTTGTCAGTATTTTTTTTATAAAAAGAAACAATAATAATAGGTTACCATTTGTCAGGTGTTTCCTATTTGTCAGGAACAGTGTAAAAGAACTCACATATATTTATTTTTTCCTTAAACTTTCACTCAATCTTATAAGGTAAGAAATATTATTATGGATTATACTTAGCTGTTTGATCAAAGAGAATATAGAAGATGCTAAGCCCCAGAACCTAACTTGGGTTTAAAGGAATGTCTTACTCTAAAATTCACTGTTAATCTTTTTATTAATTTGGTTTTGTAGTCATATTACACTTTTATTTTGCTTATCACATAAAATACATTTGGACTTTTTCTTTAAACTGTTATTTTTCTACTAAAATGATAAATAATATTGACATTTTTCTCATACATAGAATATATTCTAGTTTGCATGTTTTAGATTATTAATTTTCTTCTCTGGTGAACTGTATAAATAAAATAGATGTTAAGAAATAAATTGCATTTGATATTTGTAAATTGGTGAAGTTACACGGTTAAAATAATTATAATGCCTAATCCTATTTTAGTTTCAAATGCATATTCTCTACCTCCTCATCAATGTAAAATAGATAAGCTAGCTAAACAAACAAACAAAAAGCACATTCTTGTTTGCTTTTTTGGAGAGTATATAGAGGAAAAGGATCTACCCAGCTGGTGCATTCACAACTTACAATAAATGGCAGTGAAAACAGACTTGTTTGGAATCTCCAGCTGGATAAGCATTGTGTCAACACTTTTGTGATATTTCTTGATGATATCATGGTAGTCTGAAGAGCACTTAGCAGATACTAATTGTCATCTGGTGAACACTCCTCAGTCAGAAAGGTGAAAATCTCTTCAGGATATGCAATGCCTATTTAATTTTTAGCCTAAACTGTTAGCTACTAAGATGTTTGCAGTAGAGTAGGTGTAAGCAAAGCAAATAGGCATTGTTTTATGAGATAAATGCTTCCCAGGGACTGAATTCCAACTTCTAGTATTGAGTAAATCAAGAGATTTGTGTCTGTTTGTAGATTTTACTTTCTTGCATAATTAGTGTATAAAATGTGGCATGCAAACTTCTGTATTCAATATCTATTTAAGTTGTTTAATTTAGAGAAAAGATAATAAATGTTTGCAATATTTCCTTGGAAGCTTTGTTGGTTTGAAATTAAGATACAGTTTTGATGCATAACAGTAGGCTTTCTTGAATGATCAAATCTTAAGTGTTATGTATGGGACAGAGTATCCTAATATCTAATATAAATCAACATAGTGTCCTAGTTTGATTGTATTTTGAAAGTTTATCTATTCATTCAACTATCTATATAGAACTTAATATATGCCAGATATATTAACTCTTATTTCATGCTACTGGAAATATAATAATTGGTATTGAAGAATTTGATCTAGATAATCCCTCATGCTATTTATTATTTTATTTGAATTATTTGTAAGTGAAATATATTTCACAGAAAAGCAAATGAAACTTTATTCAAAATGATGTGCCTGTGAGATTAGCATAGAGGGACAGCATTTAACCTGCACATACTTCCTAATCAAAGTCAGCCCTGTTCACCTCACCAGTTTCCACAATATGTGGGCTTCAGTTTAGAGGGCATGGTAATTCTGTTGAACCGTAAGTAGAAATGACAGGTTGATGCAATGACAGTCTTTTTTCCTGAACATTTGAGAATCTAAAAAAAAAAAAAAATACAATGTAGGTAACAGAAAAACACACAAACAAAATGATATTAAAATGTTGATATTGATATGTAACCTTTTATTAGCCCTACAAAGCTGGATTATAATTTTCCTCAGAGTGGCTGAAGAAATAGGAATGGGTAAAAGGTCTTGGAGGATATCTGGCCAGAAGTAATATAAAATAAATAAAGAATCAAAAGTCTTCACCCAATTAGATGGAATGCAAAAACAAAACAACTCATGTAAACTTTATTGCTATTTGACTAGATCTTTAAAATGTTGGACCCTATGTGAAAAAAAAGTGTTTTCCCATGAAAACACATGTATCAGACCTTATCATCATTTCCAAAACAGTTGAAAATTGTCAAACCTTTTCCTTGATGACTTGAAAGGCATCTAAGATTTATTTCATCTGAGCAACAAGTGTTTCTTTGGTTGTCTTCTAGATACTTACTTTTCTAACAGGTCTGAGAAAAAATGACAGAGGCGTTATCCACAAGAGGACAGTTTGATTATAGCAGCAAGGGACACACCCGTGAAGAAATTATCAATGTAGCGCATCTCACAGTCATTCTAAACACTATACCTAATAGGGCAATGTGAGTACATGATATAGAAGAAACAGAAATCCTACGCATTTTAAGGAAAGCCTTGCGTTGTATATAGAATTTGATTGAGAAGGAAATAAATGTCAAGCTAGGTGATGTTGTTCAAGAATGCGATCCTGTTTTTCTCTGGAAACTTCAGTGTGAGAGAAGCATTTGAAACTACTCAGTAAAGTGATGCAATATTAAAATAGATTCTATCACTTACGTGTTACTTGTGGAATTAATCTTGAGTTTCAGCTGCAGCTCATGTCTCACTGTTGGTCGTTATCATTTCTTCCAACAAACACATTCAACATCAAGTCCAAGTTTCCTGAACATTCTATTGTAATGGCATGGATTGAGCATTACTATTCTATGTCAGTATCCTGAAATTCCAATAGAGCTTCTGCTTCCAGGGGCAGTCATTAACTAATGAGTTAATTTTTCTTGTATTTTCCTTGTTACACTTTTCCAATTTGCATGATCTTTGAAATCTGTCTGAGGCTTCTTATTTCCATTTCTACTGGTAACATAATGTTCCAGCCTGTATCTCTTCTGCACAAACACTTAATATTCCTAGGGTCTTACTTTGCTTCTATTTTCATGCTCTGTATTCCCGTAACTGAATTAAAAAGACCCATTCTTGGCTACGTTCCAAGATATAGCAGAAAGATTCATATATAGAAGTAGAGATGAGTGGTGATTTATTATTTAATTCCTCTTCAGGCTCATTGTCACTCTATAAAAGTATTCTAATTCTGCGATTTGATCTGAAATTCATTGTCTGACTTCCCTGCCTGAACTTCTGGGCATGTAGCCTAATGAGATGGAAATATTTCCTAGAGAGTCCCTAAAGCATCTTAACATGAACTTTTCAGTTCTTTGAGTGTTTCCAAAAGAGATAAAATGAAAATGGAACTATTAGAGACTCTTTGTTGACAACGAGGAAGAGATGATAGATGAGGCCATGGGATATTATTGTTCAACATTTTAAGCAAATACACTTCCCACAGAGTTCAGTACAAACTCCAAGGCGACATTAGCGGATAATGTAAATGATTAACCACGTCTTCAGGTTCAAAACAGCCAATGCATCCAAACAAATTAAACCTCCTACATATTCTTGTCAAATTATTGCTCAATGAAAAAGACACTTTAAATTCAAGCAAAAACAAATTAACCTGAAAATGTATATTCCTTTTAGGTAGACAGTTACAACTCACTGTTCTTCAGTAAGGTGACCACTTTCTGAACATAGAAAACTTCACTGTGCCCTAAATATGACCATATATGCCCATCTAATCAGACATCTAAGCCAGAGAGATGAAGTTATACTAGATGTGTGAGTATCAATCCAGTACCTGATAAAATTAGCTCTGTACATATTCTCATCTCTGCACATTTTTCTGAAGGTAAATTAATATATAAAGTATAGAACAATCATAAAGCCACATCATTCAGTTATAAAAGAAAAACCAGCACATGTTACTCACAGGTGCTAGAATAAGGCTGCAGTATACTAAACACATTTACAGTCTGAGACTTCACACTCATGTTTGAAATACTTTCCAAACTCTGGGAATAGCCTCCTCCAGAACTAAGTGTGTACAATAGCCTGTCCCTTTCTTGCAGAGCTGAGGATGGATCCATCGTGCTTGCGAGGCATGTTCTCCACTGCTAAACCACACCCTCAACTCCTAAAATGTCACTTCTCCAATGCTTACTTCCCTAGTCAAATTGTGAAGTTGTTAGGCTGCAAATTTTAATGTAAAACTGTTAAAGTGGCTGCTCTGTGAAGATCCAAATAAAATATAGCTGATAAGAAAATGTGCTTTTTATATTTATATGGTCAGACATTTGTAAGCAACACACTGTGATAGCAACACAATAAAAAATAATGTGCTGAAAATTTTACAAATAAAGCTTCTGATCAATATCTTTTAGTGAGAGAACTTTACTAAATTTTATGGAAAGGTATTCAGAACAAAGTAAAATTATACTATATACTATAAGAAATACTCCCATAATATATTTGTATTTGTCTTTTATGTTGTATTGTCTTGAATACATATTTTTGCTAAATAAGTATCTTTCAGTTATTATCTCTTAACTCATTATTGTGCTTAACTCATTATCATTTTCACAGGAAAATTTCGCCATTGTAATGCCCAGTTATTCTCCCCACACGTTTTCTGTTTTTTGCTAAAGGACCTTCACACAGGCATAAGAAATCCTCTGCTGAATTTGACTGGGGTTTCCTACAGCAACAGAATTCATGTGTTTGTATATCTTTCAGTTCCTTCAATTTGTCTAGCAAGTTATGGATCACACACTGGGTAAGAGCACAGGGAGCAGAGCATCTCGAAAAATAACTCCATCTCCATAATAGGGAGGTTGCTATTCCCCAGTAGGGGTGAGTTTTTCCAATGTATAGACAGGACCCTGTAGAGGGATTGTGACTGGCAGGAAAAAAAATCACATTCCTCTTGGTTTGGCATGTGTTGCAGTGACTGAGATTTTAATTATATACAAGGAGCACGTGTAATCACTGTTAAGAGTTCTGATAAAAATGGATACAATAATAAAGAATCATATGTAATGTTTGATTATTAAAGCCCTTTAGTATGTGAAGATATCACAAGATTTAAGGCTATGAAACAGTATTGTATACTGTTCATGTTTTGTCTTTTTACACAATGACAAAGAAAGAATTCTTCATTGACTTGCTCTGCATATTTTTAAAGTTTTGAACATTTATTACTTGAGGGAAAGGATGTGTGTTTAATTGTCCCAAGTTAAACGAAACAGCTATATTGTTTTCAGTCAACCATTCTTTAAAACAAGCTATTCTTTTATCTATATGTCACAATATCCATGTACACTGTAAAGCTTAAAATTAGTTTTCTCACTAGTAGGGAGACAGGGAAGCAGTTACACATGTAAGATGGCATGCTAGTCAGAATTTTTCAGGGAACAAGAGAGGGAAGGAGGGGAGAATGGGGAAAGGGACAGGGAGATGGGAAGAGTAAGAGGCAGACATAAAGCAAGAGAGAGAGGGTGAGAGGAAGGGAGCGAGAGAAGGAGAAAGAGAAAGATTAGGAAAATTTATTTCACTAATTTTGCTAGCCTGTGACGCAAGTGTAAAATTTGTGGTGCAAATTTAGCAAGCTGGACACTCAGCCACAGTATCTGTGCTATAGTTTTTAGGAAGATTTCTTCTATGAAAAGCTTCAGTGTTTGCTTTTAAATTTCTCAACTGGTTTTAAGTAGACAGTGAGGCCTAAACACATTGTGGAAGGTAATCTTCTACTCAAAGTCTGTTGTCTTAAGTGTTAATCTCATCTGAGAAATACATTCTCAACATTATCTACAAAGCGTTTTTACAAATTTGGATGTCATACCTCAGCCTGATCAACACATAAAATTAATGCTTTCTTGTTAGCAAAAGGCATGTTTTTCTTATTACTAGCATCACTAAAGATCTGCCAATAACTAAAAGATTTGTAATATTTATAGCAAAAATAAATGAAGTGGAAAGTAATAGTTGCTTTGTGCTTGATGAGAAAGAGATCAGAGTGAATCTCATCTTTATCTAGATCACGTGTGTATTATTCCTTTTTCTTCACCTTTCCTCCTTTGCCTAGGACTACATCTTTTCTCTCCTCCCTTATTGTTCAATTTATATAACTCAAGCCAAATTTAAACTTCATCACAAGTGTTATATTTTAGTTCGTGGTCCCATTCATCTTTCTGAACTAATACCTATCATCCTGATTACACTGAAGATACCTATAATCTCTGTAGGAATTTCACAATACCTATAATCTCCACTGCAGAGTTCAGGTTTTAATTCTGTATGTCACATATCTATCTTGTATTTTACACGTTAGCATATAGACTGCTTTGGTTTTGGAGTTTGACTGCATAACTTCTCTGGCATCTCAATCACTGCTGTTACCTGGTTCATCCTCTCCTCATAATTAGTTATCAGAAAGTTCCTCTGGATAATATGTGCATTAAAATTTTACCTGCCTTTTAAAGCTTTTGACACCAATCATAAGAAAATAATGTATGAACTGTAACAAAATGCTATAAACTAAGTAGGTTTAAAGATCAGGAAATAATGACCCATGGTTCTGAAGGCCAGAAAATCCAACATCCAGGGGCCATTGGGTTCAGCTTCCGGTTCTGCTTTGTGTTGAAAGGGAGTATTTACCTGTGTGCTTACACACTGGGAGAGATATGGAATTGTTTATTCAAGAAAAGAATACTACACTTGATTTTAGCCAAGAAACGAATGACATTTTTGTCCCCTCACTAAATCACTTTCCAATATCCCCACATTAATGGCTAGCTTTCAACATGTCAATTTGGGGGCCATACTCAATGCATTATATTTAGAGACTTAAATTATAGTATAAAAATCAAGGATATCTTCCCAGAGGTTATGAAACTGAAATATGAAAAGAACATAATTTTTATCCTTGTAAAATTAGTGCTGCACAATACCAAATAAAATTGTCTACAGTAGTCTTTTTCTCATATTCTTTTTATCAAGGTATAATTATTTCTTTATGTTCATATTACATGCGATAATTTAGTTACATGGCTGCATTATAGTTTTAAGGTCATAGCTATTTTTACTTCATAAAGTTTACTTGTTTTTGTATACTTAATTATTCTCTTATTCCAATTTTTTTATGGTACCAGGGATCAAACTCACAACCTTGCACTTGCCAGGTAGGTGCTTAGGCCACTAAGCTAAATCCCCAGCAAGGTAGTTATTTCTAAGTAAAAACTAGCATTTTTAGGGGGCAGTTACTCCTCGACTCAAGGTTTCCTTACAGATAATTATTAAGGTGACTGTAAAGTAACTTTGGATAGAGGCCAGAATTGAACAGCAGTCTTACAAGTGCCACAGGAAGTCGTTAAGTTTCCTAATATTACGATTTTGTGATGTTTCTTCCTATTTGAAAGTGTGGAGTAAGCTTGCTGCCCTGAGGTATTTTATGTGAATCCTCCAGTAAGTATTTCTGGAGAAATCCGGGGCTGACTTGTGTCATATGAGGCATGCATGTCTTCCAGTTCTAAACTTTCACACCTCCAAAACGTGGCTGGCTTTGGAGACAGGATTTACACCAAGATAAATTAAAACGAGGTCACTGGCATGGCTGTATTGCAAGATACCCAGTTTCTAAAAGAGGTGGATGCGTGGGCATAGATATGTACAGAAGAATGAAACTGTGAAATAACCAGGGAAAGGCACTGGCGTCCTAGCCTCAAAGCCTTCACGAAGAACACCTGCAGACAATACCTTGGCCTCTCCCTTCCAGCCTTGGGAACAGGGCGGAAATGAGTTTCCTCATTGCAGGCCCCAGATTATGGCTGTTCCTTATGGCAACTGTAGTAAAGGAAAGTAAGCATTACCCATACAGAAGTCATTGCACTACAGGAAAATGGACGTCAATAAAAGATTTCTTTCCTGAAACTTCCCATCACCTTCCGGAGGAACGTAGATTTTATAGAACATGCCCGAATTCGGTAGCTCCTTGGCTCTTCCTCAAGAATACTTTAAGATAGGTTTGACCAGCGGAAGGGGGAGATGCAAAAGGCAAGGATGGTCATAAACGTGCAGGGCTGTCAGGCCAGGCCACTCGCTCAAACTGGAGATTCAAAACCAGTCAAAACAAATGGAGCTTTCCCCCAGCTGCAGGTTCTTTCTCCTAAAATGAGCATCTAAGTGAAGATCAATAAAATGTAAAACTTTGTTTTTAACCTCACATGCAATTCTGAGAATTTAGGCCTAAATAAAGTCAAATATAACATCTTTTCCATGAATGAAGGATGATATATTATAAAAATCAATATATGTTTTCAGATTTTAGATTATACATATTTAAATATATAAAAGCTACTCAAAATAATATAATGAATTTCAAAATTCTCATTATTGGTTCAGTATCAAACCAGAATTTTGCCAAACAGGCATGCACATACATTTTTCACTCTGCTGAAATATTTCAAAGCAAATTGTGGACCTCATATTAAGTCATCCACAGATAATTTCAGGAAAATACTATCATCAAATTTGACAATATTCATAATTATTTAATAAATTGTATGACATCTTCTAATATTCATTCAATACCTGAAGCAACCTTAAAAATCACTGAGAGTATTATAACCAGATAGCATATGACCTATGATATGATACAACAAGCAGGTATTAAGTCCCACATATTGAGTAATCTTGCCTAAATATTGAACAGTTTTTCAAGACTGTATAAGTAATCATATACTTACAGAAATATAAGTAGAATATAAGTGGCAGGAAAAATATAAACAAGACCATAAAGTCAAGGAGGCTTTTATACATCATATTTTGCAGTTAACACAACTGTGACTGTGGTAAAAAGCAACATACTATGTTCTTGAAAATTGTTAAGAGAATAGATTTTGTGTTCTCACATGAAATATGATAACAATCTCATGTAATTAATATGTTTTTGCCTCAATTTATCCATCCCATATGCTTACAAATTGCAGAACATCATATTGTGCTCATAAATATATGCATTTGACTTGCCAATTAAAAATCATTTTAAAAAAATGAGAACACACCCAGCCAAAGTCAGAAATGGAAAATTCTATAGAAAAACCATCTGTTGTTTCAACCACTAAATGGTTTGAAGAGGTTAAAGGTGGAATGTGGGAAATCTCTATGTTAAAATAAAAGGAATAGGCATTATCAATAAAATGCCATGCATGAGTTGATGTAGGTCTTGATTTGAAGAAATCAATACCTGGTGTAATGATAAAAATCACTGAAAGTATCATATTCAGATAGCACACGATTTGTGAATGGTTGCCTGGGAAATACCTGCATTTTAAGGGAATTAAGTCAAAGAATATAGGATGCAAGTTAGTGCTCAAATGTTGAAGGTATTTCATAATGAGGTTCTGAAGCTATCTATCACACCTTTCCCTCACCTGAGGCAGGGAGGGTGGAGGTACCGGGTTTTAAAATGGGAATATTCAATCTGATGCTGCTGTTTAAGCTTAGACAAGTGTTTTGCTATTTATCTTTTTAACTTCCTTGTCTTCCATTTATTTAGTTGTAGTGATAATAGAGATAATGGCACCTACTTCATTTCATGCCATGGGGATTCAATGAATTAATACTGCTAAAGTACTTAGAAGCATGTCCAGCTGATACAAGCATTCACTGGTAGTTATTATCTGTCTCACATTTTATTGTGGATAAGTTCTGGTGTGAAACAAGGTCTTGAAAGTAGGTAGGATATAAATCTAAAATAAAATTAAAGCTTTGCGATAGTTCAGTGACTTAATGAATTTATCCCACTGTTGATGTTACCCCTCCTTTTAATGTGAGCTTTGCTAGCAGGTACAATAGAAAGAACTCCCTCTTTTCACTATTTCCACTGAGATTCTTCTCAGTGGAAAATTACCACATTATTGTCATATCATGTATTAAATAAAAGTGGTAGTGAGTGTGAGGTATATAGAAGGTCCTTTTAGAGTTGTATTGTCACAACAACAAATATTGGTCAACTGCTTTGGGATAAGGATTGTGCTAGGTATTGAAGTTACAAAATAAATAGTATTAAATGAACGATATTAATAATTGATGTGATACTCCATCATTTGCGACTTTACTTCAATAAAATAAAGGCAACAAGAAATGAATATTAAAAATTCAAATGTGGACATAGCAGTCAACATATTTATTAATGCAGTCAAAGCTTAATAGAGAAGAAAATACTACTGAGCTGAATTCTTTAGACACAAGGCAGAGGAATTATCAAATATGGATGGAGGGAATGGAATGAAAAGAAGGAGTCTGACTTGGGTGAGTTAAAGTTCCGACATTATTGTTAAAACAGTGTGTGGACACCACAGGTGGGAAGCGAGGACGATACTACGGTACTATCATATGAGCATGTTTAAAATGAGTTTGCACCACACAAACGGCAGTCACTTAGTCTCATGTGGTTGGCTGTGGTCTAGGGTGTTGGGAGACCTACTTAGGGTCACATTACAGAAAAGTAAAGGATAGAAACAAGCCAAAGACTGGATTTGGGGTTATAACTTTAGATTCTTGCAAATAGGCAATGGATGGGTAAAGCACATTAGATCATATGGAATAAGATAAAATGTTTTATGCAATAAGAAAATTATAATATGTCTCATAGCAACAATAGAACTCCAACATTTCCAGGGAGGAAAAGCATTTTGAAAACCATTAGTAATAATATGAGTAGTGTGGCAAACAATATTAATTTCTTGTATCAAAATATATTCTTAATTTCCATATATTGTTAATTTTCTCCCATTCAGTAGCAAGATTTAAATATATATATAGATATAGATATATAGATATATATATTCTTGTCAACCTTTTTTATGTGTTTTGGGAGATAAAATTTAGTCTTTCAAATTTAGATTTTGAAAGTATAGAATTTGTAGTTATTTTAGATTTGTGGAATCTTTGCTTAGGAATTTATTTATTTTTTGGTACCAGGGATCAAACTTACAACCTCACACTTTCCAGAAAGGTGCTTATGCCACTGAGCTAAATCCCCCGCTTTACTTAGGAAGTTTTAAAAATAAATCATTAATATTATATTGCTTCACTGCAGATGCAAAGAATTTTATGCCAAATTGAGATCATTTTCCAATTCATATCTATTTTATTATATTTAAAATTAATTCTTTTTTCCTCTAAATCATTAGCAAAAACATGTTATATAGCCATGAATAGTATTTTTTATACTCATTTGACAAGACATGATCTAAAGCTGATAGCTGTTTTACTACTTGCCAAGTTTCTTTGTATTATTTAAATACTGATTGATGTCACAGTAAAGCTTGCTACATGTTTTCAGGAAGTAATGGTACCATGACTATATAGCTGTCTTACAAATTGAACACACTTGTGCCTGGAAGAATGTATATTCCAGTTGGTGCTTGCACTATTCTAGTAGAAATTGTTTTATAGCCCTCTTACCCTATGTACATCTTTAATAAATGTTGATTAACTTACTGATTAAATTATTTGCAAATTGTTCTAATCTCTGTAACCAGTTAGAAAACCCAAGCCGGCATGAAGTGCTGACTCATGGTGTTGACCTAATGTTTTCATTTCCATGTTTGTGAAGTCCTTAGAGTTCATGAGCCCCAAATCAATTCTTATAATATTTCTTTTTTGTTGTTACAGTTTTTCTTATAAGTATGGGATATGTGATAATTGCATTTGCAATTTTGGGGATTTGGGATACATGATAATTGCATTCATCTTGGAAAATGGGTACATTCACACCTTGCATCTTTCACCCATTTTACTTGTCTTTCTGGTCCTCCTGTCTCCCCTCATCCTCCAATTCCCTTCTCATCTTCCCATTTTTAAATACATGAAAAGAAGAGCAAAATTTTGTTTCCATTTTATACCAAATAATATGATAGCTTGTCTTTTCATTTTATTTCTTGTACTGTAAACCAGTGTCCTTTTCACAGTCTGCTCAGTGAAATATTCTTCACATTTTTAATTGATGGTTTCACCTTTTAAATTGGCTCTAAATATAGAGCTCAGGTACTGTCATGTGCTTCTCAGCCCCAGAAGGCAGTAATGTGTCTCATAGAGAAAACACATTTGCAAGGTAAGCGTCCTTCAGGCCTAATGTGCAGTGTGGTGATTTCGATGTTAGTAAATCAATAGTGTATAAGGAGTATTTAGGCAAAAATGCATGTAAAATGCAGTTAGGTATTGATTGGTTGAAGAAAATGTGCTCAGAGAATCATAGGGCCCTAAGATGAGAGAGAGGAACCTACTTCTGCATTTCTTCCAGGAGCGATGCTCACCGTTTACTAATTCAGTACAGTGAATTTAAAAAATATAAATACCACAACTGGTGAGGAGTGACTGTACTTACAGTTCTCTTCTAGTAGCTATGGCCATATGAGGAAGAAGATCCAGAAATTGCATGTTTTGTTTCCATATATACATACATTAAGCAAAAGGGAAAATGTGAATGACTTCTTATTTTGGGGTGAAAATTCCAAAATCATGCATCATGTTATGTAAAGTAGATTGCAAAGAATTACAGAGTCCAACAGAACTAAACTATCTTGTTATCTCAGGTAGTTCACTTACCAAAGGTTGTGAGAAATAGAAAACTCCATAAGGTATCAATCTCTTAAACAATGTTTAAATAAAAAGCTAAGTGATTTGTAACAGCCTGCATAAAATAATCCTCTTTTGAATGCTGGAAAATATGTATTTTTGAATACAATTAATTTTTTTAAATGCATATACTTTGAAAGACGTTCTAGGCCATGTATTGTTACAAAAACACTAAACAAATTAAGAATCCTTATCAAAATAAATAAGTAATAAGACATAGAATTACCTCAGGAGCAGGGACTTAATCTAGCGTACTGGAAAATCAGATTAAGATGCTATACTTAGATAAATCTGAGAGGATAAATATAGCTGTTTAAAAAATAAATCACCTATTAACCTAAAACAAAGGGATTTTAACTTCCAATTCAAATTCAAATTAAAAACCTTGTTCAAATGTATTCTGGTAGCATGTATCTATGTATCCAAACTTTGTGCCATACCAAAATTGATATATTTGGTTTAGAGGACTTAAAATAGAATAAGATAGATACTATAAGTAATAAATTTGAAATTCTTAATTCATATAATTAGGTAATGAATTAAGAACTACAGTAAATATAATCTACCAAATTTTTACATACCACAGACTTCATTTTTCTAGTTTTCATATTTTGAATCAATTTGTGGTTTTATTTTTTTATTTTTTCTTGGTGAAAATAACTGTCTTCACTTAAGGAAGGCATATAGTATCAAATGCATATATATAGTATCAAATTTGCTTGTATAGGAGCACAAAAATATGACAGTAATAGACTCTGCCTCAAAGTCCAAGGGTAAAAACAGATGGACAAAGCATTCTTAAAATCCCAGACTAGTTGTTACTGAAACCAGAAAAAACCCAATGAGATAAATATTATTTTTGCTTCTTTCTTTTGCAGAATAGGACACTGACATGTATTCATCCACCTACTTAGGAAACTTGCCTTATAAGAAACTAAAGTGTTACATTTAAGTTTAGCACTTATAAGAATACTTACTGATTTTAATTGAAATCAGAACTGTACCTTCATAGTGTACTAATAATGATATGAATGATTTTTCATGGCTTATTTTGATTAATACAATGTACAATACATTTTTTAAACATTAAATTAGCCAAGTTATAGTAAAATATATGGAACTATATTACTAAAACATTTTAAGATTTTAATGAGACATATTTAATTTTTTGCTTTATTCTATTTTAAATTTATAGCTCAATAGATTTGTCTGTTATAAAGATTAATAGGCATAAATTTAACATTATTTTTTGAATTATATTACATGATGGTTTTTAAATATGGCGTCATATAAAGAAATCTTTTGTTTTTCTGCAAATAGGTAATTTTTATAAAAATATAATTCTATGCCATGAGAATTTAACACTTGTGCATATATATGCTATAGACGAATCATTTGGGTTTACCTTCAGGAAAAGTTAAATTCTTTTCTCTGTAGCTGTAACACAGTGCTCTCATGTGAGGCAGGTTTGAGAGTGAGACTGAGTTTAATTCTCAGCTTTGTCCTGTACTACTATCACAGCTTTTGACAGTATGACTGTCCCATCCATGCTTCAAATTATTCCTCATGCTGATGGAAATAATTATTATGTAGCTTTGTAGTAGGGATTAAATAACACTTTTAATAGAGTAAGACAGAGATTAGTATATAAATATAGGATAGATGCCAGAATTTAGCATTCACATAAACATTTCCATGTAATATTAAGTAAATTATTCATTTGTATAACAGAAATTAACAACCCTACAAATAAAGAATTATCAATGAAAAAAAAAATAAAGTTCTTAGCTCTCATGCGAACCTGAAATCGGTCAGAAGATTAGTATTGAATTAATGTTGTGTTGCTGAGACCTGCATAAAGCTCAATGAAAGGGAAAATACGCCTCTGCTCTTTGAGTGTTAATATTTAAAGTCTAATAGTCAAATATGAACTAACATATACTAATATATATAATTATACTTTGCATATAAATTATTACATAAACATATATCATATGTGTTGATATTAATACAATGACTATCTTATCTGTTTTTCCTATTGCAGATTGAATTTTTAACACCTTGAGGAAATGACTGCATTGCTTTAGAAGGAATAATAGTGATGGGGATCATTATTTAACTTATAATTTGCTTTTGTTCATCTTTGAATGACATATCAAGAATAGTAATTAATTTCAAATATGTTGTTTCCTAACGATGTCATGATAAGTTCCCAGCTATTTTATTTGCCATGATCTCTCTGTTTATAGTTGGCTATATAGCACTTTCCTTCCTCACCTTTTGGATAGAAAACCTCCTCCTCCTCCTCCTCCTCCACTTCCTCCTCCTTATCCTCCTCACCATTATCATCTGTAACTCTAAAACGTCACTGTGAAAAAAATGTCCTTTACAAAATACCTACTGCATTTTGAGTGCTTGATATGGCTAAATACTTTTCCAGGGGCCTTCCTTGTGTAGTGCTTCAAATTCTCACAGTGTCTCTGTCGAGTAGAGAGGCCACTATTTCACACACTGTCTACAACCTGACATGTGATTCAGTTCTTATATTCTAAAAGTAAATAGAAACACAGGCCAGGCATGGTGGCTTACGCCTGTAATCCCAGCACTCGGGAGGCTGAAGAAGGAGGATCGTGGTGAGTTCGAGATCAGCCTGGGCTACAAAGTGAGCTCAAGGCCAGCCTGAACTGCATAGCGAGACCCTGTCTCAAAAAGACAAAAAAAAAAAAAAAGTAAATAGAAACACAAGTACACTAAACTATTCACACATAATTTATTAACTGAAACTTGATAGCCTCTTTCTGTGTGGCTCATAATTATGGTCAAATAGGTATATTACCTTTTGAGAAATCTGGATTCCGGCTTATCTGATTATTGGCTGTTTGAATTTATGTCTTCACTTAATCTGTGTCTCTTAGTTTTTTTTTTTTCACCTGTAATAACACACAGATGAGGGAAGCTTCCATTACTAAAGTTATATTCATCATGATTAAAGTATAATAGTGCATTATAATTTAATTTCCAAATTAAAGTACCATATTCTAGAATCTTTCAATATTTAAATGAGAATGATTTTATAAAATTTTCACCCATGAATTTACATTTCAGTTCTTTTTATATAGTACAATGAGTGAGGAGTTAGTCTTTTAAATTTTGCTGAATATAAAAATCAACACCAATCCCAGCAATAAAGGAGAGAAGACTGTTGAGCAATTTTTAGATAAATTCTGTTGCTAACTTTAATGTTTAATATTTTTATCATCCTAATGAGGGACTTAGTAATTTTCACTGCATAAAATTAGTTTTACTTCCAAGTGGTATTTCTGATTTAATATATGAAGATTAATTAATACTCCAAACAATAGATAATTCCCATGACCAACACAATGGCATAGCATACAAAGAAAGTCATAAATAAAGCAAGTGTCTAAGATAAGTACAGTGTTCTTTACCTCATTTTTTCTAGGATCAAACCAAGCAAACAAAAATATTATTAAACAGAACATAAGAGTTAATTGTTGCAAGAATTTTAGGAAATAACTTTGAAAGCAAATTAATGAGTAGTGAACATCATGTCTTCTCTCCTGAGTGCAGACAGTTGACTGCATTTATTTCCAGTTCCCTGCGCAGAGGGTTCCAACATCTTTGAAGGTGGCAAGAGAAAAAAAAAAAAAAAAGCATATATTTCTGTATCAACCGCAGCTTTGTACTAACAATGATTGGTTGACATTGACATTAACATTGTCTGCCTTCTTTAATCAATAAATATAATAGTTATTCTGCAGTTTTGATGAATAGAATAATTAATTGATAGAATAGTTGTCCCTGGGCCACTTCTTAGACCTAAAAGTCCATGTAAGGTTTCTGTCATCCCTTGGGATTCTTTTTAGAGAAGGGTGTGGAATCCATGAACCTATAAACAGTGCTCAGAAAAGAGATGGCAATGCTGGTTTTTCAGAGAAGGTGCCCTCTTGTGCAATGCCATTTGAGTCTTTAGCAGTCGTTTGGTTCCCTGGTAGAAGTAACCCAAGCAGTTTTCCCCCACAGGTCATACCTGTCCTGGGTTTGGTATTCTAAATTGTTCTTTTAGCCACATTTCGGGTTCTATGTAAATTTTAGGATGAGTGGTGTCTTGCTAGCCTCTGGCATCCTGAGGAGTTTCACAGAGTGAGGTATGGGGTATGGTAAAGCCCATGGGTGACTAAAGGAGAAAAAATAAAATAGGATCTCCCCATCAAAGATAAGTCCCTGAAACCTCATGTGTCAGTAGGAGCTATGCCTCTTTTTTTATTGAACTTTATTACTTCAAGTTAGAAGTAAAAAATGATCACGTTTGTTATACAGAATTTGTATTTGTACATGATATAACTTGATTCTTTGGCTGTATGTTTTGTTTTTAAAATCATCTACCTAAAGATGGGGTAAGTACATTCAGAGTGAGGGTGGAATATTTTGAGGGCGATTATGGAAATGTCTCTTACTGTAATAAACTTTCTAAATGTCATCTAACACTGTATTTTTCAATCACACCTCATATAGCAGGTGAGAAATAACCTACTTCCTGATTAAATTAGTCATGGATATTTATCATGGTTTATAGGACAAACTGTAAAATGAAGAGATATTGTAAACCTTGGATGTATTTCAGTTATCAACACTGTGCAGTTATATTCCGGCTACTTATTTGATGTCTTTCTCTCTTACTAGATTGTGGGGTCCCAAGGATAAAGACTTTACTGTGTCCTCACTTGAGTGTCACTAGCACTGTACATTGCCAAGGAAATCACAGTTGTTGGATGAAGTCAATCAAAAGGTGCTAGAAATTTCTCATACTGTCACAACCTAATGGGTTGCATCAGTAAAGGCAAGGATTTAATATTTGTGAGAGCATTACATGGAAATTCATCAGTGATAGGCAATCAAACCTTAAACACAACAGTTAATTTTTATGTAGTAAAGCAAGAAATAAAATATGATCTCTCAGTGGGAGTGAGGGAAGGAAAACTGGAGAACAACATTCACTAACTCCCTGCCTGCTGGGTTATAATCTTATAAAATTATCCCATAGGACAGCGATGCCATTGTGCATCAGTAGTTATAATGTCCCGTGACTGAAAGCCTTTGCCTAGAGCCTATCAACACCAAATGAGACCACAGGCAAACTTTGCTACAACTCACGACCTCCCTAATAAAATGCTCTGGAAAGAGTCTAAGAAACTTAGAGCTATTTCATTTAAAATGTTTAATACCTGGGAAATGACTTATAGATGCCTCTTATTTTATACTCTAGATCCTGAGTGAATTGAATTTCTTAGCCTGATATTTAATGGATGCCACTGTAAAACTTATTATGTTGAAGACCTAATCCCAATTGCAATGATGTTAGGGCACCGAGCATTTGGGAGGGCATCGCATCACAAGGGTGGAATTCCAATGAGAGGCTTTAAAATCCTGAGAAAAGGAGCCCCCGAGAGCTCCCCGGCCTTCCACCAAGGCAAGGACACAGGGACGAGGTAATGACAAAATGCGAACCTTTTTAAACTTTGATCTCGGGCTTCCCAGGGTATATAGATAGACCTGAGGAGTTTGTTGTCTGTAAGTCACCAAATTTATGGTGTTTGTTACAGGAGGTCGTGTAGATCAAGACAACTGATTTTGGTTTTAAATGTATGATGCTCTAGCTTTAGTGTCACTATCAGGTGCCTACTAATCGGTACATAAATCTTCAAGTGTAGGAATAAAATACTCCATTTAGAGACACTGAATTCTGTAGCAAAGGATAATTTGTAATTTCAAAATTTGTCTTCAGTTTCCTGAGCAGGATTTACCTAAGAAAAAAATTAATGTATACATTAAACCTTTCTTTTTAAAGTAAAAATTCTATCCGTAAGTTAAAAAATATCTCAAAGTATAAAAAGCATTTTCTAACTGTCCTGAACAAATAGAAAATGGAAGCCTAGTAAGACCTTATAACTCTGGATGAGAATCCTCACATACAATGTCACTTAAATCTTAATAGTTCTTTCCCCGTAGTAGGAATTCCTGCAGAATATGTTATATATCTAAACTGAAACTATACTCTGAAATATTAGAAAAACGAGTCTTAGCTCCTCACAAAAGGCCCAGGAGATGAGTGGAACTTGCTCAGACAGTCATGGACCTCAGTGGAAAGAGAAAACAAAGATAAATTTGTCAGTGCTCTCTGTTCTGTTTATTCCTATTTCACAGCACCTTTATAGAGAGAAATAACCCATAACCAATAGTCAGCAGTGACATGTTAAAATATATACACCATTTAACATGCAAAGGGAAACTTTCGATTATTTCCAATGATGGACTGATTTTTATTGTAGCTACATTAAAATTGTATCTAGCTGGAAGTCTTCATGCTTTGCATTCTTATCTGCATGATTTCCCTTTTGAAGTTTGACCTCCCTCAATGTATGTTGCTTAAGAATGTGTTGAATGACTCAAATTCTTACACTTTGCTTGCTCCACTAATTCTTTAGAAATTCTCCCAATTTTTAACTGTTAAAAATGTCCCATTGCCACACATAATTTTACTCATATTACTGGATTATAAATGAAATACCTACAGGAATTTCAGAACTACTTGTACTGATCGCTTCCAGTACCCTTTTCTAAGTCAATTCTGTTCTCAATGAGTCATTCTCTTCACTATTGTAATACACAATTCTGTCCTGATACATAATTCAAGTTTTACTCTTTGCTCCTTCTTATTGCAAATTTGTCTACTATTTGCACATGCTTTGCACTCCATGTTATGTATGTTTTATATGTTGTATAAGTATGGCTTTATTTCCTATCCTTTGTTCCTATCAAATCCAGCTTCCTGTTTACCAAAATCTTCTCTGCAATGCAAATCTCTTTCTACTCTTTCATTGATTCACACCTTATTCATGAATTTCCATTCCCTAAGAAAATCCCTGGCTCCCATCATGTAGGTTTTAGTGCCCTCACTGTCATCCTTCAAACTTCCTCTCCACATTACTCTTTACACACACTCAATATTCCAGTGACAATATTTGTGGTTATGGTCTAAGTACATCTGACACTTCCTCCTGTTCATGTCTTCTTATTGTGTAGTTCTGCACTTTTATTTTTATAGAGCCTCAATTTTTGGGGGGGAGGTGCAGCAACTTTGTTTATCCAGTACTTTAATTTCTGTTGATTTTACTGTACAGTACAACGTTGTACTTCTATGTTCTGTTATACATGTCAGTTTTGCATGTAGGAATTTCGCAAATAAAATCAGTCACCAAGTTGCAATTTCTGTTGACCATTTCTTCCTTCTGACTACTGTAACATACATGCTATCTACAATTCCTCATTAAGGGAACAATTCAATTAATGACCAAGTTGCAAGAACAAAACTCAGTCATTAAACTAGGAAAACAGACATATCTGTATATGTTATTTTTGCTTTGTAGATTTTTAGTTCTCCGGGAATTCTTTGTCGTATAGTATTTCTCTGTATCTAAATATATCTACATCTTTCAGTATGTGATCAGTTTACAAATGTTTGTAAAAATTGAGTGAAAAAGATATGAGATCGTTACCTGTACTCCATCGCCATGCGAACTGTGAAATGCAGCTGAGGGGCTCTATTTTAAAAACTTTACTCTGATTCGCTCTTAATTCACTCTCATCTACTTGCTTTTTGGATCTCTTATGTCATTCTGTTCTCTTTTCCATAGGGCTTGAAAGGCTGCTCTGTGGGGCTCTGATAATTAACTTCACATTTGTGTGTCAACCCTGAAGGTCATGGCACTGTAAGGGTGGGCGAGAAGCCTAGCCCCGTAGTTACCTGTGCTCTGGGAGGTACCTCTGCTCCGCCCATTGAAGGAAATGTATGTCACTTATCCTTCCAGATAAACAAACCACACTTGATAGAAATGGGAATTTAGAGCCCTTGGATCCAATTGAAACTATTTTCTTTATCTTTAAAGTAATGGGGATTACTTAGGACTTTTTCACAGCACAGTTTCATAAATATTGTTCATCAAGGTCACACCCTAACAGTTATGCCAAGATCATGCTTGTTATTGCAGCTCTCTGAGCTACCTAAAAGTACTTTCCCCTCTCACTTCTTTCCAATAATGCAAAATGTGCTTGCCTGACTGGATAAGAAATGTAGCGTACACATGGTTTGTGGTCTAGGCCTGCCTTGGTCTTAGGGCTGAAAGTTCATCACAGTAAAAAATGCAAGCCAACACTGACAGACCCTGATTCAGGGGCAGAATACCCTGTACATTGTTGTAAAATTGTCCCTCCTTAAGCCACTTTAGACCGTTCAGATAGAAGTGTGTGGTAGATTCCTTCTCCAGATGTAAGAGTGAAGTTGTTTTGAGGAACTTATCCCACGTAGCTAAAAACAAGATCACAGTTTTACTTGCCAGATAAACTTTAGCCTATTTATTTCCTCAGATCTTCTATTTACCAGTATTCAAAAACTAAAATCAGCTCATAAACCAAAAGCATCGATGCCCAGACCAGGTTGTAGGCACAGCATGGCTCCTGCTTGCAGGCTGCTCACAGGTTAGATGGTGAACCAGGAAATGAACGTATCCTGATAAAAATGCTCTGTAATAGATGCAAAGTCATTTGGCAAGAAATGGATCAAATTTCTGTGCAGGTAGACAACATATATAATTATACTATAGGATTAGTATTCAAATTGTTTCATAAATCAAATATTCAGCTTTATATTAGAAGTTAGGACAGATTCAGAATGTACTTGGGTATAAATAGATAAAAAAGGCAGAAAACAACTGATGGAGAATACTATTTTGTAAAGAAATCTAGGATTCAAAAGCCAACTAAGGGCCATTAATGCTTCCTTTATATGAATTAAGTCGAAGTCTAGATTTATGCTTCTAATGAAGAACCTCATAATTTGATTTACATATTAGATGACTGGTGAAATGTGTTTGGAATCTATCCAGCTTTACTTTTATCAGCAAATCCATTTCTAGCATCAAAGCTACAAAAGTCAGTTGATACTTTCCATTTGTACCAATCAGAGCTACTTTTTAGAAAGATATTAGGTTCAAGTAACTTTTTGCAATCAATCGTAATATCATTATCCCAAAGAGAATTTTGGAGGGACACAGGTAACTGCAGTACCAAGGAGATTTTTAACTTTTAGTGTAAACTTTGCACTGCTTGCTTTGCTAGAATTAGGTTGGCAAATGATTCATGTGATATTTCCAGCAGCGAAATCTGCCAAGTATCCTATCCAGTGTGGTTACTTAAACAGTTAAATCCTCTGCAATCAGAGAACTCCCACTGAACCAGTGATTATCTGTATGAAATATTCTAATGTACTGAGCAACTGTGTAAAGATCATGTGGATTGATTGTTCATTTTACTAACTTCTTAAAGGGATTGAGTGGAAAAATTACACAGTATACTCTTCATTGTACAAAATCTGCTTTTTCATAAAAGTAGAATGTCCCAGAAGAATGTGGAATTTAGAAATGTAATTTTCATTGCTTGTTGGAACAGATTTTTTTATCGGGAAAAACATCTTCGAAACAAGATGAATCTAATTCTCTAAACAAATTTTCATTTTACAAGCTTTTAAAAATAAATTAGAAACTTTGATCATTAGGTCTCTTTATGAATCAATTCTAAAAATGAATAAAAAAGATGCATTGATTACCATGAATATAATACTCAAGGACTTATCAGTTAAAGTATGTTTTCCAGATTGTAATTTTACTTTGCTTAGATTTGCATACTGCTTTTGCAATAAAGATTTAAAAGTCTCAGTCAATAAATGTTATCTTTGTGGAAATATAGGTTACTTACTTAAGAGGTTTTGAAATTTACTTTGTAATATTTGCTTACTTAAAAAATGTACTGATAGAACCTTTGCCGATAATCTGAAGCATTATTTACAGTAAAAATACTGTTCTTTTTATGTGCATACATTTGTGTTTGCATCATCATATGTTTGTAGGCTAAACGTATCAGTTAGATTTAATACAATGGATTTCTGGAACAACTTGCTTAAGGATTGGATTAGTATGGGAGGGGCCACTCTTTCTGTTTAGATTCTCGATTTTCTATGCTTTTCTATAAGATAAATTGAAAAAATACTTTTGATAAAGATTTTCAGTAATACAAACTCGATGACTTGGTAATCTATATGGGTATAAATGTAAGTCCCAGTGTTTATTTGTTCACTAGGAATTTAATTTCCCTGGATACTTACACTGTGGTAAGGAAAGGGGAAAATGTGACACAGAGTAGATTCAAGGTGAGTACTAGTTAAAACCTTCACTGAAAATATTTTTTTTCCTTAATTCTGGTAATGGAGTGTATTGACAAGTGATAGCAGTATCTTCAAGAAAGTGAATTTTCAACATAATTCTCTTACTCTGTTGTTTCATTTCTAAATTTGGGGCAAACCCATATAAGAAGCTAAATCATAAGGAACAAAATCATTACTAAAATATCACAGGTGTATACTATTTGAGTTTCATTATCCTCACGTAAATATAGGTGGGTGAAGATGTGAGCTTTATCATCCAGCATCCTATGATCGTTCTTTATTCGATAGCTGTAGAGAGGATTCTTTTTAAAAGTTTATAGAGCTCTAGTATGCTTAGCACGTTTCACCTCATAAGTAAAGCTATTAATTTGGAAGAATTGGCTCATACAATTCTGGGACTTGAAAACCCCACAATCTACCTTTTGCAAGCAAAAGAGTCATGAATCTCTGTGGTGTATAATTCTAGTTTTGAAGCCAAAGCCTGAAAACCAGGGGAGGCAATGCATAAATCCCAGTTCGTGTAGGAAAAGATTAACCAGACATGAAAAGGGACCGATTCCCCTGTCCTGCATTTTTGTTCTTTTACTCTCTCAGCAGAAGAGATGACAATAACACCCAAGCAGTCTAGAGGGACAATGCACTTTACTCAGTCTACCGATTCAGACCCTAATCTCATTAATCACGAAGTAGTCAGTCAAGGGCTGTTACTATAGTAGTTTTTATGGTGAGGAAACTGAGGTACAGGGAAGTTCAGCAACTTTCCCAAAGCACGTGAGAAGCAGAAGCCAATAGTCCAGCTCACACAGCTGGACTAGCTCCAAAATCTTACCCAGCTGTGCTCTGGGTGACACTGACACTAGCTAACATTCCAAGGCAATGTCCTGTGATGCGCAAATTCTCTGCAGTACTAATGAATTACTAGCTGCACTCTCATTTAATGGGGTGACCTCATGTTCTTTGTAAAACTATATCATTTATCTACACCACAAGAAGCCCAAGTCTTTTACATGATTTTCACAAGGGAAGAGCCTCTGCTTTGGTAAAATGTTGACTAATTGTTAAAAGAGGAATGTGAACTTAGCAAAGCCCAATACTGCCAGTGTGACCTAAACATTCTCATTCAGAGTAATTGTTTTGCCCTTTCACTACTGGATCATGACCAGCCTGTTTCTCTTGGCAGATCTCAGCTTTGTGATAACATCTTGTTTGGCTCTCTCAAATCTTCCCTTCTTGCAAGCTGATTGGTTCTTCTTGTCTCAAAGCAGTTGGGTCACACCCTTTCCCTTCTGTCTTGTTTCGGAACAAGGGTTCATCTCAACCCACCTAACTTTAATACATTTTCAGTGGCAAACACTTTACATCTTTGAAAGATGTTGGGAACAGTGGTGAGAAAGATGCAGTCCAAAACTTCTTTCTTCTGCCATTTATTGGATGCTCAAGTTGTATAAGATTGCTTCTCATCCCCATGACTTTCCATTAGTTGGGCTTTTATCATTCCCATTTTATAGCCTAGGAAACTAAGTTGCGAGAATATTGACTCACTTATCTCAGGTGCCAGGGCCATGCAATGCAAGAGTGCACAGAGCTGCTCTGATTCCAAAGTCCGGATTCTTTCCATGGGTATTTTCTCATTTAGGTCCTGAATATTCCATCCTTTAAACAGTGTTCTGGGCCTAGAAATTTTGCATGCATTTAAATTCTATTTTCTTTCAAAGGAATCCAGATTGCTAATTCTGTGAAAACAGAGTGAATGGTCACTCTACCTACTCTAATCTTATAGTAATCGAACCTTCATATTTCTTAGTACCATTTTTTAAAAATTATGGAATACAAGTGTGACAGAAATTTTTAAATTTTCTTCTGAGCTCAAAGATGTAAAAGTAAATACACACCTAAGAATAATTGAGTTTCAAAATCACACTTCTGAATTTCAAAACACATGTGTGGGGATAATTTTATCATCATTTTATCAGTACATAAATAACATTTGAGCTAGATATACTGGTTTCTGATAGCTACATGCAAATTGTAACTGTAACTTGTTATCAACAAAAGCCAATATAGTTTCTAATACAATGAGAATTTTTAAAATTATGACTTTATATATGAAGTCAAACACTAGCACATGCCAGTTTAGGAAATTAAGGTTATAACATTTTCCATGCAGAAAATAATTATTCTCCAGATAATCAATACAGTCTTTGCCCTGGTGACACAATGATTTTGTGCCCTCTGTCAAGTATTGGCCATAAAAATAAAGAAGGCACCAGTGTCATTTGTAAAATGGAACTTTTGAATCTTAGGCTTCTGATTGATTACAGTTTTAAAGGCATTCAATTTGATGTCATTATATTTGAAGTGATCTGTAGTGGTACAGTTACGTTTTCAAATATGTCTGCAACTCAATGTTTTAACAATACAGTCACTTTTTGAATAATTACCAAAAAAATGAATATTCATTCCTATAAAAAGTTAGATGATTCAGTCAGTAGGGATTTAGAAGCTTTGTTTTTCTTTTACTTTCTCCTCAAACAATATTTATGGCTATTTACACTACAGTTTAATTCTTAATTCTTTTTCTGAGCTTCATCTTGCTTAGATATTTTAGTCTACACTGTAAGAACCCAGTAAATTAGTTCCTCAATATATATATATATATATATATATATATATATATATATATATATATTCATATCTTAGTATATTTATAAAAACTTTTATAAACAGACTTCCTTTCAAAAACACTATATATTTTTTCATCAAAAGCAAGAATAACTTGAATCAAAATTTATAGTTTGTTGTCTCTCTTACTATAACTATTATATGAGACTATATTAAAAATGATCAGTCCTAAAAATTTAAATTTATGAATGAAGTCAGCATATTCAAAAATTTAGTCTGGTGAAAAAAATACAAAACAAAAAATTTACCATATTCCCATTAAAGAGGTCATATATATGCTATGTATACTTATGAACAGTTTTAGTTTATTAAATATTGATTTTTCTTATTTTTATCCTCTGCTATTTCAGCTCAGAAAGTTAATCTATATAGCATAGATTTTTAATGTTACACAAATTTTGGTGAAGAACTTTTTTTATACTCAATATCTCATAAGGTAATTGATTTTAAATACATTGAAAAATACAACTTTGTACTTAAGGAATATGAATACCAATAATATACTTTTCAAATTTATCGTTAATCCAAGACATATTTGAATAACATGCTAATGTGCTTTATTTAAATGTAGCAATCATAAATTAAATGCATGTTAAAGGTACACCAGGATTTTACCTCATGTAACCTAGGTCTGTTGAGAAGTTAGGGATATTGTAATTGAATGATAAATTCAAATCACTTGAGTCAGAAATTTGGGTTTGTATAAATTTTTGTCATTTTTTTCATTAAGGAGAGGATCATTGGTAAATGACTTCTCTGATTCTTAGTTCATATATCTATAAATATTAATAATCACTTTCACAAGATTTTTGTGAACAATATACACAATTCCTGGAAATTATGTAGTGAAATTCTAATACACACACATTTTAAGATATTTTAATGAAGAATATCTTAATAAAGGCTGTTAGCCATTTTGATGAATATTATCCATTTTGATGAATATTGTCTAAAGTATAATACTAACACTTTCTCTTAGAAAGTAAAATATATGGTATCTGATTGTTGAAGCTTTTCTTGACATAAACTCATTAATGTTTCATCAGTTGTCATCTGTTATATTCATAACCACATAAATATTAGAAAGGTAAAATAATTTCTTATTGTCTCAGTTATAAGCAGTGATTTTTCTGGGCTACAAGGTACAGATTCTGGTCTAAATACCTCATCTAATACCACCAATATTTATTTTAAAATGCAGGCATTCACTTATCCAACACATATGCATTAATTTCTGTGATCTTCTAAAGATACAATGAGCAAAGCCTCAGCTTTGGGATCCAACCTCTGTTGATGTTCAGACATTTACCTTCACTTCTTTATAAGAGTATCAGGAAAGTTCAAAATAAGATTAAGTGCATACTTTTCAAAGTCATTGGAATAACTGTAGTCTAAAACACAAATGATGGTTAATAAAATTAAACAATTTAATAATATTTGACATCTTTGCCTAACACACTTTGCTTAATGAGTCCTGTTTATACTTTCTTGAACCTCAACACAAATTATCACAGGGTGGATAAAAATAGCCAAGTAGATTTTTAATGGGCTACTGTGTCTCTGTTTCTCTCTATGTCTGTTTCCCTCTGTCTGTCTCTCAAGAATTAGTAGTAGTATTAATTCATGGTTAAGAAAATGAACTCAGTTAAACTTTGAGAACAGCATCTTTTAATCCAGAATTTGCCTGGCACTACTGTGTAACCAGTAGTCCATTAGGAGTTACATCTCTAAGCAGAGACCTCCAAGCATCTAATTAGTCATAAAAAAATAATGACAAGAAGACCCACTTCATTGAGAAGCTCTGACAATTAAATATTACGCGTAAAAAGCAAATAATTCATCCTGTTTGCATTTCCATATCCACCATGTGAAACACTTTTCCTTGAGATATCAGAAAGATTTTCCTCCATTTTAAATAGCATCCTTTATTTTCCCACCTTGTGCCTTACATCTCAAATAACATAGTCATACATTAGAAAAAGAGTCAATGAATTTGACAGCTGTCCTAATCAGTTTTCTTACAGGGTCATTCCTGCTGTCATGCTTCTTCAGAGAAATGTGACTGAACAGGAATCTGCTGTTCAGAACTTAGGATCTGTGGAGGGCCATTCCTCAATGAAAGCCTGAGTTCTCGAGGGGAGGACCCTGACTTAGTCATTTTGATAAACCTAAGCTTCCAAGAGTGTTTTGCTGTTCATCAGAAGCATTTTTAATTAAAGCAGTGGTCATGTGCCTGTGATGTTATCAGTTATCAGCGTAATGAATTTAAACTGAAGGCTAATCTTACTGTGAGGATGAGCTGATCAACTGTGGAGACTGCAAAGGTAATAATTAGTCAGAAAAGTGCAGTGATGCAAATCAATAACTTGGTGCTGAGGTTCTCCTTGGGGAATCTAAACAGTAACAAAGCTGTCAAGCTGCCAAGAGATGGGGAGGATGCTGGTTTGTATTGTCAATATTCTCTTATAGCTCTAATTTATACACTGAATGCCTGAAAATGAAAATAAAAGATATATTTGCTTGAATAAACCATACTGAAACCTAAGTGGGTAAGCTAATCACAACAGTTTTCTTTTTGTTTTTTTGTGGGTTTTTTTTGAGAAAGGTTATCAAAGAGTATTAAAAACTATTATAATGTCATCTTTATTGTCAATGTTCAACAAATGTGTGTCACTTGCTCTAAAGTATTATATTGCCTAAGTAATGTTATTTTTGCATTTTTAAGGTAAGGAAATATTATGCAGTAAATGAGACCTTTAATTGCCTGATGATATTATTGTCATTCTTTCCCATTAAACACCATACTCTATGAGTGAATTAAGCCACAAATTGTGGCTATCTTTAAATGCTTTATTCATTTTAATACTATTATAAAAAGAATGTATCTGCTGGGATTTTCAAAATGCTCTGTTTTCTGCTGCTAAGAAAAAATACTCAAAACCTATAACTGAATGGAATGGAGGTTTCTTTTGACTGACAGTACCATTAGTTTCACTCCATAGGCTTCCGCTCCAAGTAGATACAGCCTGGCAGAAGGAAGGGTGTAGGAATGCTGCTGACCTCATGGCAGCCAGGAAATAGAGACAGGGAAAGAACAAAGAGAGACTAAAGTTTGAGGGACAGGAAGATTCCCTCCTAGGACATGACTCTGGTGTACTTCATCCAAATATGTCCTATTGGCAAATTGGCTCTATGAACCCCAGGCTCAACTCCTGAATGCTGGTTTGCTGGAGCCCAGACTCTCAATACATTAGGATGAGGGGGGTATTTCATAGTTAAACTATAGCATCTCCTTTCATTTTATTGTACAATTCTCTGCAAACCAGCCAGAATTTTTGTGCAGAACATACATTTTATTTTTTAGCTCTGTTCCTTTATTTTAAAAGATTTAGAGTTCTGTCCCATTTATCAATTACATAGAAGGAAACACTGCAAAATTTTAGAATAAAACAAAAATGTTTATGAAATGTGTAGGTTATGAATTTCAGTGAGGGAAAATGAGGGAAAAGAGGAAAGGCTGGTCTTTGCTCTGTGATCTCTGAGGATTTAGCAACAAGGAATTAAATGGCCGGGGGTAGAATTAGTTACCCACTATCCATTGTTTGCTCACCTTTCTTTAAAATAATTATTTTGAATTCTGTCCACAGAGAATCCACTATTAATACTTAAATTTACATTAATTACAATTAAATACAATTATTGACTTCTATCTTAAATGCTCAGTAGCAATGTATAGTAGCTTTCCAGTTAGATGGTATAGATATATAATGAACACCATTAACACAGAAAGTACTTCCGGACCATGCTCATCTATAAATGTTTCCATTACTCTGTCTGTTGCTTAGGATGTGACTGCTCAGATGTCTAAGGCAGATGGGATTGTGGATTTCAGGACACAGATGGAACATTTCTGTTTGGGGTTCTGAAAGCACGGAAATCCAGTTCTGATGAGATTGTTAAAAACACACTAAGACAACCAGGCTGAGACTGCCTGTTCTTCTATACTTAGTTTAGAATCTCATAGGTTTATTTCCTCTTCCACTGTTGAAAAAAATGACAGTGATACCCATAAAATACTAAGCCAGATACGTAAGTGGAACATAGACACCACAACTAGAAGTTTTTGAACTTCCTATAAAGCATGTTTGTTGAATTCTTTGTCAGGCAGTTCATTCTTCTCCATTTCTTTAGGGTAGTTGCTTCTACTTTATTTTGATTTTTTTGCCTATGTTCCATTTCCTTATTGTTGTTGTTAATCATTGGGGTTGTAAGGTGGTATCTGAGTAGCTAAAGAACGAGAGACTTTTTCCAGTCTTTGTGGGCTGGTTTTTGTCTAGGAAAGCCCTTTGTTTGTATACGAGCCCCTTCTGGAGTTTGGGGGCAGCTGACCATTACAGTCTGTGGGTGGGCTTGCTGCTGGAATCCCTCAGCAGGTGGCCTGAGCCTGGGTTTTCAGGTTGGTCCTGGAATCTGAGTCCACTAAGGTAGAACTTGTGAGGACCACTCTGTCATTGGATGTATGGAGAATCTGTCCATTTAAAAGCCAAACTGAATGTTGTGTGCTGAGTCTTGACTTGAGGCCGTCTAGAGCTTGGGTCCACTGGATTCAAGCTTGATAGACACTAGATATGTTGGTGAGATGGAGAGAGCTGGGAATCGGTGTAGTTTTATGGCAAGAGTAAATCCTCAACTGCTTGGCCTTGGTGCTTCATTCCCCTTAGTTGCTGGAATGCCAAAGATTCTGGAACTATGGCTTAATACCAACCTATGCTAAATTATCATTAATGGTGTTAATAGTATTTTAAAAACCAATTATTTATAGTGCCTCTGAAAAATGGCTTAGTTATCAAGCAAAGAAGAATTATTTGAAACAAGGGACAGGTCTTAGGGATTTTGACATATATTAGAAAGGTAATGCTCAAGGTAAACGTTTAGGGTAGCATTGTGTGTGCTGTTTACAAATTGTGTCTTATCATAGCATAGTTTATTAAATTAACATTTCTTTCACTTCTAGTGACATTAAAGATCTGCAAAAAGAAAATTGAGAAAATATGGGTTGAGTTTCCCTCAAATTAAAAACTCCTATGAGTCTAATTTTGCCTTTGTTTTCTGAAAAATTCTATCAAATGTCTTTTAATTTTAATAAAATCCAAATGACTTTTAGGAAAATTTAAATAAAATCATCCACCTTGTTGGGTAAAACAGAATTCCCTCAAAAATGCATGCCCATCCAATATCTGTGAATGTGGTCATATTAGAAAAAGTGGTTTTGAATATATAATCAAGTTATAGATTGGAGTGGACTGTGATACTAATGGATGGATTGTTTGTAAGAGAAGGAGAACTTGGATACAGAGATACACAAAAAGAAGGCCATGAGACATAGAGACAGAGACTGGAGCCTGACTCTCCAAGTTCAAAAAGAGCCCAAGGAAGACAAGGAAGAAACATGGCCTAGAGCCTTAAAAAAAGCCAACCCTGCTGAGGCTATGGCTTAAATTTTGAAACCTCCAGAATCAGGGAGAATCAACTGGTTTTAAACTGTGTAGATTTGGGTGAATTTCTATGGCAGCTCTAGGAAATGAATAAATGGATCATATTTCTTTTCAAAATCTTTACAGAGAAATGGCATTTTATTTTTCAAAATCTAACTGATAATTATAAAAGCATTTCCCCAGAAAGTGAAATGACAAATTAAAATTATTGTTTAGTTTTGGAGATTAGAAGAGTTGGACAGCTTTACTTTTATAATTATGAATAGCTGATCGGAAGCCAAAGTAACTTGCCCATTTTTTCTATTTTCCTATTTTGAGTATCTTTCTATTGTCACAGGAATGTTAAAAATTTGTCAATCATATCAAAATTCAATTAGTACCACATAACACAGTTATCATTCAGGTCCACTTTTTTACTTGTATGCATAAGATTCTCTCAGTCTTGCACTAATAATACCACAAATATAAACTAATCAATATTATAAGTAATTCATAGAGGTAGTTTAATTAATGGAAACCACGTATTGTCTCTCTATTAGAAAAGAAGTGGAGAGGAAGAACTTATCAGGTCCCTGATAACTACTCACCTTCTCATTCTGGAATCAAGCTTAGCTTTACATTTCTGTCTTTACAATCTGTGAGGTATTCTTATGTCTTTGGTAAAAAAAAGGTAAATAATAAAGAAAAAGGTTCAACCTTGTTTAGCTAGAGCAGTAAATTTTTAACTTATGAAAATTATGTTCATCTTATTAGATTTATTTTATTCATTATATCTAAGATTTAATTGAAAATTATAGCAACTTCAGTTGATTAAAAATAGTTCTTAAAAACAGTCCTATCCAATGTAGTCATTTCTTTGTAACGTATTATTATATCCATAACTGCCAGAGCAAGCACTGTTAATTTTGGCCAAAATAATCATATTGCCATTGTTTATCTTGGAACTTTCATGCACTTCATTAAATTGAGTTAAATCTGTTGCTTGTACAATAGCCATTCATGAATAAGTGTTGATTTAACATAGATATTTTTATATTAAATTCATTTTAATAAGCTCCAGGACTTAATTTTAAATGTGAAAATAATTCCAACATCCCTAGAGTTTGAACAATTTGTTTTATAACTGAACTATCAGACATATCTACTGTTATATCTAAGGATTTTTTCTGTTTATAAAATAAATGACTATATTAGTTTGTTGATCTTAAAATTACAATAATTTCATTCTGTCATTTCTGAAAAGCTCACTATAATGACTTTTAGAAAGATGAAAAATATATCACTTCAAGACTTTAAATTCGAGGGTACTACTATTTAATCTAGAAACATACAATTTTATGAAGTGTAAAACTGAAAAATTACAGATACAAAAACTGCAAAAATATATTTAGTGGAACTGCCTTAGAAAATAAAATATAAATACTAATTATTCACATGAAAATAGTAAGTACATTAATTATATGATAAATGACAAGAATCATATAATGAAAAATTTGGTTTTATGGGTGTAATCACTTTGAAATACTGTATATGTGTGGTATGATATGTAAATATATTTATATGATACTAAACATTTCTATGGGTTAGGCACAATTCTAGATGCCTTACAGGTGCTATATTTCATTTAACCCTAAAAATACAACCATCCTAATTAATTATCCAGAAACTTTTTTAGTAAAACTTCTAAGATTTAATAACGATGAAATATGAAAAACTATTGTTGTTTCAGAAACAATAAAATTCTATTAATCTTAATTTTAGTATTTTGAACAATAGAAATTTAAATGTCATAGATTCCATTGGACCACAGTAGTTGATAATCACATATAACTATCCAAGTCATTTCATGATTTTTTTGCTATATGGAATTAAGAATTATATAATTCAGATAAACATTTATGATGTAAAATTTTAAAATACATGTTTTTAATTTTCACTAATAAAGAACAATTTCTTTTTACCTGAAATTTGACATTCAGAGGTTTAAGTAACTAATGGATCTACTGCACTGTGAAGATACAAATGGAAAGTTCCAGAATTAAATATCCCATTAATTTTAAGTAACTTTTATTACGGTATGACTTTATGCTGCCTGTTACTTTTTATTGCTGTTGACCATTTTATTATGCCTAATTTTTAAATTGAACTTTACAACAGTATGCATCTATTGTAAAAATCATAGATAGATAGATGGCACCCACAGGATCCTAGGACTTATTCTAAGTAAGTAAGTGTGTATATTACTGTATGTCATTATGTGAAAATTCTTTTGAAACTTCTGGTTTAATCATATTTATTGGTGATTGAAATATTTTTTTTTAAATATTCCTTTTCCGCCTGTGCTATATTATAGCTGATGCTTTCAGGAAAGTGATTTAACATTTAACACTAACTAGAGGTGGAAATCAAAATATTTCTTTTTTGAATTACATTCACGACTGTCTTCACACTACCTGATATGAAAAATTTTAAAGGGGCTTTTAACTGCATAATTTATCACCATGTCAAATCCATGTGTATTTTTGTCATGAGGTACAAAAACAACAACAAAAACTCATACCCATATGGAAACACTGAGTCAGTTTTCTAAGTGATTTACAAAAATCAGCAGGATAAAAATGTATCTGGAGGAACAAACATTAAATTTAGTCCACATTAATTTTTGTGAATTATACCTTGTTTTCACAATAAAATGTCCTCTCATCTGCTTAATCATGAAATTACCAGAAGGGAAGAGGAACATTTCCCTGCAGTTAATAACTTCAGAAGCTTCTAGTTCCCTGATTTCTTCAACAGTAATCCCAAAGATGCAATGTGTGTTGGTTTGCACCATCAGACGGTAAATTTCCCTGCTATAAGCTATACCTTTTCACCTCAAATGCCTCCTCTCCATCCTTTCTAGTCACTGACTTCCCGACTGCTTACTTCAGATGATTCATCTTATGTTGTCTCTCTAAGCTGTCATGGTTCTTAGTCTCTGCCACACCCTTGTGATATGGCATCCTCTTCATTTTAAAAATGACTGGTTTGTACTTTTTATGACAACTGTGTAAGACTTTTCATTCAAGTGATAATGTCTTCAGCTTCCGGAAGTGGGGATATTTTATGTTTCCTTTGCTCGAACACATGGTGAGCTGTTTATCCTGCTGAACAAAAGAGGCGATTTTAGAACTAGAGTATTTCCTGAATTGGTGTTTGTTGCTTCCACACATGTGGATGTAATTTTCATTATCACTTCTTTATTGTTTTTTTTTTTCCTCACGCTGAGATAGAAATGTTTGTAAGCAATTTAATAATTCATGCATAAGCATTAATTAATGGCAAATGGAAGTAATAATCAGATTATAAAAATAGCCTAAGAAATTCAACATTTTTGTCTTTAGTGATTATCTGGCTTCAACTGCTATTGGATTTTTGAAAAATTGGGTTCCAGCTGCCCACCAGCAAGCCTGGCTTTTTGAGATGATTTCCAGCCAAATGTGTTAATTTGGTGCTGTCCATTTTAGGGCAGCACCTAAGCAGTGCACCATCTGCCACTCGGGATGTAAGAAATTCTGAGAAAATTTTATTTTAAAGCATAAGATGATAAAAGGAGAATATGGCGTTTGCAGAACTGTTTGGGGAAAAGAGACATTAATTTAGGTATTAAGATTTCTGATGATAAATTGACTAAGAAAAGTTGAATGTAAATAATTTATCTTACTTCTTTTTAAAATTCTCACTCTTGTTCTTTTAAGTCCTGAAATTACATGGATTGGAACAGTATAAACGTCTTTACCAGTGTCATTTACTTGCTGGCTAGCAAGAATCGGAACGCATGTATCATGGTTTCATGAATCTTTTTCCTTTAAAAATAAGCATTTCACTTGATAAGTCTGTTTTTAAATCTTTTTTCCAAAAATTTTTTTTAATCTATTCATCACTTAGCATAACCGATGAGTCCTAGGGAAATAAATGATCCTAAATAATGTATAAGGACATAGGATATAGTTTTATAAGGCATTCAGCAACATCATTTATCTCTTCCTCTGGTAACTATTTTATAGAGTAAGATTTTATATCAGGGTAAGTTAAAATAATTTTTGTTCACATTACCTTTACATTCTTAAAAAATACAACACCAAAGAAATTTTGTTAATATTGCTCATGTCCATCAACACCTATCCTACTATTAGTTTTAAAAAATTATCAATTCATTTATAAATAAAACAATAAATTCATTACATTTTATATATTATGAAATGATATCCATACATACATATTTTATAAACAAGATGAACTACATGTCTCATATATATGTTTTTCAAGGAGTAACAAGAATCAAACACAGGGCATCAACCTTGCCAGGCAGGAGCTATACCACTGAGCTAAATCCCCAGCCCAGTATTTTTTGTATATTTCTTTAATTTTTAATTCAACAGAAACCAGATCAATTTACCTGTGATTCTAAATTCAATCTGTGGCAATATGATGTTTGATTGAGCATAGAAAGAAAATCTTGCCTCCTTGTAGTTAGGACTGAATGAGCTTTAAAATACTGATAACCTTTTCAGAAAATCATGGATGTTTTACTTTATAACAGCTTTGTTTAGGAATAACCAGTATATTAAAAAAAACAAAACTTCCCAGGTTTAATACACGTGTCCCTGAATTTGGAAACACCAACACCACAACAAGGGTAAGAAATATGTACATCCTTCTTTTGTACAACATTAAAACTTGGCAAGTAACAATTTCTAAATGGTTAATTGCATTACTAGACCTTTTGTATTAATAAATACATAGTGCTGTTACTTTAGGTCTGTTAGTTAATATTTCCTTTTGTTAAAAAATCTTTTTGATTAGTTTATATTAGTGAAACATATCGAACACACACATTGCAGGGAGGTGGTTCATCTGCATTTTCCATCCTTTTAAATTTCATTTCGATTCTCCTTCCTCTTTTTCTCCATCACAATATCTCTTTCCCTTTGAATGTATCTTTTACCCAAGTATTTCCTAGTACTATGCACTAGTCAATTAGAAAGTATTAGTTTTCCAGGGTGTACAGTTACTCTACAGTTACATTATGCAATATCCGAAAATGTATTCCATCAGTTAACATCACAACAATGTTGTGTAAATAGTTTTATGAAATCTAGAAAGCATTCAGCTTTATATAGTGGCAGAATTTGATGTATGAAATCTAAATTTTTGCTGTTTTGCAAATTTGTAAGAGAAATTCTCATGAACTTCCAATGCTTTATTTTCAAGCAAATACAAATGTATTTCAAATAACTTTTTGTTTAATTTTGGCTATCAGTTATTTCTTCAAGGAAAGATGATGTTGTCTGGAAAATGTTGCTAATTCAGCTTGAATCTTAGTCATCCAAAGCTTATTTTGAGACAACACCCATAGTGTACAATTGAAAGAATTAAAAGTTTAAATAGTTAAAGAAAAAAAAAAGATTTCTAAATACCTCCATGTTGATGTATGTGTTCCACATTCATGCCTGAAAATAAATGAAGTGTTCAGTTACTTCAAAATGAATACATACGGTTTTTCTTTTGTTTTAATATTTTACAAAAGAATTACAAATATAAAATTTGCAAAAAATTAATAAATTACACTATTAACCAGTAATGATCACTGTATAGGATGAGGAGATTATCCAAGATATAGTATTGTTTTATTTTGTTTCATGTTTGGTAATTTTTTAAACCAAAAAACCACCCACTCCTTTTAAAATTCTGGCTACATACTTCCTCAAAGTAAGATTGAAATTAACTGGTGGTTTTTGTAATTATCATGCATAGCAAGCTATTTTCTAGTAACACTGCATATAACATAGCACTTTGTTAGAATATGTACAGAATTAAAATAGCCTTAATTAAGAGATATTTTAAATAAGTGAATAATCATCAAGCCAAAAATAATCATATATCTATCTTTGAAATAATTTTTGCAGTAGGCTGGTGCAGATTAAAATGAAAATTGTTTTCTTTGTACTAAGTTGGGCCATGCTTTTGTAGGTACTCTGTAAGTAAATCTATTGTATACATATTTATAAAACTTCAATTTTTATTTTTCTGAAAGGAGCATTATTAAATGTTTTTCTAGATAGTCTACTCTTTCTACATAAAATTTCTATGAGAAGAAAAAATATCTGTAGATTACTGTCTAGGGTTTAAAATATGTCACTCCAATTCATTATTCAAGTGAGTAAATACAATGTGTGGTAAAACCAAGTTCCACTTTCATTTGGACACTTAAAAACTAAAATCTTATCACAATACTACAGAAACATGTTGACATAAAACTAAAATACATTTGCTGTGGTTTATCTGTGCTTTGAAATTTATAGTCACGTAATCTAATATTTGCCATGTCTTGCTTTACGAAGTTATTTAAACACACATTTGCACTTATTTTGTTGTGTTACTACACAACTACATTGTTTAACGGGCACCATATGTCTGGGTGAACGAGGGTCTCTATTTTATATAGGAAGAAAAAAGACCAAGATTTTTCCAGATCACACAAAATACACAATGAGATGAAATCATCTGTTTACTCAGTGTTCTCTGCCTTTTGACCACCAACTGAAGCCCTATCTGCTTCACCAGCATAGTCAATAAAATTAATGAGAAACATTTAATACAGAGAACTCTCTTCACCGCATTAAAGCCGTTGAACAAACATTAGTTTAAAATATAAGAATATGTAAATTGTTGGTTAGAAACATATTAGCTGTGGCTGGCATTTTTTTCTAGAATCCCAAGAACTTTAGCTAAAATACATCTAGCCTTTCTTTCCCCAGATGAGGATTGCTAACCACCTAGGGTGATGACATGAAATCCATTATGCCTCAATATGTCCCCAACCAGCACCTCTCCCAAAATAGATAAAAAGTGAATGATTTTTTCGACTTACAGTATTTGTAATATTTGTAAATTTGTAAAATATTATGCATAATGTATAATTTGACATTGAATTCTTGATGGTAGCGCCTTATTTCTGATGAGGCTTGATGAAAACATATTTGCTATTCCTCATAAAATTGTTGTTTTCTCATAAAAGCCCTTCTAATTCTTAATTATTCCTCTATCTTAGCTTTTCTCTATTTTTCTGCCTTAAAGGAATGACTCTGCATGTGGTTACTTTTTTAATTAGAAGGTGAAAGAGCAACTTTCGTGCACACACGCAGTGCACTTCACCCTTTATTGTATGATCTGTGTCCACCCTACCTCCTTTATTCTTTCTGTTCTCCATTGTTAAGGTCTGGGAATGTGCACTTCATTTCCTACTTTTTATTTTCTATTTGCTTCTTGAAATCATTCAGATTTGTAATCTACCCTAATACAAATACATGTGGGTTGTTGATATATTGAATTTTTATTTTGTATTTTCTGTTTCTCAGCTTATGTGTGTCATCTGTTGTATGACCAGTTATTTCAAGATAATATCTTTTCACCTGCTACCTTTTCCTCTTCCTTTACATTTTGGTTCTAACCATTTTCTGGTATGATTGGTCTTTAAATCTCCATGGACTTTCACATACTGTGAATAATATAGACCTAATTTCTGCACTTTTAGAAACTAACACTTCTTTGTCAAATATATCTCATTAATTTCTATGATTCACATCATAGATTGTTTTATTTCTCACCCCACTCGTCTTCCGTGTAGTTACTTTGCTGTGTTCAGTTCTTTTTCTTCTCTAGGGTATTACTAGCTATGTTCCCATGTTCTTGATTTTAGGTTTCTTTGGCCTAAGAGCAATTGTAGCCAATTTGAAATTCATCATTTTATGGATTCTTAGCAAATATACTTATGTAGGCACCATGTTTTGGGGAAGTAAATATTCAATTCCAGGTGAGTAATATCCTATCATCTTAATGACATCCTTTCCCTAACCCAAATTATAGTCTGTGTATTACATCCTTCCATTCTGTCTCAGAGTGATAGTGTAAGAGGCAGCGAAAGAGTAGTTGAAATCCTATGTGGAGCCACGTGTGTCCATCAGGGTACACCATGTTGTGGCCGTGGTCCTCTTGGCACTGTGCCTAGGTAAAGAGGGTCACAGATGACTCAGCAAATTTCACACATCTTTTGCTAGCCAGGGACTAATGATTAATTTTAAATGTGTTATTACTTATTAATGGTTTGAGGATTTATGTTTAAACTAACAGGACATTTCCTAGATATTCATTGAGGACTATTAATATCAGTAGAGTTTTTGCACAACTCTCAGCCTTAACATTAGTATAAAATTTAAACATTTCTTTCTAATGCTCAAAATCAACAGATTCGTCAACAGATTCATTAACAATATGCACACTTATATACAGTTTTGCATTTTTTATCTTTGGTTTATAAGTTCTAGTTAATAAATTATGTGTTATTTTCTATTAACTGCTGACATTATTTTAATTGTATATTATTAAGCATAGTAAGCATTTTTAAGTTTTTTTTTCTTTTCCATATAGTTACCAATTTATGATCACAAATAAAGTACAAATTATGGTAAATAGTGTACACTTGATGCTGTTTAACTTGCTTACACCAAGGTCACTTTACAGCCAGCTATGTTGGTGACACATTCCTGCCAGCTCCTCACTCTTGCAGGCCATGGCAGAAGGATCACAAGTTCAAGCCGAGCCTGGAGTACTCAGTGACTAGCAGGACTCTGTCTCAAAATAGAAAAACCTCTTGAACCAATTCTGCCAATGCCCCACTGCTGCATTCTATTTGTGCTTATCCCATTGGATCTGTTCTCTGCATCAGTGAAAAGAAAAAGAGATTTGAGGTTCTGAAGCATAACGCGACTTTCCCTTACTTCAGTTAGCTGTGAGGACCCCTCCTCTGTGGTCTCCGATTCATCCTCTTGACTGGAAGAAACTCGGCTTTTAGAGGAAGAACAAAGTAAAATGGCAAGGTTAGTTTAATTGAGGATGTAGCCATTAAATAATGTCAAGATTGTAAGTTCAGAAGGACAAAAAATCACCTAAATGGCCCCATCAAATTAGGATGCGTTTTAGCGCCCTGTGCCTAATGAATCGACAGCATGAGCACTGCCTTGCAAGGATTAGAATATCAGTATTTCTTGAATGTTAGGCTTTGCTATTGGTGCAGATATTTTCATAAATGTCAAAATTATTTCTGTTTTCTTCGCAGAGCATGCCATGTTTGCAGAAATAGCTTTTGTGTAGGACACAGATACAATCATCTGTTAATAATGTGTATTTGATGCTTTTTAGACATAGCATTTTCCATACACACTCACAGAATTGCCTGACCTCCTCCCCCCAGGATTAATCATACCATCTGGGCTCACATCGTATTTAATTATACTTCTCGTGTAACATTTACCATATCACATTATATTAGAGTTAGTTTTATATCCCTGTCTTTTGCACCAAACCACATGCCCCTGAGAATAGAAATATTCACCTCCGTATCCCCAGCAACAGCCATCATGTCTGACACAGAGTAGACATTCAATAAGACAATACCTGTACAATTTTGAGAAGCCAACAAGAAAAGAAATGCAAATATTCATAATTAGCAAAATTCACCTGTTACTCATTACTCCTGAATGGAAAGCTAAAGAAGAAGAAGGATTATGAATGGAAATGACTTGGAAGACCAAATAGATTCAAGTTCTAATGTGAGTCTACTAGCAGTGTACCCGGGGTCGAACATGAAGTTTTAGTGTGTGCTTCTGCTGTGACCTTTAAGGCAGTCTCTAACCTCCAAAGGCCAGAGTCCTGCTTTATTCCCCTGGCGCCTAGAGTCTTGCTGTGTCAACCCGAATTGGTTTTCCTATTCTTAAAAACTGGAGGAGATAGGAGCTGAGGAGTGAAGGAGAGGACACCAGCAAGTTTCTGGGAGACAGCAGAAGTAATCGGAAGTTAGAGGTATCCGGTCCCTGCAAATTGAGACTTGGTGATTTAAAAATCACTTCCAAATTCTGTCACAACATTCTGACATAGGTGCTTTTTTTTTCTTTCTCCAAAATAATTATATGCTTTATTTTCTTCTCAGTTATGATCTTCTGACAGGAGAATCCTACTTTTGCAACATAATTAAGCTTTTTGTACCCTCGAGCATGGATTGTCATCAGTACAGTTTCATACTTGCTTATTGTTTGGTATTTTGTGTCACAAAAGCCCATGGTTTTTATTTGTCAGCATTTTTATATGCCCATACAGACATAATAACCTGATTTAGGTTTTCCATGACAAGTTGTGAAGAGAAACTAGAAATAATTTTATGCTGCTCCCAAATCAGAATGTGAGGTTATGGTCTGTTAACATCTTTAATTGCACAGTGTTTATTTGCCTTTGGAAATGAAACATAAGTTTCTTGATTTTCCCATATAATAACTTGGAAGCAGAAGTGAGAATCAATGGTCATAGGCACGTAAAATTCAGCATTGCGTTCGTTATTTTATATCATCCTTTCGTCCTTATGACCCAAACTATACCAATACTGGAAAGGAGTCAGGGTGTGATTAGTTGGATATAATTAAAACCAATGGCATCATGGCACATGCTGGGAACAGAGTGATCCGCAGCACAGAGGCAAAGACCAGGCAGGAACAGGCCCCCTCTCCCTCCTGCTTTTAAGTTCAGCATTCTTGACTTTTTACACATCACTGCTTGAGGGACTGAAAAACCCTGATGTTCTCCTGACGTGATGACTACTGACTAATGTAGCCGAGTTGGTTAGCTCTGGCTGGCTGAGGACTTAGCTCGCTAAAGATTGTTTTATTTTGAAAATCAATTTTGATTTAATTTGGAGCTGACATGTTGCAGAGGAGAAAAATGGAAGAAGGAAAGGGGACAAGGAGGAGTTTTTTTTCTCATTAAATGGAGAATTTATAGATTTGAAGTAAGGAACCCATTCCATGGTTTTCTGATTAACGTCAAGAAGTACATTATGTGGTTGAACACGTAATTTGCGTGGTCACAAAGTCATCACAATGTCCCTTTTTTATGCAGTTTTAGCTCTTGAGAAATTTGATTCTTTGGAGATTTCGCTGTACACATGTTTACTACAATCAAATTAATGTCATGTCAAGGTTGGTTGATTTAGTGATTATGATCATTCCAATGTTCACTTTCCATATATTTTTATTAAAGAGATATATTTCATCAAGATGGATTTAATCAACTTCAGGCATAAATTGAGACAGCTACTCAGTAAAAATATATGTCTTGAATCTACAAGACTTGTATTTCAAAGACAGGAAAAGAGAAAAAAGACAGGAATTGATATAGTTTCTTTCCAAGATATAATTTTTCATAAGATCTATTTAAGGGTGGTACTAGTAAATGAAGATATGTTAGTTGTTGAAATATATGTAATATGTTTCATTTCTGTCATTTCCAAACAACATAAAATGGAGGTAGTAGAATTTAACTGACCCTTTCAAGGGATTTCAAGGTAAGTCGAGCTAATATTGCCCATTCATCCAAGGGATACAACAGTCATTGGTATTGTGTGTGTGTGTGTGTGTGTGTGTGTGTGTGTTATTGGCTAATGACAATAGCCAGTTACACTGAAAGCTACATCTAATCCCTTCTTTTTTTCTTTCTCCTTTTCATTTCATTTTTCTTTTTTTTTCTGAGATAGTGTCATTACATGGGCCAGGCTGAATTCAAATTTGGGGTTCTCCTACCTCAACCTCTTAAGAGTGCCCCACACCAGAGGTTGTCATTTTATAGCAGAACATAGCAAGAAATTTTATCAGTAATAGTACCTAAATTTGTATCTTGCAGTTAAAGTAAAACTTAGAATGACTGTGATATATGACCTAGAAAATACATCTAAATAGTAAAATAAAATACACTGTTGCAGTCAGGGTTTGTGCAGAGAACAATTAGAATCATGGAGTTTATAATATTATTTTTATGATGGTCACCCAGGGTTTACACAAGAAAATGCAGGAAATATATCCACAATGCTAAAGATATAGACTATTTAGCCAAGGGCCTGAATCTCACAGCAATATCCCACCTGAGTCCAGATAATGACCCAGAGCTCACGACTGCCTCCCACGAGTCCAACTGGAGGCCTAGAGCCCACAAGAAGGACTCACATCAGTCTCCTTTATGGATCTGTGCTGGGAAGGCCCAAAGGTCAGCAGTGGAAGCTAGGAAGTCTATGCCAGCAGGGTGAAGGAGCTGTGCTGGTAGGTTGAGGGTTCTATGCTGGAGCCAAGAAGTCACACTCATAACAAAGACCAGGGCTGCCCTGAAAAGCACCACAGCATCCTTAGCAACATGGAGGTCCTGAGCTCCTCCAACAACAAGCACAGTTGAGTATATTCCAGGAAGCCAGCGTGACGAGTTCATCCTGGAGACCAAGCAGCACACGTCTTCCCCCCAGAAGCCAGGAAGCGGTGCTCAATGTGAGGACAAGAGCTTCTCCAGGAGAACCAACAGCTCAAACAGCAGCTCTGTAGGAGAACCCACGATGCCTCAACGCATTAACGCACCGACACCTAACTTTTCCTTCTCCACTTCTCTATTTATGCTGGCAACTTTCCACAGGTGACACATCTACGTTCAGTGCCATGCTGTTGTAATTCAGCTGGCATTAAATAGACCACCACTTTTTAATCCATAACACACACTCTTGCTGAACTCCTTTATTGACAAGTTATCTTCAAAGTTCATTATGACCTAATGTAATGTCACTCAGTCTTACGTTGGTGTTAAATCCTTCAGCTGTCATGATGGTCTAAATATTCGGGTGACTTTTTCTTCTGCACATTATATTACATTGCTGTTCAAGCATAAGCGAGTAATATCATTCATCACCTCTGTTAGAGTCACTGAATAGCAGTTTCTAGAAACGTATCAAATGTTTCCCCTAGTCTGAGCTATTATTTTTTCTACTTGCATTCTCATCAAAGATTATATTAAAGAAAGATACAAATAGGAAATGACAAATCAGAGAACATAATGTCTTTAAGGAAAATCAAGTTCAGCATTCACTTCTATATCAGAAGTAGGCAGGGTTACAAGTGGAAAATATATATAACAGCTAGCAAAGCAAGATAAAGACTGATTTTTGTCCCCCATTAAATTCCAGAAGTAAGTGACCCAGGGCCAACACTGTGTCCCTGGTCATCAGACAATTAAGCAGCAGGCACCTTGATAGTGGCACTTATATTTTCCTATTCTTAATAATGCCTTATGGTTAAAATTATCTCTGGTCCAATGGTCCAGTTCATCCCATGAGTAAGAATGAGGATAAGAAGGGAGAGAAATTATAGCATTCCTCTAAAGCCTTTGATTATTATTTATTTTTCTTTTTTCCAACTCCAATCACAAATTTGACCAGAATTTAACAATTTTTATGCTCTGTAGTATACAAATTGACTGGAAAAAGTGGTCTTCATTTTGGGCAAGCATTTAAAAAATGTAGACAAAGCTTCCAGTGGGAGAGAGCTGACTGGGTAAATGCCTGTATTTCATCCTTGAACTAACCCAAGGTCTTTTAAATGATACCAGCATAGCAATAGAACACCATAATCTCCACAGAAGGAAGCCTTCCCATCTTAATTTCTAAAATATTTGAAATAAATGTAATTTTCATTCACCCCCATAGCTTAATTATTCTTCACATAGCTTTACATTCACATGCCTTAATAAACAGTAATTATAACCATGTGTTCAGTAATGTACTATCTTTTTGAAGATTTTTAGGTCTACAGCTATAATTTGAATATTTGTTCAATACAATGGCAAACCAAAATGCTAAACTAAATCTTAGCTTGTTTGATTAAAATTCCTATTTAATGGGAACAATATAAATGGACTTGTAACTCAACCCTAGTGAAAAAAAGATTTGTTTTCACATGCTAGTATCCTACCACATGTCAAGGGTTTTGCTCCATTGTTGAGCAATGTGTTTTGATTTATTTCTATTCTGTGAACTTCTGTTGGTTTGGAAGTAGGGAGTCCAAATGTTTTCTTTTCTGTTTTTACTTTCTGGTTGGAATATTATGTAGGAGACAATTTATCTGAGAGATAAAGGTAGATTTCTAGCATTTGCAAGGCCACATTGCCAAATGGAAGCTTCCTCAGTGGAAGAGAATGAAGTGGTATGTTTATAACTTGTATATGAATAATTAGTTGCTCTTTACAAATCATTTAAAATATTTCATATTATGACAGGTAGCCCATTTGCTCTTAGGCAATTGAATCAACTTTTTCAGAGTGTTCGATGGATGCATTATATGGTCTTGCCCTCCCAGAGTAAAATGTGCCAGGAGTGCCTTTGTGGATTAGTATGATATTTCTAACCATTCCACTTAGCAGGAGTTAGTACTGCACAAATGAAATTGCTATAAACACATTTCTGGTGTTTGTTTTTCTATAATGAAGAATATGTTTTTCTAATATCTGGGTACTATTTTATCACTATCATGATTAAAATTAATTTAAGCATTTATTTCCTTGTGTCTGGGTATCAATTCACACTTTGGGGAAGAAAAATAAAGCATTGAATTTTAGTGGTCCATAAAAACATACATAGTGTACCTTTTTGCACTTTGATCTATTTCTTAAGATCTGAATATTTCAATAAAATTTTCAGGTACTTTTGACCACACTGTCTCAGCAATATTTCATTCTCTTGAAATAGAAATTTGATGCCACCACACTCTCTGATTAATTGTTCCAAATTATCTGTTAGCTTGTCCCAAATCTACTTGCCACTTTTATGTGGCACACAGGGAAATGAGAAAATGGTTATTAAAATTTTAATTTCATTCTCAATTATTAAAATGACTTCTTGTGGGAAGATGTTTTATTATCACAATTTGCCAGAAATCCTTTCATTATAGTTACACATGTGCCATTTTCTCTCTTGCCGTGATTATTTTTCTAAGCACAAAATTACATTTTTCCCGATCACTTTCACCTAGGTGCCTGTTTTTTTTTCCAGCACTTAAGAACGTGTGAAGAGAAAATTAAATAAATTTCAAAGCTAAAACTAATATAGCATTATTAAGAATTTCCTGTGGTTCTCTTCACTCCTCCCCCAGACGCTTTTATGTCATAAGATGGTGATTGCAGAGATTGTATATTGCCTAAAAATACATAAGTGAAACTATTGGACGTGAAGCAAGAGAAGGAAGTGAAAGAGAGCAAGAGAAGAAGAAAAAAGTACTCAAGGACTGAGAGAATTGCCTGCGATGCTTTTGAGTTGCTGCTTCTGTGTAATAGTTCTCAGTTTTCCCGGATACATCACCACTGTAGTAACCTCAACAACCCTAAGGAAGGGAGAAGCACCATGGCACATTCTGAGGCATGACAGGGCGCCCTTTCCACCTTAATGCCCACATAAAGTAAGCGATGCTTCACAAGTACTGATGGAAAGTATCAGTCAGCCCTAACTGCACTTGTAGTTCCAACCATTTTACATGAGAAATGGTGCATGTATATTATTATGCATCAGTAAACACATAGAGACCAAAGACCAAAACGAAACAAAACACCCCGTACATTCTCTCTGAGTACATTTCTTGGGGTTAAGCAGAAACAAACATGGAGCTTCTAAAATGCATTTGTGAAAATACATCGCTTTTTTCTCCAAGATTTAAATTTCAGTTTCCCTTTATCAGGTTGCTAGTTTTTAAATGAAGAATATTACACAGCAGTGAACAAAATCTCAAGTATTATATCTTAGAAGAAAATTTTGACTAAACCATGCACTAGAATTTAGGACTGCTTAGGATCACAAATTGCAAATTTCAGTTTACCACACCTCCTTGGAGCATAAATTTTCTAAACCATGTACTAGAAATTAGGAATAGATAGGATCACAAATTACAAGCTTTGGAATTATGTGTGATATTAAAACAGTGGATTTTCCCCCGCAGAGGACACGCTGGCACTAGCCAAGGGCGGGAATGGTGGTGGGCTAACATCACCAGGACGTTAAGCATCTCTCCATTGACCGCTGTCCTGCTGCATGTGTAGGCTGGATGTTGAGTGTTTAGCTTTGTGACTGCCCTCCAGGATTCCCTGTGCCCCACCGTCAGGATGAGATAGGGGTCCGGCTGATAGACAGATGTCAGTAGCCATACACATGACAGAGGTGTCCCTTGGTGTTCACGACACAGTGCAGTGACATTGCTTGCTTGGAAAATCGCCCCCTACCCTGGAGGACACAGGTAGAGTCTTCCCTACTTGGGCCCTGACTTCTGTGACCTTTTCAGGACAGGACATGAAGGTCTTTGCCATTCAAGTGCCAATTGGGTTTGAGATCAGAATTTTTAGAAAAACAAAAAGAATTATAAATGCTCCTTTATGGACAGCAAAGGGAATCTTCCCAAATCCTGCCCAGATCTCCACGTTCCCCTGTGCCGGAGCACAGAGCTCTTACTGCGAGTGTGAGTCACACTCATTTCCCCTGGCCCTCTGGAAGCCAGTCGGGTGTGCTCACTTGTAGACGGCCTCTGCATTAAATCATTGGTTTTCCATGTTCATGGAGAACATTGGCTGGGAAATTACGGCAGGTTCCCTGCACTTGGTGCTGTGGACTTTGCTTCCTACAGGGGTCGCTTCCCGTAAGAGTGTTCTGTCTCTCGTGACCAAAAAAAAAAAAATTATTAGTATTTATTTAGGACCACATGTTATCACTAAAAATAAAACTTTCTCATTTGTTTCATCCTACTGACGAATGCTTTATACAAAATAAGTGAGAAAGTAATAGCGCATTTTAACCTATATCATGGGCCAGGGATAAATGTCAGTGGTGCTGTGTCTGCCTGGCAAGGTCTTAAGTTCAATTCCCAGTACCAAAAAAAAGCCCTCTATAGAAAGACGTTGACTCATATGAGCTTTGTCTTCGTGCTTGCTGATAACCTGTATCATATTATATATACATATATATATTATGATATGATATATATAATATATAATATGATATATAAGATATTATATATATCCTATATGTATATCTAAATATATGCTATCTATATCTATCTATCTATCTATCTAATCTATCTACATCTATCTATCTTCTCTTTCTATCTCAGAGGGTGGAGAGAAGGAATGCACTTGACTGCTATGAAGTATTTGTTTTAGTTTAGTAGAGAAGTAAACCCTATTTTCATATATATAGGGAAGTGGTTTGCAAGACCAACATCTGAACAAGTAAGAATGTCACTTAGGGTGCTCAAACACTTCCTTTTATAGATTCGAGTTATGAATTTAATTTTCTTGAGATTTATATGGATTTCACTGTTTGATACTCCTTTGAAATTTTGGAATAGTAAATAGTATTAGTAATAGTAAATAGTAATACTGCTCACTGAGTTAAATAAGTGAAGTTATACCTTAGGCCAATATCATTAATAAATCTGATATCACTCCTAGGTTTTATATTCTCTAACTATGCTTGCGTATTATAATGATAAAGATTTGGAATTGAATCCTATTGCTAAATCCTAAGGAATTATCATAGTGTATGGTAAATAGGTTTTTAATGTAATTTGACCTGGGAAGCATTTTAATATAATTGTCAAGAAAACATTTATGTATGTTTTTCTGTAATTATAACAAATGAATAACATGTAATTAGGAATAAGGGTATATACTGCATGAAAAAATTATAGCCATCATACTGAGTCAAAAAGACCATTTAAATGAAATCTCTGCTCTTCAGATATACTCTTACTTCTTATAAATCCTTTCTTTATAATGTCTTGCTTACAGTTATACAAGAAATGATATTTAAGGAAGTGATGCTGTTAACATTAGAAACAGTTAACACTTCCATTAATCTGGTTGGATAATTACCTCTACAATGCACAAATTCACATTTGATGGATTACTATAGACCTTTCACATTCCCTTTCGAATCACAAAGATGCTAACGCTATATAGATATTGTAGGCTGTGTTCTTTTCATTGACATTTTATGTTGTATTAGGTTTTATGTTTTATGTTGTATTAGGTTTGTGTTGACTCTTTGATTTTTTTTCTATACTTGATCTGTCATTATTATTCTGTCTGAAAGTATTTCAATGATGGGAAAGGAAAAATTTGTCATGTTTTCTAATATCAAGCACCCTAATACCAATCTTACCTTAGTGACACAAACCAAACAAACACTGTATGTATTCAGCCATCTGCAAGATCACATAATTAATTTTTCTACAGTGTTACAAAGATATTTACTATTTTATAATGCACAAAGCTTGACTCTATATTTAATGTCCAAAGTTAGTGACGGTCCATTAGTAACTCCGACCTTAGATAGAACCCATAAAAATATTTCTCTATTGCATGATGTTCAAATCCCATAAAATATTTTTCCTTTAAAATCATTAATTGTTATTAATGGAACACTACAAACAGTTTTCTGAAATATGTACTGAGTAGGAATAATGAACCAGCAAGACTTGATCAAGCATTCAATAATCTAATTCTTTCTATGTCTTAACATAGGAAAAAGAAATTATAAAAAGCTAAATCTTATACTTTTTTTTTGTACTGGGCTTCAAACTCACAACCTTATGCTTACTAGGTAGGTGCTTGTGCCACTGAGACATATCCCCAGCACTTTTTACACTTTTTTTTGGAAAAGCAGAACCTTACATGGAGAAGAAACTATTCTACTAGTCAATGGCATAGTCCCCAAATATTTATAAAATATGAACATGATAAGCCCTATAATTTGCAAATCATATCCTAGCAGGACAAAGTAACATCTAGAAAAACCACACCATTTTAATTTGGCAATATCCAATTTGATTTAATAGAGGTAATACATGGAATATTTGAAGCTTAATTAGTATTTTAGTTTCCAAAGTGAAATATTATTCTTCTTACTGAATCACTGAGAAGAATACATCTCATAGAGACATATGCTTATGCTCTCCTAGACTGTAATTTCATTTTTAATATTTGTAATTTGCAGTGAGCACTATCATTACCTTTTATTTGGGGTGGTATACTGAATCAGTACTCTTAAAATTTTAAGAGCAAAAACCCATATTTTGTAATGTTCTTCCTGGAGTATATTATACTGTGATGTATTTTACTATCTGCCTAAACTCTCTTTTACAGGAGAAGATAAATTGTTCTTTATCGCTGAGCAGAGCCTCTTTGCCATAGCTGGTGGGATTCAATACCACTGATTCTTTTTACAATCTTGGTTTAGAAAATTAAAGAAACCGGAGTAGCACTGCTACAAACCATTCATGGCTAATACATCTTGTCGTGCATGACTGAGGACAAGTGCCCTCCAGTTTAAATTTTGCTGCTCTGCACCCTGCATTTTCATAAAATATAGTCCTTACATAGCTCCATGAATATCCTAAGCATGTGGTTTAATTTAAACTAACATGCTTGAATCACCCATTTAAATCCAATGTTTGTAATGTTCCAAAACTCTTTTATAAATGTACCTTCTTAAAATAAAACAAAGATTATAATTTCAAGTGACGGAAAATGATGTCTAGGCTCAGGGATCAGCACAGAGCCCTTCCGGGAGGATTTCCTGAGTTACTTTGGAACTAGATACTGATTTCTGAATATTGATTCGTGACAGAGGAAAAGGGTACTGCCGGCTCATGTTACAAGTCACTAAGCTCAGCATCACCGCAGCCTGGATCCATAGTGCCTCACTGCCAAAACAGCCACAGTGTGGTTATCTGAAGGAAAAGCCACCCCCTTGGTGATGCTCTATTTGGGGCATGCACTGCCCATTTGTAATCATAGTTCTAAGGTAGCCTTTGATAGGTGCTCTGAAGACAAATCTCCATACAATAGTAATGTGTGATTTCAGCACAATCAAGAGTAAAGGGGTTCTAGAATGGATCAAAACAGTCCCACTAAGGAGGTATCTGTCGTGATGTGGATATCTACTATATGAGCTTTTCTCACTGTAAGAAGCAAACCACGGATCTAAGGAAGCATTGACTGTTCTTATCTGATAGTTAAAACAAACCAGTGGAGTCAGCATCTGATGTTACAAGATTTATTTCTGTGTATGTGTTGTGTGTGTGTGTGTGTTCTGCTGTCAGCATAAATCTATCACTTGATGCCTCATAATGATAAATAGTTATTTTAGGAAATAATCATGGGGATTTTGGCCATACAGAAATAATGATAAGTTCAACAGGAACCTAATAGTTAAGGAGAAAAAAATCAATCCACTTTCTAATTCTGTGTGCACTGGTATCCTATGAGTCAGTTGGAGGGGTAATATGATCCTAATTATTCTAATTATTAGAACAGTAATCATAGAATGTTATGTGTATGGGACCCTATATGTGTGTAGGGAATTTTGTGAATCACACCAAATTGTCTTACAGGGATTCATAGATAGTCATAAATTTTGAGTCATCATGTAAACCTTTATTGTTATAACACGACCAAAAGTTATAAAATTGAGCCACTGTGTATGTATCGTTCAGTATATCAAGGTGAGAAAAAAGATCAAATGCATTAATCTATTGAACACAAATAGTAAACCCAGAATAATTTACTGTTGAATTACTTTAATAATTATAGATTAGACATTGTTATATATAAATATTTTAAATTAATTTTATATCAACTTCAAAGACTACTAGGTAGCTCCATTCGCTAATGGAAGCAGCAGGTAATTTACTTCCAAAGAGCAAGTTAGTGATTGTAGCTTTTCCCATAATGTGTAATTATTAGTTATGAAGGTACATTAGCAGATGTATACTTTCTTGTCTCTAAAGTTTCAACCAAAATGTTAATTTTATAGACATATCAATTTGATTGATGTGTTGTATTAGTGTAATAGAAAATAAAATTAAGTTGGAATGAATGTCAGGAACATGATTTCTTTATTGGTTGGGAATAAAAATGTGAATTAACTCTCCATTATGATTTAACAATGCTATTTTTCTAGGAAAATAAAACAGCAAAGTTAAATATCTTCTTCTCATTATAAGCCACTTTTCTATTTAAGTTGCTTAGTTTTAGGAAAGTCTTTACTAATTACCAACAAACATTTTTCCTGCATTTAGAATTTATCAAGTCATTTCAAGTGAGTTATCTCCTGGTTTCTCAAAAACATGTGAAATCATTATCTTAATATTTATTAAGAAAACATGCACACACATATACACACATACACTTGTATATACAAGTGGGAAATAGAATGGTCAAATGAACTTCCTTAAGAAAACATGTGTGACATTTCACAGAATTGCAACATAAACTCATATATGCTAACTCTGCTTCTTGCCTAGTAGTTTTTAATATATCTATATCTGATCAATGCAATTCCACACTCCCATTCATGTAGGAGTTATTTTGCCTAATATATCGATATTTTCCTTCACTATTACAACATTTCATTTTGTTTTATAAGTTGAGGCTTTCTAAAACAATGACATCTTATTGCTATTAATTAAATAATAAATAAATGATAAGTAGGAAAGACAAGAGTAAAAAGAGAAAAGGAATGGAAAGTTATGGATTACCCAAATAAGATCTTTAGGGCACATAGACTTGCATAAAATCTTCTCTACATATCTCAATATTTATGCCAAGTTTAACAAATGACTTGAAGAATAACAATCTTCTGTAGCTAATAACATAAGATGAATTTTTCAAGTGCCTCTCTATTATTATCTGTTTTGTAGAAGAAAATGAGTCAAACATTGAAATACTCAAGTAACCTAAACTCTGTCTTGTTATGTAGATAAGAATGAATGGTTTCTCTAATCAATCTTTGATCTAACACTGTCAGTTGCTCAAAGATTGGCTGTGACCCTGCACTTGCTAATCACTGAGGTGATGGAGATGAATCAGATACACCCAAACATTTCAGAGTTCATGGTCAAGAGAGAAGACATGGTGCACAGGGACAAAAGCACAAGATAAAGCTATCTGGGGAGCTCAGGACAGATGTACCCACCCCAGCTTTGAAAGCCAAGACTTTAGAAATACGGTTCTAGAGTTCGGAAAGCGGAAGTTAGTATGAGTGAATGTGAGCGAATGAGAAAGTAATCTTAAATTCCAGGCACCTGAATCATGGTAAGGCTTTGGAGAGAGATGTTACAAAAATGCACATGAGTTCAAGAACACAATGATGTATTTGAAGAGAAAATGCAATAATAGATTTTTATAGTGTGATAAAAGGACAGTTGAACATTTGAGTGGAGAGATTGTTTTCTTTGAGGGGACACAGAGATTTGTGGGCATTAACTGGGCTACTGAAAAAGTTATAAAATGAAATGTGCAAATGTGTTGCTTTTTTAAAAAATATATTTTTATGTTAGACTAGAGGAAAAGGCTCAGTGCCTAGTGAACACATATTTATAGACTTTGGAATAGTTATTGAAGAAAACCTACAATTTCTCCAAAAGATCAGCACTGAACACCAATTGAATATGATTCCTTTCTTGTCCAGTTTGGTTTCCTATCAGAATTCTGGAAAGAACTGAGTTTGTGAACCGAATGACCACTTTCAGTTCTTCCTTGTTTTTGACTGTTATGCAGAGATGTCTAAAAACCATTCATCCTGACTGGACGACATTATTGTTGAGACAAGGTCACAGTCATTATTAAATTCTTATTAGATGAGGGAATTTCTTTTAAATCCAAATTTCAGGCAATTGTTTGTAAGGGTAAAATTTATATAACTGTGAAGCAGTAAGGTGATCGTTCTGATTGATATGCCAACCAACAGTTGCTTCTAAAAGATTTTACAAACAATTCCAAAAAATAGTAATAATAATTGCAAAGGACTTTTCTGTTTGTTTGTTTTGAGACAGAATTTCCAGGCTAGCCTCGAACTCACTATGTAGCCCAGGCTGGCCTTGAACTCATGGCAATCCTCCTACTTCAACCTCCTGAGTACTGGAATTACAGGTGTTCACCTCCAAAAGGACTTGTTCCTTAAGCAGAAAACTATTAATACTATCTCACATATACAACAGAAATCAATTCTTTTGACTGTAAATAAAAAGTCAAGCATATTCAATTTAAAAGGATAAGCACTAAAAGCAAAAAATATAATTAATTTTTCTCCACTTAAAAAATTATTGCCCAAAATTAAATGATGCAAATTCTACAAGTATGAAATAATCTCCAGGCTACACAGAAGACAAACACTGAAAAGTACTACAATTGAAGGAAAATTTAGGCCCCAAAGTGTTGAGAACAATCCCAAATTTCTTGAACTCTGTACGTTTAGAGTTTATTGATAAAAGTGAACCTTTTAAAGGTTCATCTTTCTGTAACTACCTGCCTTTGAGAATTAACTCTACTGTTATAAAGCACAGATTCCCCTAGAGAATGGCACAGTATTCTGGTATCAGTCCCTTCATTTTCATTTCAAGACTTAGAAGAGATCCACATTCGACATCAATTTAACATTATTTTCCTTCTCAAACCAAAACTATTTTAAATTTAGAATGTGTGATAGTGTTAATCTCTTGCTCATTCATTGATTATATTGATCATAGTAGAGTCATCCAAAGGAACCCAAATGAAGGGTTTATCAACCTAAGGGAGAACGTCAGAGTAATCTGGGAGCTGAAGGCAGGGGATGACAAGTTCCTTAAAGCCTGTGATTAGTATTTAGAACATATTTTAATCTAAAACCTCATTACATGTGATCTTTGTATTCCACATTAAATCAGATCCAAGGAATTAAACTTATTCAAGCCCAAACAAAGCATTCATTTATTGCTTCTGTATTAATAAAAATATGTGTGGGGTGTTTTATGACCACTGATAGAAAGGATTTGTTTTTAATTACCTCAGTCCTATTAGATGCGGGGAGACATTATGAATGTAGGGCTCTGTTACTTCTCAATTTATTATACAGCGGGGCAACATATTAGGAAACATGCAAATAGTCACTGGTGAATAACTCCCACCCCATTTGGCTTTTCATGCTAGGGCCTGACTTCATAAAATATTAGTTGTATTTTAATTTTTTTCATCTAGTCTGTCTCCCCTATGCTGATGACCTCAAGAAGGAAACATAATTTTAGTGGTAGAAAACCTTATTTAATGCATGGAAACATTTCAATGAATTCCATTTCCCTTTGTGCTGGTTTTTGCTACTTATCACACAGCCCTTGTTCCACTCTTCTGGGGAAAGGCAGCCCTTATTGTTTCTCAATCTTCAGACCCTGAAAAAGTAATTGCGAAGTTTATGAAGTCAGTCACAAGAGGTATATTCACATTTGATTGATTGTTTCAGAGAGTTCATCGTTTGGATTAGACCGTATTTTCTAGAACTATTATGCAGTCTCCATGTACACATAGTTCTTTAGAGCAGGGAGGAAATGCAGTTGTGAGACCACATAGTTTAATTGACCTCATTCAGAATACTATTCAGATTATGGTCTTTTCCTTTATAGACAGCATAGATGTAAAGATTTATTGAAATGGTTGCATCATAGCAGCAAGAACAGCATTAGTAATTATTTTCAGACAGAAAGGAAATGAGAGAAAGAGGAACAGAAGCAGGTCCTCCACGTACTAGGTTAATTGCTTTGTACTAATTGTCTTTAGTCTTTACAGCCATAAACAAAGTATTCGTTACCTTGAAGCTAAAAATAAATTATTTGAAGTTAAGCAAGATAAAATGACTTATAATGGTATCAAAACTAAGAAAAAGGTTAAGGTTTGTGGAGAATGGCTTGCATACTTGAGCTAGAGATTATTTTGTGTTATCTCATATAATTCTAAAAATCACCCTATGAGGCAGGAATTATTTTTATAACTATAGAGGTAAAGAAATTGCTTGACTGGATTGTAAAGCATCCCCAGTATTAAAAATTTCATAAGTCATTTAGCAAGAATCTAGGACTAAGGCTCAAACTCAGTAACTATTAGGAGAAAATAGTTCAGACAGTTCAACCAAACATTTTTAGACTTTTTGCTGTAGTTTCCTTGATAAAACAGTAATATCATGAAACTAAATGACACGAGTATCTTTTGTAGCCCTGGCATGTGGTTTTAACTACATCTAAGACACAAGAAGGGAGAATAAAATCATCACCGGGAAAGTCAGTGCTGCTGATTCAGAGCCATTGTTTATTTTGTTTTCTACCAAACGCTGCCCACTCCTGTCTCATTCTAATGCGTTGTGTGAAGTTTATTAACTCTCTGTTTGGTTGTACATAACCCAAACATTTATCGTTCTTTCTCTCATGTGCTGTATCTTTTCAGACCTGCAACTCATTATATTCCCTTTTTCTGTCTTGAACTCTTTTATTTTTTCTCTTTACTCCACCCCTTACACACTGCCTTTTTGTTCCATCTGCTGTGTCACTAGCTTTCTCCTCTGCTGCTTTCTTGAGAAATATCTTTCTGCCACCTGCTTGGAAATCTCTTCATGTCCTGTAGTCTGAGCATCCTGTGTGCGGCCAGTGGCACTGCAATTGCTCCACTCAGTCCACTAAGCATAAGAAGCCTCTCTGTCCTCACATCACTCCTTCTGTTCTCACCGGTGACACTGAGAGGTCCAGAGTCCCTCAAAGCTCCTTCCAACATCGGTGTTAAAACTGTCCTCTATCATGATGTCAGAATACTTTTCATGACCCCAGACTGCATGAGAGCTTTGCAGAGGGGCAGTGGATTCATCTGTCAAGACAATGTTTAAAGAAAGCAAAATCATTGCAGTTTACCCTCAGAAACATCCTTTGCGTGGCTACTGAATTATAGCTCAAAGGAAGCTGGAGTTGTTCAATATCCCTGTAACATGTAATTTTCAGTTACAAGCTCTGCCTCTGTTCATGCTGCTTTTATTTGAAATGCCTTCCTCCAATTGGCTTCTCCATCAGTATTTTCCATTTTAGAAAATATTACTTGTGAAGGCCCAATCTCAGATGTCAGTCGATTGTTGAAGCTTTTCTTAGCTTCTCTTCTGGCAGAAGAAATGATGTCTCTTCAAGTTCATTTGCCTTCTTTTGACATCTGGATTAGCGGATTTAGTAGGCTGAACTAAGTATAATGCAACAGACCATCATTAATATGAAATTTTGAGCTATTTAAGTTAAAGAACTTCTTTATATCATCATATTGCCTAGCACCTGGTGTTAGCAATTGAAGATCAACAGAGATTCGGATAATTTATTTACAGAATGTTTATTTAGCTCCTCCAAGAAGCCATCAGCAGTGCAGAGTTACATGTAAGTATCAGGGAGACGCTTGAGGAAGTAAAGGAAATGGAGAGGAGAGGGTGTGGAGAGACCCTGACACTGGTTTGACCCTTGTGTGAAAGAGGGAAGGAGTGCTGAAGGGGAGGAGCCTCCAAATGCAGCACAGTTCTGAGGCCACCGTGTTCTGGAACAAAGCTGGGAAGAAACCTGCAGGCAGGTGTCGCTGGCCGCCTTCCCAAGCAACACCCAGTGGTTCCATGAGAACCATTCTCTCCTCAGTCTCACTGGGTACTGGAGAACAAGAGGGACTGGGGGTAAAGATCTTTGTCTTGCTTTTAGTACTTACACAAATGAATTCTGCACATTATTATTGTAGTCTAGATTTGCTTTTCATTTCCACTTCAAAGGAAATATAAAATGCTATAAGTACAATTATTCTTCCAAGCCCCAAACAAGCACACTGTCAGGCCTTTCCTTTTATTGCAATTATATAGTTATTATTTCTTCCAATTTAGATTTTACAGAACTGGATACTAACCTTAAGCCATGTGAGGCACCTTGGGGCATATGTTTTCCTTTTACAGGTTGTTTTATTACGAACTCATTCCTCACTAGAAGACTCTAATGAAAATAAGAATTACAATTAATCTTGAGATTGAAGACTAAAATAAAACATCTAAAACTCTATATTAAGTTAACTCAGCTAATATGGTAATGTGTTATTCAGCTCTGTATGCACTTGCCTTTGCAAAATGTAGTTCTTAGTATTCTGGAAAGGAAAATGAAAATAGCTAGAAAATGCTTTAGTACTAATTGACCATACACTGTTTGGCGTATTACACACAGGTTTTCCCCTGTATGTCTGCTCTGCTTTAAGTAGTTATTGCCCCAAAAAATGCTCTGTAATAAGTACAGATTCTCAGAGGCATTGAAGCCACAAATTTTCACAGCATTTTAAAATTTGTGGCTAAGGAGTCAGGTGAGCTTTGCTGAAAGTTGTCTGGTTCCAGAGTTGAATCACCACGACTCCTTCTGTAATACAGTATATATTCTAACAGCCCAGGGATGAACCCCTTTTGGACACGGATGAGAAAACTAAGACACAGATTTAAATCCTTTCCAGCCTGCAGGAATCCATAAGGCTGGTTGGATATGCTTTAAAAGCATAAGATCAACATAAACTAAACACGCAAGCAGTATGTGATTTAGGGAACAGGAATTTTCAACAATTGGTGTTTCAACCTAGAAAAAAATGTGACATAAGAATAAAATGCAATATTTGGACCTTTCAGCAAATCTTCCAGCTTGCATTTTTACACCATGCTTTGGTCTGTTTCATCAGGTGACCGAGTGAATCCTATGAAGATTTTTCCATGTAGAATGCATCCGGCAGGATAATGAAAAACTGAAACCAACACCTCTAATAAGCAGATAGTTTTGAGAGCTAGGGATTCTTCTAACCCCAGGGGAAAAGGAAGTGTTACAATGTTGCTAGACACAATCTGTGGTGAGGAACTGTAAGAGACCTCAAGTCTCTGTGAGTCATTGGTGTCCTGATTTAGCTTACTTGCTCATGCAAGCTGTCAAGGGGAATCAGGAGAGGGCACAGGAAGCGCTGTGACAAGATGCCACTGAGAAGAGAGTTAATTGGGGTGCAGTGAGCTGATGGATGTGTGAGAGTCGGAGAAGAGGTGGGCCAGTTAATGGAATGTCCTGTCTGGAGGGAATTACCTTAAAAGTCAAATAATACAATTGCCTCTTGGTCACGAATTGAACACTTGGGAGTCTTTTCAATACAATGAATTGTTCAAGAAAATATGATCAAGAAAATAATGAGCATTATTTCAACTACATGTGATCATTTTTTCCTTGACCAGGAATCCCTCTTCAGTGAATGACTGAACAAAAACAAAGTAGGAAAAAAAAAAAAAAAAAAACACGTGCAATTTCATATCCTCGACTTCCCGTTTTCCTGTGTCACTTCTTTCTATCTGGGCTTTTCAAGGATTTCCCCATTTAACAGCCTTTGAAAAGTAGGTTAGCACCATCCTTCTTAATTTTTAAGGTTGGGAGGTTCTAGAAAGGTATGACTTTCTCATACCTTTAGAGATTGAAGGGAAGCAAGAGATGGAACTATGGAACTAATTCCATAGTTCAGACCGAGACTGCATTGTTCCTGCTTGTACTTTCTGCTTGGCAGGTGGGCCCTCGTGATTTGTTAAAATAATCTCAGTGTATTGAAAGTTTTGGAAGACTTGGACAAAATATATTCCCTGCAGTTACACTTAAATAGAGTGCTTTTCTTTTTCTAGAAAGTCAGAATCTCAGCATTTCAGGAAGGAAAAGGAAAATGGTACCAGTCTTTATAAGCTTTTTGATTACCCAGATAAACAGTTAAATTACATGAGATAATTTTTATTTAAAATAAGTTAAAACATAGGATTGGATATGAGTGATAATTATAAAATATTGCTCAATGCTGTCAGTTATAATAAAATATTAGAAAGATGAGATGAATGTCCCACAATAAGCACACTGCCCCACTAACATGGGGTTCTCTCACTGGGTCTTAGGCTCAGTGGGAGACCGTAGACTCCAGGAAGCTTAGCTAGACTGAGCACTGTGCTCCCCCACTCACACATAAAGATTCATTCCTTCTCTTCTCTTGGGCCTGAGTTCTCTTGAGTTCCTCAGTTGCTAAGTATGGACCATGAGAAGTTCCCATCCGTGGCTTCTCCTAAACTCAATTTTCTTCATTTGGGAAATGATAAAAACAGTGGTACTATAAACCCAGGAGAGCCAGGACCTTGTAACCTCTACACTGAAATCTCTGCCTCCGTGAGTATTAGCTTTTCATTGTCGTGAGGATCATGATGTGAATCATTTCTTTGGTAATTGTGTTTTACATGAAAACTGTTCATTGACTCCCTCTTGAAAGTGATTCCTCACTGTTCTTACTTACACTGTGATTCTTTTTCCAGTGAAGCCCAGCTTCTCTTTTCTATGCATACATGTAATCCAAGTCTGACCGGTTCACTATCGACTTAAAATCTGCCGGGGCCGAGGTCTCCCCGGCATACATGCCTCCCAACCTTTCTGCCTGTTTGCAGCTGCAACCTCGTTCTCACCACCTTACTCTTAACCTCCTATTTTATCCACTTTAAACACCTGATAAGTGTTTGCTCCGTCCTGTGTTAAATATCCAGCCTCTTGCCACCTCTTGAACCACTGCCTTCCTCTGTGTCTCTTGGGCCTGCAGATACTCCGGCCCACTGACACTAGCAGGTCCATGTTTACTCACTCACTGGCAGTGGGCTCGTGATTCTGCTTTGTCTACATGCTCCTCCTGTGGGCCTTCATGATATTAACATAGTGGAACGCCTTTCCCGAAATACTAGATGTCCAGTACAAGTCCGTGTTCTCTAAAATCAAAGCATGAATTTTAGGAACAATGGAAGAAGTCAAGAGCAGAATATATTTAATGAGAGAAGGCAAGCTTCTGTCCCAGAGAGAGACAGAAGTGGTCCCCAGTGAGTTGCCAAACCCTGTCTTTTCTAAGGACTTTTGTAGCACAAAACCACAAGGTGAGATAGATCCAAGGTGGGGAAAAATAGGAACTATCAAGGTGGGCATGAGGTGGGGCAGAACTGTGGTCAACCAATAAGATTACTTGCTCAGATAAAGTTGATTAAATCAGGGACAAATGGAGAGGTGGGTCATGTGGTAAGTAGTCATGGTAAAAGTAGTGACACTTCCTGTAGCAGGTTGGGATGGTGACTCCTGACTTCCTCAGAGTGATAAAGACTAGAATATCAATTCCTGGTGGTCATCCTCAGGAACTATGTAGATGTATTTGATTTATTCTTTGTCGAGTGATCTATCCCACAGCAGAGGGGTCTCTCTCCTCACAGTTGCAAGGGATCTGACCTCCTGCCCCTGCTCCTCTGAGGGCCCAGCCTTATGTGACAGCCTATAATATTTCTATCTAACTCAGTTGCCTGTAAGAATATTGGGTTCTGTTTGCGGCATGTCACTTATTGTCTTGTATTCTGTCTTATCAAGTTTTCTCCAGTTAGGGGATTTTTGAGGCCACTGATGATAAAGTCTTAGGATTGTGTTTTCCTAGTGCCTGGTGCAATGTTTAGAGCAGAGTGTTTGGTATATAAATACATTGAATATATGAATGTTGGATTTATATAATTATTGTGAACAAAATAAAGTAGTTATAGTTACATAGTCAACAGAGACATCTGAAGCAAAACAAGCAGAGTACAAATTTTTATATAGGAAACTACACAATGTAGTTAGAAGTGTGCAAAAAAATTCATAACTAGGGGAAAAAGATAGTTGACTTACAGATAATTTTTTGGATCCCTAATTAATTCCCAAGAAAAATTATTCAATATACAGTTAAGTACTGGTGCAGTTTATACAATTTTCGTTAGCAATCTTTAAAATCAGAATTAGTTTCATCTGATCTTAACTGTCTTTTGACCCCACAAAATATTCAGTAATGTTTTAAATCTCTCATTTCTTTGTTGTTTGCCAAGTAAGAGTTATGTAAATATATTTAAAACAGTGACATACAATGTTTATGTTCACATTGCCCATATTTCAATGCAAAACTGGCTTAAAATGTGAAGAGTATGGAGTATTTCAATGAAAAGACTAAAATATCATTTATAGAAAATCATGCATTATTATATTTTGTAATGTGTGGCTCCATAATTAACCTGAACATTACAATCAATAATTTTCCTATAGCTGGATAGTATCAATATTTATGTTTGCATATTTTTGTAATGAGTCCTCCTTGTTTAAACATATTTTTGAAATATACTTTGAGGTTTATTTTCCAGTATTTTATTTTTTATCTCAAGACTTTTGAATAATAGAAGCATTTCTTAGTCTACTCAGCCCAGTTCTAATGCCATCGCATTAGTGGCAATTTTAGACATTTATAAAAAGGAAAAGTAGTCAGCCAAGTGTGGGGGTGCACACCTGTAATCCCAGCACTCAGGATGCTGAGGCAGGAGCATCCTGAGTTTGAAGCCAGTCTGGGTTACACAGTGAGTTAAGGGCCAGCCTGCACTGAATAGTGAGACCCTGTCTCAAAAAGACAAAAAACTAGGACACATTATTATTTTTTTCTTAAAGAGGAAAAGTAATTGGTGTAGGGAAAATAAGGAAAAAAGAGAAAAGGAAAAGGCATAAATTTGTATATATATATGATATCTAAAATGGCTATACTACTATTTGTATTAGCTATTGAAAAAGAACAGTTAAAACTCATATGATTAGATCAATCTTACATGTCTATATCTGTTACTCTCAGCAACCCTTTTGGAGGTAACAATATGCAATATTACAACCATTGTCAAGTTCTTACCATCTTGTTTTGTAAACCTATATTGTTATTATATTTGGGTTTGTTGTTGTTTGTCTCTTTTGCTTTTTGTTTTTTGTTTCTGTGTCTTTTTTTCTCTTAAATAAAAAAAGAAAAAGAAATATATATTTTACTACTTATGTGACTTTTGAAAGTCATGTCCAAAAACTCAATTAAACTGTGAAACTGTCACTGGTATAAACAAATACAGGAAAAAGCATCATGGCCATAGAGTTCATTGAAACCAAGACATCTCCAGTAACTTCAAAATATACTTGTCTTTCTTGGTGGCTTCATTTTGGATAATGATCTACTTCTACTCAATTAACAAATATTCCTTGAATTGGGTCATCAGCTGTGTTCATCTGTTATTGATGAGTAGTTGGGCCGACTGGACCTCCAATCTACACCGTGATCTATCATATCTGAAAGAACATTAGAATCTGTAAAGTGGTTTCAAATGCACTGCATCTGAATGAGTCTACCAAGTTCTTAGTGATTAAAAATACACAGATGGCAGATGAACCGAGCTACCCCAAGCAGTTTAAACCTGTTCCCAAAGGTCAGTGACTCTCGCTCATTCTGTGTTCCCAGCCCCCATCCCAGCATCTCACCCTGCCTTCTCTGGTTAATGCTAATGCGATAGACCAGAATCTTAGAGCAGAAAAAATAGATGATTCACAATTTCTATTAGTGCTCCCGATTTTGGATCCATCAAGGTTAGGATGTGAACATTCATTTGAAAAGAGTAACTTTTTTAAAAAATGTATTTAAATCAAAAGATCTCTGTTCACGTTTCAGTCCAGACAAGTAAATAACTTGTTGGCTCAAGGAATGTCAAGTGTCAACTAAGTCACCTAAAAAATATGATCATAAAATGGCTTATGTAGCAAAACTCAGAAATAGATAAAAGACCAGTGATTGTGATTGTCAAGGAAGAAAATAGAGAGTAGGATGAATAGGCAAAGCACAAAGCAATTTTAGAGCCCTGGAACTATTCTCAATGTTACTACAGTGGTGGAAACCATAGTTGTATCTGCACATCTGTCCATATCCAATAGTGAAGGAGGAAGTACAGGGGGGAATATGGGAATTTTCTACTTTTCACTGGGTTTTGCTATGAACATAAAACTCCTCTGAAAGTAAAGTTTATATGACACCTTCTCCCACAAAGCAGGATTATAAAATGGAAAATTTCTTTATACCAGTAAGTATAAAAGCTTAAATAAAAGTGACAATTTTCTAGGAAAAAAATTAAAAAGTTGTCGATGGATCACAATCTGAAGATTGTGCCGAAGGAATAAGAATGAGGAAAGCACTTTGATAATTATAAGCATTCCAGAAATCTGCGACTTTATTTGCCTTGTCGATAGTAATGTTTCAATTTTCTTGAAGAGATATAGCGAGAAATGCAATCAAGGGTTGTACTGGAAATGAAACCAGAAATTAAGTTGCTTAAAATATGAAGGGAAAAAAGTCTAGTTAATTATGCACTATAGACATTTTGGTATTTTTTTTAAATAACCTTTAAAATGTTATTATAAGGAATAAACTATGACAGTTCTGTGAAAGTTGCAATAGTGCATTAAATTGCATTGCATTAAAAGAAATTTAATCCCTAGAGTACTTGAATGTATTGATTTATCTAGAAAAACAAAGTTCAACTTTCCAATAGAGTTAAAATTCCAAAAATAAAAAATGAATATGAGAAATTAATTTAGGTGATGATTCAAGCGGGGCCAAGGTTATTATAAAGGTCCTTAGTAGTGGAAAAAGAAGAAAAAAAACCCTAGAGAAAACCGAAGAGAGGTCTGCACAGGAGGACGTAGTCTTCCACTTCAGATTTTGAAGATGGAAGAAAGTTCCATGGATAAAGGATGTGGGAAGCCACTAAAATTAGCAAAGGCCAGGACACAGGTCCCAGCAGATCTCATCAGAAGAAACGTAGTTTTGCCTGACATTAGTCCATTGAATACAATTTCAGATGTCTAACTTCCACACATAATACACACGTGTTTCATGCAGCTACTGAGTTTATGGTGAATACTTACTGCAGCCGTAGGGAACTAGTACATTATGCTTAACAAGGTAAGTAAAGAGTAGTATTGATGGATGGATTGATTGATGTAGATCTATACCAGAGTAAAGAAGAAGGAATGAATGCATATTTTGGCAAATAGCAGTAGTTCCTGGGACTCTTATTTATTAAAAAAAAAAGGGGCAGAGGCATCCCATATATCATGTATTTTATATCATATCTCATAGGTCAGTATTATATTTATAAATTACAGTGCATGGGAAGTTTTTAAGGAGTCTTAAATTTTCAAGTCACTTTACTAGTGGTATCCCATGTTTTGCTGTAAGTGTATCGTACATTATTGAACATGGAAGCAAAAGCAATTATGGTGTTCTACTATAATGATCAAACAAATGAAATACTTGAATTAGAAAAAGTTAGTTGCGTAATTTACTATATGGCTACTTTGCATGTAGTTTGAATGAAAATCTATTTAAGATTATTTTATTAAGTAATTATCATATTGCTCCCATAAAACACCAAATCGTTAACACTTGATAATTACTATCCAAGTAACCTCTCTACCTTTCACTGGTGATGGAGTCTCATAATGTGAAAATGCTTTGCTTTGAACTTCAGGTTTTATGCTTTCAGTTTCCTGTTGGGCCAGTTTAAACTTTAACATTCACAACCTGACAAAGAGTGCCTGAGATTAGCTTTCCACAGGAGTCCCTTGACATCACAGACCTTACCTCTAAGCAGTGCTACAGCCCTGTGCAGTGGCGGTATGGTGGCCAATGTGGCCCATTTACTGCCACTGGAAATGCTGGAGTCACAAGCCAGCTCAGCTTTTAATTGACTTGGGAAAACACATTCAGTCGTTTGAAGGACATTTTGATATTTTATATGAATTTCTATATGTTGGGCACTTTCCCGTGAAAATTCACAAAAACAAGTTCCTAAAACAATTATTGGAACTATATTGATTTTTTTCCTTATTGAGAGATAATTGAGTACTTACACTGAAGAATTGATGTTGGCATAATAACTTTCTTCTATCCTTTTTTTCTAAAGTGGACACTGCTAATACTTTGCAGAGTAAACTATAAGAATATTCTGTCTGTGGGGGGAAAAAGACAATGCATTGGAGAGAAATGATGGATAAAGAATTGACAGCAGAAATGCACTTGACTAAATTATAGAATTCCCTCCAATCAGAGCCTAATTTTCCTTTAGGTAAATATTTAACCGGCAGTGGTGTTTTATACTTGGCAGCAGCTTCTCAACTTGTCTATACTTAGTGTGTCTTTGATGCAGTCACGAAAAGTGCCAAAATCTCAAAAAGGGACACGTTAGTGTTAATACCCTGAGCCCCTGTAGACTTTCAGTGCTTGGTGTGTTTATGTCCAGATTTGGATATTCTCATATCTTTATAGGGAGAGACTGTCACTGTAGCAGTGTTTATAGGAAGTATTAGAATATGTTTCTGGGATAACAATTTGTTTTATTTATTTATTTATTTATTTTATTTTTCAAATTCTGTAGGAGGGGAAAAGAAGTAACTGATGGAGACAGGAAATGAATGTTGCTATTTTGAAAGACACTTAAACATTCTGTTCCTCCTAACAAAGTGGAGTTTTTTACCAGAGTCTATTCATGGCGATAATTCACCAGAGCATAAAAGGAAAGAGTTTCCCTCAGCTGCCCAACATTCCCGTCACACCTGAGGGGAGAGGTGAGGGATGCTCATGAAAGCCAAAGCCCAAAGCACACAAGGAAAAGGCTGGGCTCTAATGAGACTGTCCAGTAGCTCTCCGCCCTCATGCCTTTGTGGAACATCAAAAGGGCCCCTGCTTAACAAAGTGAATAGAAATCAAAGACCTGCACCTCGCAGACTCTCCTCCAGAACAAGTCCTTAGCAAAGCCCAAAGACAACAGGGCTACAAAAGCAAAGATATCAGACAAATGACTGGCCTACTACTAATAGATACAGCAAACAATACACCCGTGCAATCAGCAAACTGAGGGCTTGTATGTGTAATTATGAACACATGAATTTTCCTCAATGCTTGCTGAAGATCAGCATAGCAGGCAGAAGGACTCACTTTTGAAAGTTTAAGAATTTTGCTGACATAGGAACGCTCTTTCTCACTGGGTTCCAGCTTCCAAACATACAAGGCTTACACTTGGCTATCATTCCGTATTCTGCTTTGAATACGCCATGGAGGGGTGGTGGCATTATGGCAGAGAGCACAAAGCCCAAGCTCTTGATTCCCTAGTGGTTAACTTCCAGCTGAGGGAGGCAAAACCCAGACAAATTAATTTGCAGTGAAAGATAATAAATGCTAATAAATAAATCAGGAAAAAATAAGAGTTTGCCATTTCAAACAGATTAAGATGAGAAAATTCTCACTTAAAAGATAAAGACTCATCCAAACTGCAGTATACGTATTTGTCAATCAAAAAAGCAACAGAAATGCTGATGAAACATTAATTCCTGCATTGAGAAAATATTAGTGCCCAGAAAGTGTGAATCCTGAGCTCTAAAGAAGAGCACAGAACTAGCAAAGCAGGAGACAAATTCCAGAGGGCTTCCAGCCTATTAGGTTGTATACTTTGAATTTTGTAATGGAGGTTGCAGAAGAGGTGCAAACAAACAGAATTGTGCATGTGTGTAAACTGAATCATTTAGATTATAGAGTATAACTAAATCTACATCTAAGTTTCTGTACTAAAGGGCTAAGACTGATATTCATATTCCTGAATTCTTACTGCTTTCCAGTGTGATGTTTCCAGAGCTCTCTCTCACTCATGGTCTATGGAACATTTTTGTGTTGTCTTCCATTCGTCTTTTCACCCACCTCTAATTTGTCAGTGGACCTTTAACTGACATTTGTTAAAGTTCACAAAATTGGGAAGATTTTCTCAAGGATTAAGAAGTGTCAGGAATAGTTTTATGTTAAAAATGTGGCACAGGCAGTAAACCTCATCAGCATTTATCCACTTAATGGACAGTCTGGCATAAATTCTAGACCACAGAAAGACTTTGCAAGAAAAAAAGGCATTATTTGCATAAGGGTAATCATTAGAGAATTTATATTTCATTAACCTGTTGAGTCTTGCAAAGGTCAGAGGCAGAAATAATATTAAAAATGATAAAGAAGAATTCAGAAGAGACAATATACTTGATTCCTAAATTATAAAACTACATACTTAATCTAGACCTGAGGAAAAATATCTTAGGCTAGATAACTAGTTTAGAATCAGATTTAAAATTCTGTAGAGTGATATGTCCCCCTTTAAATTAATACATTATGCAATGAATTGTTTATTAAAAACATTTGAAGTCTCATAAAAATATAATTTGGCAGTATTTCATAGCAGGTGTTGAAAATTCTACTATGTAATTTTTAGAAAGATAAAATTTCTGAAGGTGAAATGGAAATATAAGAATGATTTTTAAAGGTCTGATTTACATGTAATGTTTTTCTAATATAGACATGAGGAGAATTTGATTCAATACTAACATCCATTCTTGATAAGAAGCTATTGTGTGTGTGTGTGTGTGTGTGTATATATATATATATATATATATATATATATTTCCTTGAAACTTTCAAAATTAATTTTTCTAACTTTTCATTGAAGAGAATGAACTTAACACATTCATTTATGACAGATTATTTTTTTAAAAAATAACTCTTATATCCTCTGTCTTATGTCCAATCATTTTTATGTTCACTCTATTTCAGCTGCTATGCAACTGATAGAATTTCAAAAACTTTACAAAAACGTTCATTGACTTTGCTACTGTACAATCTAGTTTGTAATTTTTCTGCACATGACTGAGTTATTGAAGTTCAGTGCTCTCTTTGCCTTGGAAATAAATTCCCATAAATTCTCCCTTAGTCAGTGTAAATTCTTTTGTAGCCACACTCTTCAGGTTTAAAAAAAATCTATGTTTTCCATTCAAAATTGCTATGTGTATTTATACTTGCACATATTTGTTCATTCAAAGAGAAAAGGAATAAACAAAACAGGAAACTAACTTTAATTTCATCTAAATGCTTTGTCTCCAAGATAAAATGTAAATACGTTATGTGAAGGAGGCTTATTTATCTAAATCTCTATGGTTCACAATGCAATAATTTTAAAATTATTTTTAACATCATTGTATTACAAATTAAGCAATTTTTTCTTCATTCCATAACTTTTTCCTCACCACTTCTTCCCCTGCCCCCTGCCTTTGGTTAAAATTAAAGAAATCAGAGTCAAAGAAAAGCAGGTGTAGAATAGGACATTTTCATCTGGCCAGATAAAATTATTTTCATAGCTTTCGGATAGTATATTCCTGTTGTGAAGGGGTACTTTCCATTTCAAGGGGACGATATTCTGGGTGACAATGGCCATGAATTTTATAAATCCCCAATCCCAGATTCCCAGACATTGGCCAAAGCCTTACCTTCTACCTCGAGCTTCTGATCACAGCGTGATCAGTTTTGGCTTTGAAGAAAAATTGAAGAGAAAATTATTTAATCAAAGTCATATGATTTTCTTTAAATTCATTACTGTCAATTGAAAAGGCATGTATATGTGCTATTAATATATATAAATGAAAATCAAAACAAACAAATTAATTAAATCAAGTTATGAACTTTCATCATCTTATAATACCATTTTTTGTAGTGGGAGCATGTGAAATTGACTCAGCCCTTTTTGAATTATATAACACATTATTAACTATATTCATCCTGTTGTGCAATACATAAAAAATCTTATTCCTCCTTTTCCACTGAAACTTAATATAGTTTGGTCAACATTTCCCCACTCTGTATTACTCCCTAGATTTATGTAGTCATAAATTCCCCTCTGCTTCTGTATGTTCAAATGTTTTAGATTGCACATAAAGGTGAGGTCTAATGCTATTTATGTCTCCATGCTGGTGACTTATTTCAGTTAGCATAATCCTGGTTCATCCATTTTGTTATAAATTATATATATATATATATATATATATATATATATATATATATATATTGCATTTGTTAGTTGAGAGCACTTGGGTCGATTCCATAATTATTGAATATTGCTGCAGTGAACATGGCAATATCTTTCTGATGGACAGATATCAAAGTCCTTTGGATCCAAACCCATAAACAGGATTGGTGGACCACACAGTGGTTCTCTCATTAGATTTTGAGGAATCCCTATAGTTTTCTATGTGCCTGTATTAAGTTACATTCCCATGCAAAGCATACAGTATTTTTTTATTTGGCACTGGGAATCAAAGTCAGGACCTTGCACTTGCCAGGCAGGCACTTGTGCCACTGAGCTGTAGCCCCGCCCCATATGGGGCAATATTATTTAACCTCAGGGTTTGGCAAGAAGAATACTTTTGTCTTTTGGTAAAGTGTCAGCTCAATGCTTCACTGGCTTTATAAAAATTTGAAGATAAATGTGTTTTAATATCTCTTGTTTAAGACAAATAATTACTAAGAAAAAAAAAACAGATGAAAATAAAAGTCCTTTGTCTGTAGTTCTAATCACCTCTCCTTAAGCCCTTGCCTTGCTGACTATGTAGTGTAAACCAGTTTCCTCTAACCTAGCTGAAATTGATGCTGTGACACTGGAAATCTGAAGAGTCTCAAGACATCCAAACAAACAAACAGAGCGCTTCTTCATTTATCTTCAGTCCAGCACGGATGGAAAGGGAGCCAGACATGCAGAGGTTATTTATAGTACTTCTTTCCTTCTGGTTCCTTATCAAACTGTCTCCCAAACTGCTGGCATAGAGTTTGAGAATAGTGAGAAGGATCTTTCCCAAGCCAGAAAAGATATTTTATTCAACTACCATATTGCCACAGCTAGTTTTACAGCTGCTTATATACTTTACGCACGCCTTGCTACAAACGCTATTTGCAACTTTCAAGAGTCTAAACTTAGAGAAATTAGACAGCCCAGTAAAAAATGAGGGAGACACAGGACGGCTGTGCAGTGCACGAAAGGATAGCAGCTGAAGGAGATACCGTGCAGGTGGCACAAAGAACTACAAAGAACACCAAAGGAAATGCTGCTTTTGCTGTTGACTTGTGGTCTAATGACCTTACAAATCACCGAGTCCCTAGAATTATCAGCTATAAAAGTGCTGAAGGCAAGATGTGTATATTCACTTTCTGGCTCTTTCCTGAACAGCTGCTTTAAAGATTAATGTTCACATATTTATTTAAAATGTTTTGGCCAACTTTTGACTCTACTTAAAGAATAAACCCTCTGTGGATCAAAATATGGTTCACCACTAAGCTCATTTCTAAAAGTGTGATACTTCTTTTAATGTAACAGTTGGAGACAATTATGCATGTTCTATTTCTAGTATTTTTAATGATAATAGTACAGAAAGATAATTGTACAGAAAGATAATTGTGATAATTTACAATAGTTTAATATAGTAGTAATGATTACATATATAGCATGGTTTCATATATATGTATATAGCATGATTATATTTATAGTAAAAAATATATATTCATCTTGATTATATATGATGAAATGTTTATGATGAGGTGATGCTTATTGTAATCACCAAAAAAAATTTTAAAAATGCAAACACATTCATCAAAGTTTAAAAGATATTTCTAAGAGCACAGAGAAAATATTTGTTGTGCATTGATTGTGAAGTTATTTATGATATTTATCAGACACAAAGAATCTTAAAATAATTTAAATAGTTTAAAATAATTTTCTTCATCACATTTTTAAGCTGTACCTATTGGAGTAACCACTGTAATATTTTAATGATCCCAGATAGATAAATGTACTTCATTTTCTGTCTCAGTTTGCTTTCCAAAAAGATAAAAGATGAAAACAGAGAGAAAACAAGAACAGAAAGCTGAAAACGTAAATATTTGAGACACTGATGACCTAGAAAATTATCAAAGTATAAAATGCCAAAAGCAGAGAAATACTCATGACTTTTTCCGTTCAGTTTTAAAGTACTCCTCTGGGTGAAATGATTGATATTTGTATACCAAAAAGAAATGGTAATCATTCCAAAAAATGGCAAACAAACAAAAAACCAGGAGAATAAAGGAGTTTACCTCCAATGTTCGTTAGAAAAGTGATTGAGGTCAGAACACCTGAAGGTAAAAGAAAGCAGGCGGAGAAAATATTGAGGATGGTGAACAGGTTGAAACATCTGACCTTAGCCTGCTCAAGGATACTTTTGCTTCTATTGCAGAAAATAACACATGGATAAAAACAGTCCTCAGGTTTAATAGATTACGTTCAAGACGTGAGCTTCTTTCTGTTAGTTAGGTTATATGCTTTAAATAGGCATTTATGACCTCATAGTAGCTCCCTACCACACAGCAACACCCCACAAGGATCTCTGAGCACTGGCTTCACGGCCTGCACGCTGGCCAAAGGGCTGGAAGCTTTCTTTCCTCTCTTGCCCGCTAGCTTCTCTTTCTCGTCTTACTTTTAGAAATTGTTGCAGATTTATGTTCCTGGTACTCTGGGATTATCTACTTCCATGTTACCTCTGGGTGTCAATCACATCTTTAACTTAAGAATGCTGACGTTCCGTAGGGTCATTCTTATTTTGTCATAATCACATGTGTTTCCATTCCTAGTAGAAATGTGATCTATCATGTCATAATTATCTAATATAATTGATTTCTATTTTCTTGGTTTAAGAGTATAACTATATCCATATATTATCTGTCTACTTATTTGTCTATTAGTTTTTTATCTTTTAAGAATTCTAATGTACATCTACCTTAGCATTTTTTCAGAAAAGAAAATTTATGGGGAGTTTGACCTTATTTTATTAATTAATATCAGAACCTTCAGATACCTTAGGTAACTAAGACAAAGTGTTCTAAATCTGTCCTAATCCTAGCTTAACAACTTAATTGCACTAAAACTATATTTCTATTTCTACTTCTGTTTAATATTTTCTTCAGATTTCTAGCTTCATTAGTTTTTAATAGTTCATCCTGTCTGGTCATATTGTGTGTTACATGTCATAACAGAAAGAAATCCACTTACTAGTAAATAAGCATAAAGCAACCAAAAGAATGCTTTTAAAGCAGACTATTATTAAACAAAAGGTTTTACGGTTAACTCCACATCAAAAGTGAGCAGTGTGGATTCTGGACATGGAGGCTTCGGCCTGGTGACTTAGCTGACATACATCACATATGCTGAGTTTACTCACTTAGAAAACAGAAACCGTGATAATACCCAGTGCAGTGTCTAAAGGACGGTTCTCAAGTACGCGGTGGGTGCATTTAACTTCATGTACTTACCATGAGAGAACTAAAATCCGGAAAGTATCACCTTTAATTCAGGGTGGCGTCGTTAGACATACTAAGGAACAACTGTACCTCAGTCATTTTGGTGCATCTCCTACTGTCTTTTTATTAATTTTCCTAAGAAAGAGTTCCTCTTATACAATGTTATAATGTGGTTTTACTTCATAAATGTAAAATGAGTGAAAGGTAGTATAAATACATTTTATAAAAAAGAAAACTACATGAGACTTACTTAGGGATTGTCTAAGACAACTCTATCTTAACACAAAAAGAAGTCTATCTCAAGCAAAAAGGAATTTCCCTTATAACTTTTTTTTTAATATGACAGAAGCTACTGTACCTAGCTGTTCATTATTCCAATTACTTTTTAATGTTACCTTAAAGAAAGCTAGAACTTACTTCTAACTGTGTTACCAGGGCTCAGAATATTGATCATCACAACAGAGTCTGCCAACAAATGTGTACACACTTCAGCAGTTCCCTATTCCCATCACGGTATGGAAGCTCACGGCCACCACTTTGAGAGGTCAAAGTTTACTTGTATTAATCCCATGATGTCTCGATAAATTTAGTAGTAAATATTAATGCAATTTTTTTCTTTTCCAGATGTATACTTTTATGGTAACTATATATATATATATATATATATATTGCATACTGATACATATATATTATTTAATGGAATATCACTTACATACCGCTAATTACTGTGACTTGCATCATATTAACATTGTGATGAATTTTAGACCCAAATTATTGAGACTGCATTGTCTGTTGCAACTTCCCTTCTGATGCTTTCTGGGGTGTGCTGGAATTGCTCCCTTGTTTTGAGGAACACGCATCTTATGTTTCTGGTTCTCTGCTCTCCCATTTTCATGGTCACACTGTTGTATTGCTGCCTGTGTCACACAGGACAGCCTCGGTTCGTTGGCCCTGGTGAATCCGCTAATGGCTCTCACGCTACACCTGGAGCAGGTGCCAGGACCCGGCCTTGGTGTCCCCACTTCCCTTGCCTGCTGAGTGTGTAGTTTAGCTGAACTAACATCAGCCACAGATGGCTGTGGTGATTACTTTTTCCATAATTTCTGAAAACACGGTTGAGTCTGACGTTAACCCTTTATGCTAGTTGACTGAACACTGAAGAAGAAGGCAAGTGAAATCACGATCTGTGGCACTGACCTTTCACTGGATATTCTTTTAGTAGTTATGCAGCCTTCGCACGGTGGGGCGCTTAGCTCCAGCCCTGCCATCTACCCCCTGGGTACCTGTGTTGATTCCCAAGGAACGCTATAAGAAATGGCTCCAGACTTTGCCAAGCGCCTCTAGGAGGCGATGTTAGTCTGTCTGGTTGAGACCCATTTCCATAGGAAACGCAGACCAGCTTCTAACCCTAGAAATACTCCGGCAACACAGGGCTAGGAATCCAGAAGCAAATTTCTACAAAGTGCGTCAGAGAGGCTTTCTATCCCAGCAGGATGGGGAGTCTTCCCTGACTCAGCATGAGGTTGTCTCCAAGTAATTGGGGGGGTCCTCAGGCTCTCTAAATTTGAACTCTTCAAAATCTTTCCCAGTTAAGGTAAAAGATCTTTCAGGGATATAGATCCCATTTGGTAACATTGCTTTCAATCCAAGCTCCAGAATTCCTGAAATAGTCTCAAGGTAACGTTTTATTGACTTTGTAACAAAGGTCCCCACAAAATGGACATTATAAGACACCATAGTTGTTTGGTTCTTTCACAAAGTTCAGCGTGCCATACAATGTGCGTAGAATCTTAGATGAAGCCACTTAAATCGTATAAACAACATGATATTTTTGTTTGTTTTTTCCTAAGAACTAAAGGGCTGACTACAAGGATAAAAGTCCTGCTCCTAGCCCTAGAAGGTAGTGTGTCTGCTCATATATTTTAGGGCATTTGTCTACATTCATATGATCTTAAATTCTAGCCTGGAAAGGGTTGGCTTGTTGCATAAAGCTGCAACTTGTAATATCCTGAGCAAGCAGCTTTATATAAAAGGCTCTCTGACATACTTTCCAGGAAAAAATTACAAGTATAATCCTGTTTTAAGGGAAGAGTCATTTTAAAATATATATATGTATATAAATTCATATATATGGTAATTAGTTTATTTTAAGGTCCAAATTTAGATTTCAATAAATAATTAAAAATATTTCTGCTGCCTCTTGTCCTTCTACTATAAAAGTATACTATTTTATTCTAAAATAATTTTTATTTAGAGTCATAAAGAATAAACTCCCTCACCAAAAAAAAAATTGTCATAATTGTATATTGAATTTGTAAGGGGAAAGGGAACTAATGAGACTGTTGAGACATTTTTAGACTTTTTAAAGTTTAATTTGCCTTCCCACCTGGGCACTTTGGGGGATTTTAAAGTATTTTCATGTAATATTCCGGTGAGAAAAGTCATCACCACACGGTCTGTTCTTTTTAGTGCTAATATTGTTCACGCATCAACACCTGCTTCCTCCGAGATGGTAGCAGCTGTTCGAGTTGGAAAAAGGAATGAAACCTTGATAGTTTCACACTCAGTACTAGCGGGTAATGAGCTAAGCTGGCTTCTGAAAATCCCGTTTATCTTCGGGAGGAAAGTGAGACGTTGCTTGAAGAAATTTTGGATTTTGTGAAAAACCAATACACACCACAACAAGTTTCAAAAGTAAAAATTGAATAAATAAATTACCTAAAAACTACTAAGGTGAGCTACACTATCCAAATTATGTGTCAAAAGTCTGGAAATATTTGGGGATGTTATGTCTTATTTTAGATCAGTCTGTAAAAATTATGGTTCCTGCGTTTTTTTCAAAACCTCAGTTAATCTCAATATACACAATGTAAACCCCAAACTGTTCTGTCACTCATTATGTTTATTTACTCCTATTTCTTTCATCTAGTTTAACTTTTTTGCCCTAATCGTTCTTCCCTCAAGTATTTAAAAGTACTTAGAAAATAATTACAGCAGGGCCATAAAGTATGTTTAAATAAAATGTGTAGCATCGGACACAAAGAAAATTGGAATCACTAATACCTGGACAAATTTTTTCATGATTCCATATTATTTAAATTTGTGGAGACCAGACTATTTAACTCAGAAGGAATGGGTACGCGACCCTGCTTGCAATATTTATTATTTGAAGTTAGCCAGCAATTATCTTCCTTACTGAAGTTCTGCAATACTTTATACTTGGCATTGTCCTTGAAGACCACGGGGAGATTTTGTGTTGTGTGGAATTCAGTGACCCATTTACTTACCAATGTGAACCTAATATTGCACCGGCACTCTGCCATGCCTGTTTTACCTCTGAGTGATATTCAAGGTGTTGTGTTTAATCAACCAAGACCTATATGGTTTAGCTTATCATTTTCTTAGAGATAAGGGTTTCTTTTCACTTATGAAGGATAAAGGTTACAGGAAAAGCAAGGAGACTATTACAGACTCTTGCTAACCTCAAATTCTGTGGTTCTCTGTCAGAAATAAAAGTTTACAGTCTCAACTATAACCTAAGCAGATTTTTAAAGCAAAGCACCACAATGGGTCTTGTAGATATCTACAAGCATGTAAGGAAATGATTATGTGTGACCTTTAGTGACAGATAGGATCTATTACACACTCATTCCACATTACGTAGCCAAAGAATTCACCACCTGCAGCCTCAGCAGATGTATTTTTGAGCCTTACAAGTTGCCTACACCTGTGTTTGATTTTATTTCAGGTTCAGATTAGCATGTTAAATTAGATTTCCTTATGTTTTATCTGAATTGTTATATAGTGCATATCATCAACTTCATGATTTAAAAATCAGTAATGTCTTCATTTTGGTTTTGGTAACTGCATTTTTAAATTCAATCAAGTTAATAAGTATGAGACACTTGATTGATTAATGTGTATTAGAGGACACACATTTCTATTTTTCATCTTCATACATAGCTCAGTTTATTGTATGGATGTTCTTCCAGTTTGGAATGTGGTGACCCAGAACAAGGCCTTTAATTTAAGTTCTGTAGAGGTACCTATCTATGCCGGTTTTGTGTAAAAATTTTACAAGCAGATTCATCAGGGAGGAACAAAGATGAGAAAAAGAAAAGGTAGCGGAAGACTGTAGTGACCCATGAATGTGAGAGGTGTGTGCTGGGAGCCTGGTTGGCCATTCTACCACACGGAAATTATTGTCCAGCCTTAGTTTATTCAACTACATCACAACAAGGGCAGAGTATCTTAGTTACTTTTCTCATGGCTGAGACAAAATATCTCACTGGAGGCAGATTGGTATGACCGAAGGGCATCGCAGAGGGAAAAAAAATTCATGGCAGGCAAAAGGCAGCAAATCAACAGCAAGGGACAACAGTGTGCCTCCCTCCGTCCCTTATACTGACATCCAGGGCAGGGCTTCCTGTTATCCACGCTCAGAATTGTGGCAAACCGATCAGTGGATTGATTTAGTCATCACACACCATTGATCCCAGCATCACATACTTTGTGCCAGTGTCGCATACTCTAGATTCAGCCACCTCTAAAAAGCCCCACCTATGACCACATGAGGGTTGAAGAGACGTCTAGACACAAACCATAACAAGCGTCTGCCTGTAGGCTGACTGAGCCAGAGCTGCTCTATCCCTCGATTTACATAAAAGACAACACTTTGCACCAGGTATTCTATTTCCTACAGTACATCATCTGAGAGCTTTTACATTCTGCCAATTTTACAGTATGTTACATTCACAAAATGGATTCCCAAGATGTCTTCTGATACAGAGCCAATTCTTCACAACAATTTAAGTGCCCATGTTTCAGAGGTGATAGCAGCCCTGATTGCTCCGGCGGTGAAGAATGCCTGGTCTCTGTGAAGTTTTCCAGCTGTGCTGTTGGGAGAACATTTCAAAACTACCAGTCCTTTTGAATTCTAGTTTCACCAAGTGTTCCCCATACGGCCCTACTTGGTGTCTTTCTCTCAATACTTCATGATCTGATGGTGCAAATAGGAGAGAGTTGCTCAATCAATTAAGCTGTGACGTTTTCTCTGGCAGCTGTTGCTTTCTGTGCTCTCACCATCTCATGTCTGCAGCTTTGTTCTTAAGTGTGTGGTAGGGATCACTTTGTCTATCTGCATAGTTCTGTTTCTGACCTGTCAAAGTGGTAGGAAAGCCTTCGAAGGTAATCAAGCAACACTTAAGTTACTGTAAAGCATCATGGTCTTCAAATGAAGCTATAATGCTGTGGATTCGCAGCGTGGTCACTGCCATAAGGCCCGCACTGTCTTACCTTTGTCCATTTGTTATTAGGGTGGTCTCACTGACATCCCTAAATCAGATGGAGTGTTTCATCTAGCCTGGCTGAAGGTTTTAAAAATCTTCTCAGTGTGCTAAAAATAATGCTTTTTTCATCATGCATCAGTTGTAAATTCAGTGACTACACTGTAAATACTGCCTGACTAAACTTCTAGTCTTACACTCACATCTGTCTGTAAGAAATGCATGTGAGAGCTGAAATATACAGAATCTAGAACACACTGTCGTAAAACTTAGTGATCGTAATGCCAACTTAAGGGTGGAATTAACATACTAAATAGTCTTTATCATGATTTTTATCATTGGTGCATCAATAAAAATTTCTTTCTAATTTGGGAGTGTGAAGCTTCCAACACAGGATAAAAACAAAACACCCAGTCCATCAAAAAGTCCAAAACTTTGTATCAATTGCATATATGTAATTTTTGTTTTCATCAGTTCTTAGTAGACAATAATACAAATGTTTATTCAGACAATAAATGGAGAATGTTTTTCCTTATTCTGACTTACTTGTGTGAAACTTCATCCTCCTTTGGGTCCTAACCTCTTGGTGTGGCCAAATGATGCATCATGGATAAAAACACGGAAGCGTGGCCAAGGCTACCACAGAAACACTGTAGGTTGTCAAACCTATATTCTACGACAGTGACTACAAGGCAAATCCAAGACAAACCACAACAGAGATAGTACCAATGTAACTATTGCATTTAGTGAATGGATAATTGGCATGCCCTGCGTAAGACAAAGGCATGGTGCCGCTATGTGAAGAGAAGTCAGCTTAATGGTGGGATATAATGATGTTTTGCTTATTCAGCTTAAAAATAAACCAATTCATTAATCAGGAATGTGGCGGTAATTCTTTGCAATGCTGGAAAAAATGTGAGTTTTGTTCTTTTTCAAGACATATGTTGAACAATACCTAGGAAACCTTTTTAAACAGTTACATGGTCTTAATGGCACCTAAGTATCACATAGTGCCAAAGTCTCAAGAATGACATTGATATTAATTATGAATTTGCAGCAGATTGTTTGAAAACATAACATACAAAGAATAAACAATAGTGCGTCAAATAGGCAGTCCAAATGTTATTTCTGTGAAAAAAAATTTTTACTCCTGGTGTGTTATATACATTTATAGTATAGCATCTTTCCCTTAGAATGTTCATGTTAATTTTTGTAGAACACTAGGTATTTTCCAACTATTATGATTCAGAGACTTCTCTTAGATGAGAAACTCTTCTATAAATAGGAATAACTTTATGCCTTGACCTGTTAAGGACACTTTTTTTCTTTCACTTTATTTTTATGTGCCTAGTTTGGCTTGGCTTGATTTGGTTGGAGATTACATGAAAATGACTTAGCACTAATAAAATACTTATCACTTAAACTGGTAAGACCCAGCCATGTACGGACCTTGTGTGTATCATCGACAGCCAGTGAAACCGGCAGGGTGGAAATGAGATACAAGTACAGTAGACCCAAACTGAATTACCCGGCACTGATAATGTTTTCAATTTGCATGTGTGTGTGTGTGTGTGTGTGTGTGTGTGTGTGTGTTTCCTTTGAGAATATTTACAGAGATCAGAAAATCCAAAATCTAAAATACTCTAAAATCTGAACACTTTTGGAGCATTTTAATTTCAGATGTTTGTATTTTGGTTACCCACTGTGCTTGATGTTGTTTTTTTTTTTTTTTTTTTAACTTTTATCATTGTTTTGAAACGAGGCCTTCTTATGTATTCCAGGCTGGCCTTGAACTCACTATGTAGCCCCGGCTGGCCTTGAACTCATGGCCGTTCTCCTGTCTCAGCCTGCTAAGTACTGGGATAATAGGTGTGCACCAGCATGCCCAGCTGCCCACTGCTCTTGAAATATCATTGTGGGGTGTGGGAAGGACATGATAATCTCTTTGTTAATTGTCCAAGAAATAGCCAAAGATGGATGTAAGTTTAAAAAAAATGAGATGGAGTGGTATCTGAAATACTCTTCAACAGCTTTCCAGTATTCCTGCATGCTGCTCTGTTTCTTAAATAAGTCAACTGTACCACTTCATTTAGACCTGCTTCTTCACTTTCTTTTCATCTTTCCTGTCAATTTAATGTTTGATATTCATTGTTAATCGCTGCCCCCTAATGAGTAAATTCCATGTGCTAGGTACCAATTTTGCATTACCTTTATTATCTCATTCAAGGTCTGTGAAATACCTGTCATTTCCTTTATATTGTAGGTGAGGAAACTGAGATTTACCTTAGATAAAGAATTTGTGCATGATCTATTTTCTTATATTTAATACATCAGTCTTTCTATACAGAGATTGAATTCCTAAATGGAAACTAGGGATATTGGAATAGATTTTTTCCTAGCTCAGTGAATGTATTAAACTTTTTGTATAAAAGAACAATTAATAACATGAGTAAGACTCTTATGAACTAAAATGTAGTTAATATATCATTTTGGAAGAATTTGAGTCATGATAAAATGACCAGCTCTAAGGAGATACCACCTTGCCAAAATGTTAATTACTTCCAAATGGAAATCTGATTATTTTTAGGGTAACTGACTAAATCACTAATGTATGTGACTTGAGTCTTCATGACATTTCTCCTCTTAAATTACAGGTTAGAAACATGATGAAAGATGGGCTTCTTTCTCTGAAGTTGATAGTTAATGTTTCAGTGTCCTTTAGCTGCTAACATTTGAAATGACCATTTTTATTACTAAAGAGAACCACTTCTGGACCCACTACTGGAGGGAATCACAGTGCTTTTAGCAGTGATGAAAAGGTTAGAACAATTAGAAAGTACTCTTGGCGTAATTGAGATGTATGAATTTTTGGTACATTGTGAAACTGTTTCAAATGGCTGCAAAAGGAGTAGAATTAGATATATAAAAGAAAAAAAATCTAATCTAAAGCACAAAGCTCATTTAATTGTGCTATTGTCCACCATGTATTTTTTCCTAAAGAGGACAGAAATTTGCAGTATTCTTATATATTGTTTATCATCACATAGTGTATGTTTTATATTTATTATTATGTTCAAACAAAACAATTTTTCAGAACCGTTCTTGTAAAGTGATCTCATTTTAAAATCTATTCTGTTCAAACACGGCTAGGTGACTTCCATGCTGAAGGACAATTTATTAATGTATTAATGTAACCAGTGACCTGCATACATCTAGCACCTGCTAAAGCTGCAGGAATCGGACTTGTCCTGAGAGTCATGTTCATAAAATATTGATCTAAAAATATACATGATCTTAGGATCTGACTCTCCAATATCACTATAAAGCATTATATACACTTCGAATACACATGATTATATCCTAGGTGGTGTAAAAGTTTTTATGACATGAACAGTCTCTTAACATTTTATTGATGTTTGTATTGGCTTCACAATAGTTCCGATCTGATACAGAATTTCAACAACAACAGCAACAAAGATAGTTTCCATCTGGTGGGTTTTGGAGTTGGGCGTTTCTGAACTCTTCCAGAGGTGAAGAATATTTGTTGTGGTTCTGATTTAGAAATGCAAAAGCCCATTATAGACTAAAGGGAAATGGGTTTTATAACAAATGAATTTGAGAAGGGGCGATTAGAAGACTTGCTTATCACTGACTAACCAGTCATGAGGTCTGAGACCTTGAGCCAGCCTGGAAACTTGGAGAGGTTCTAGTTTGTGGCTGGAAACTTTGCTTGGACCAAGTTCTTGGTTTCTCAGTGACTACACTTCATCTCCTAACTTGTTCACTCCTTGTCGTTAACTTTTCCCTCCTTACTGCTTCAAACCCCATGCCATACGCACATGCTCACCTCCTGCCAAAAGTAAAAACAGCCACACTTCACATGCTAAATCTATCCCAGCTCCTATATTAGTCCTGTCCATATGCCTGGAAAGAGATGTTCACACTTGGTATCACTACTCCTCCCGCTGCTGTTCCCCTGTCACATTTTTTACAAGGTGACATTCACGTTTACCTCTGCCCAGGGACTCGTTTCACAGAAATACCCTGCCCTTTCCACTGTACAAAACAATGCATGATTTTCAGAAAAGAGCTCATTTGAGCTCTAAGAATTCCATATGGAAAGCACCCTTTTCTCCTTGGAACTAATTTACACCTGTGTTCCTGTAACTCTCCATTGGTGGTTTTCATTCTTCTCTTCTGCCTTCTTATATCAACTTAGTATCTTTCCTGACCCTTGCTACAAAAGCTGTCATTCATCTAAACTCTTTTCATGTCCAGCTTTTTTTCTCTTCTTGCTGTACATCATTGTATTGAAAACCTATGTATAAGATCATTGTGTGAGTAGCTTCAGTGACTTAGTAATTGAGTATATTTGTACCATACATACATAGGTACAAACATATATACACATGTATTTTCAGTCTGCTTTCAATCAACTATTATGTAACATCTCCATTTAATATACTTGGATATATTAAATGTAATCCAAATGTAATAATAATATTTAATCTATTTCTGATTTTAAACTAGGTAATTGTCTCAAACAATACTCCTTTCTTGATGTAACTTCCAGGTGATTGATATGACTATGTCAACTTAGATATGTCTCTCTTGCACTTGCTAAAATTCTAATTGCTAATAGTCTGAGTATAGTTGCGCCTCTTCTCTTCTCTTGATCAATCTCACCCCAGTTTTGTTCAGTGAATGAGTTTTTCCACTAGGCGACCTCTGGTGTCATTGATGCTGTCCGGTATCTTCTTATATTTGTTCCCTATTTCATTTTTCCTTGTAGCTTCACTTTCCCAAACTTACTGTCTTCTTCAGGACACTCTTATTTGTTTTGTAATTTCTTAAATTGGGTATTGTCTTACTTATGTCTCTCTTTCCTAACACACTTACCTAAGGCCGTTCTTATCATTTTCAATGAGACTCGCATGAAGTTCCTTAGCATGATATGTAGTATCATTTTTATTAGTCAGTTCAAGATTTGAAAAACCCTATTATAAAAAATATTAATTATATGCATTTGAGCAGCCAATATATAATAATTTTGATATTTCATTTTTGATATTTCTTTTACTGTTTGCTTTTAATTTAATTACATTTTGGTCATAAAATAAGATTCTGTGGGATTTCTCCAGGTCAAATACATGCTCAAATCCTAGTATGTGGTAATCATGTGATTGTGTCATATAAGCTTGAAGAGGACATGTATTCATAATATGTTATACACAACATTCCTTAAGTGTTCATTAAATCTATAATGTACTAATTATCACATGTGTATTTTTTCAACACAGAATATGTGTATATATTGCAACATATTTGGACTGTTTGCTCTAGTTACTATATTCATCCTCTTATGTCCCTAACAATTTCTGTGCACAATTTTAGCTATTTGATTAAATTAACTAATCATTAAAATTACTATATCTTCTTAGTTAACTAGTTCTTCTATCATTTTATAAACATTAGCATAATATAATAACCTTTAAAAATATTATGTTTTGTATTATTTTTGTCTTATTAACAAAATCAACTCTTTTGCTGAGGTTCTAGAAATTTTTCTTACCTTGCTAACTATATTTATTTGTCATTTATAACAATATACCTCCCATTTATTTCTCTTATTAAATTGGCTGACATTAAATTTTACATAGTAACAATGACAGTGTCTTTAATGTATAAACCATTTAACATTAATTTTGAAGTCATTTTAATGTTTTTTATCAAGTACAATGTACTATGTGTCTGCACACGGGGTGGTGTGGATGCACATATTTTATATACGTCATATTTGGTATAATTTCTTGTTTATGCAACAATACTTTGAACTGGAAATCCCTTAAGGGCAAATCTTCCTGCTATAAACCATAGAAATTGCATTATCTGATATAATACCTAATGCGTGATATACCATAATAATAGTAAACTGTAAAAAATGAATAAATAAATACTGGAAGAAGCAAATACTTATATATTAAAACACAGAGACAACTGTATTATAAACTTTTGACCTTTACTTTGGAAATTTTGTTCTCTTTTATGGTAAGAATCTGCCCTTTCTTTTTTCTTTTCGTTTTTCTCCCTTCCTTCAGCGTTTCCTTGCTTTCTCTCTTTTCTCTTTTTCATAACACTAAATAAAAAGGGTAAGAGGTGTTATTATTGTACCAAGAACCAAACCAAGCAACCGAAGTGCAGAGGAGTAGGCATGGTGATGACCAGCAAAGCTTGGTGTTGGTGTTTATGTGATGACTGGGCTGTAGAAGAATGAGCATGTGCATGCATGGTAGAGTCACCATGTTGATACTCGAACAACTGTTAAAACGCATTGTGTAGTGCAGACTGTGATGTGTACACTGAGAAACCTAAACATCATCAACAAATCTTAATCACAACCATTTTCCAGCTAGTCGTGTCAATAAAATCCAGGCTTGTCTGCAAACTCTGGTCTAACATACATAACAGGTCTTTTTATTTTATGAAGTGACTAATAACCAAAAATACCACTATTATAAAATTTAAGATTTGCAAGAAACATACTGTATCTTGACGTGTTGCCTTTGACATGTGCTACGATTCTAGATAAACTCCCTTAAATTGGCTTTGTCAGATTTCAAATAATGATAATTAATATCGGCTTCAAATTTTTTTTCAGTTCCTTTTTAAAAAATGGTTATATTTACTCTTTGTAGAAGCAAAAATTCCTATCATATCTCTTTAAAATTCACACCCTCAAGGGGATATGTCAGCCAAGTTTCCTTACTTATCATATATTGTTTTTTAAAAGCAGTGATAAATGACTCTCCAGTCCAAGTCAATGTATGTCAGTTATACATTTGTGATGTCTTGGGAGCTTGAAAGCCTTGGGTCCCATGACAGGTGTCAGGGTTGGTGGTGATGCAAATTAATATTAAAGAATAATAAATGAATGCCAGATGAAATCTCTCTGTCTGAGACACTCAGCTTTGGAACTTAATGCCCATAAAAATAAATTGCTACTGGGCAAATTATCAGCGGATTCAGAGCAGTGGATGGGGAAGGAGAAACACAATGTGTGAGAAGCTTCTCGCATACACATCTGATATTCAAGTCATCAGCTCATATTGTAGTTATTATATAGGGGTAGCAGTACATGGTAGACTGAAAACACTTTGTAGTTAACTAGTTTATGTACTTCTCTTCCTTAAGAAAGTTTATATGTTAAAATGTCATTTTTTTCATGTACATTTTGAATTCAGTAGGAAATCATTTAGAAAATTTCCTATCAATGGCAATTACCTTTTCAATGAAATCATATACATTTTAGTGTGCACTTTAATTTGATTTTGCTTAACTATGAATTATGCATTATGCATACAAACATAAACACAAGCATGCATGTGCACAAACACACACATATTGTACGCTTTCCTTTGGGTAACATAAATTGTTTGAGTCACAAAATCCTTCATTAGATGTATAGGTGAATGAAGCAGATATAAGATGTCCCTAAGAGTTTGAAAGGAACTGTGTACAGTGACATAGTAAAAATACACCTTCTGCCCAGATTTCACAATGGATTCTACTTATGAATATAACCTCAAAATATACATACAATATATATTTAATTATATAATATAGATAGATAGATCATCGAAAAACAGTACAAGTCCTGAGTGCTGAGTCACACATCTAGATTGGACTGAAAGACTAAGATCAAGTCTTATTTGTAATTCTCTAAGGTCTCAGTTATTGTACAGAAATCAGAGAATACATATATAAGTATAAATAGGTTCTGAGACATATGAAAAACAGTCAGGGAATCAAGGCAGTATTTCCAAAGCAGAACCACACATTCTAAAGTGTAAAGAGACATTTGTAGGGAAATGGATGCACCTGGAAAACATAATGTTGAGTGAAATAGATCAGACACACAAATTTAAATACAGAACAGCATCCCTCATGGATACAAGTTAAAAAGGACTAGATCTCTGGCCCATGGGAAGGGGAATTAGTAGAACTAAAATATTCCGTGTACAGGGACCTAAGAGCCTAATGAATGTAAACACTGCACATCATAAACCTGAGCCAAGAATAGTAACAACAGCAGGAATGAATGTGCAGGGTGGGAATTTAGAGGCAGACTGAGGGAGGCGGGGAGGAAGAGGAAGGGAAGGAGAGAAAATGTGTCATATACATGTACCTGTTCCCCAAGCTGAATGTTAACTTCATGTCCTGCAAATATGTACCAATAAAACAAACAAACAAAAAGTGTAAAGTTCAATTGGCTCTTACTGTACCATACTGTTTCTCCTTTTCTCTAAAATCTGGACTTTCCAAGGAATTGGTGAGAAGCTGTCTCTGAAAAAGTATTCAGATCTGTGAAGTTTTGGTTGTAGACAGTGGGTTTTTAAAGAATATTAACTATGATGAAATTCTGAAATAATTTTGTTTTCCTTTTGTTACACGCCAAAAATGTGACTTTCTAAATTTAAAAAAAATATGCTCTATTCACATATAAATTCTGTGTTCTGAATTTCCAACCCATATCCAGTAAAAATTACAATTTATATGCATATGCGTGGTTATTTACTAATCTAAGAGGATTCCACCTCATTATAGCAGTGGGAAATACCTCAAATGCAAATGATATTGAAAAATATCAAATAGTACCAGTTATTATGTTTTTTCATTAATCACTACATTTTTGTGTGTATACTATGTCCTAGAATATGCCTGAGTATTCAGTAAATATCTGTTTCAAAATTAATGCACTAATAAGAGAACCAAATATAAGTTGGAGGGCCTGAAAGACACTATACACTGTGTAATTCACGGCAAGCAGGAAGATCTTATATGTTTCTGGAACATTCCACTTAGAGTTACTATACATTTATAATTAAATAATCCTATTCAATTAAGTAGTAATTTGACTTTTTTAACAAACCTACAGAGCATAAAACTTTTCCATCAATAATACAGTTGATTCCAAAGGCATCAAGGACACCGAGAAGGTTCCAGGCCATTCTGACACACCCTCCCGCTCCCATTCAAAAACACTGAATTAATGTCTATTTACATTAAAAACTATTTCCTTTGTGATCAAGATATTTTCTTGGAATAAAGATAGATTGACCTCAATTTAAAATTTGAACAGATTCTAAGAACCATCAGATTCATTAAAGTACATACATGGAAAATTTTTCTGTTGCTTTCTATAAATTTTTAACAGTATATTTATAATTGTGTGAAAAATATGTATTTTAGAGGGTGTTCTCCTGTGAGTCAGAAAAAGGAGATATTTAATCATGCAACCATGAAATCTGCCAAAAAAAAAACTGATCACAGAAATAATAAAAAATATAATTCTTACAAATTATACAAATTTTAAAGCCTGAAATTATTTTCATTTTAGTAGAAATTCCCGTGAGTCCATCATCTTGAAAGGTTAACCACAGTATCTCCTTATTTCTACTCTCAGTGTTTTCCACAGGAGGGAGGGATGCTGATTCCTGCATCCTTGCCTTCTCTCATCCTTCACTCACTCTTTCCCTGTGGCCATCTCACCGTCTCCATGGTTAAATGCATGGTTAAATCCTGGGGCTCAGGACTTCCAGCGGAAATCTGCATCCAGACATCTGCCATATTTTGTACCTCAAATTGGGGAAGCATGGCTTCTACCACAGAGAGGCAATGTTTTCAGTATCAGCTTCCTGAACATTTTGAGATCCACTTTCATGTCTTTCTGCCTCATTTTTAAATATATTAGGTTTGAGAGAGAGAGAGAGAGAGAGAGAGAGAGAGAGAGAGAGAGAGGAAGAAAGAGAGAGAAATAATTATCTGGGATCCATTAGGCTCCATCAAAATATTTTCTGTAAAACAGAAATTGCTCTATTTTAAGAAAGAGAAAGAATGAAGATTTCATTTTCAGTTATGTAAGTAGAACACTGTTACTCAGAAATGTTAGAAAGTTGATTTCAAGATTTCTAGTGATTATCATAAAACTTACAGAGATGTTTCATTGAGGTTCAGGAAAACACACACACTCATACATGTGTCTGTGGTGTGTTTGTGAGGGGTGTGTGTGTGTGTGTGATTAAGGGATGATCTCTAAATATTCATTGCTGGAGTGATCAAAAAAATGGAAATGCTACATTAAATTCTACAGTTCAATCAAATTTTCCTATGACCTCCTAGCTTTGCACCTCACAAAACTATATTTCTTTATCAGAAAAAGTTAATACATAACCACATTTCTTCCCATTGTGTTATTGTCCAACAAAGTCACTAGTCTTTCAAAATACATTTTAAAAATGCTTGCACAATGTTTTCTATTTCCCAGGCTCATGACAAGCATTCAGTGCATATTTACGGAAATAACAAATAAATAACCTACATGCTAATACCACCTTTAAGCTATATTTATACATACTTAGGTCAGAGAGGAACATAAACTTCTTAGCAATTTGTAAAACTAAAACTAAATACAATAAGGTAGCGGTATTTTCTTTTGTATTCTCACTTTTGTTCCTAGATCATCACATGCAATCGTGTCATCTGCGCATTCATTACAAATTTTATGTGGTGTTAGATCACATAGGCTGAAAATCTCCATCACACTAAGCACTTTAAAAGGGAAAATAGTGCGGTGAGGGTTCCAGCAGCATCTATCCATAGGTAGCTTCCTATTTTCTGTTAATTCATGTAAGTGATGTAACGTTTGTCACTTGGCCTCTTGACAAGTAATAGGGGTCTCTTGGAATGTATTGCTTTACTTTATAAGTAGTATAAATAAATATTTATTTGACCAAATATAAATCCTGCATAATGTGAATTTAATCCATAGCACAATCTTATAAAACAGGCATTTTTATAATCCCTCATTGTAAAATCAGCATTATTTAAATTCCCATGAGACAGATGGTATCTCATAGAGGTTAATAAATTGACACATGTTATACAGCGCCATGGACAGAGCTAAGATAGGAATTTGTGCATGTAACTTGGAATCTGTGATCATAGCAAATTGAAATGTGAGCTCCCTGAGAAGCATTCTGTTAATATATGATGGTGACCATGAGTGAGTAATGATTCCTCTCACTTCTCTGAGATTCTTTGTGTCCCTTTTTGCCATTCTTGGATAGTCTGAGATACTTAGATGTGAGGGCATGAATCGTCTTTTGATTGTAGTTTTTGCCGTTTCACTCACCAAGTGCCTCCCATGTGTTGGTCTCCATGCTGTGGACTGAATAGAACAAGAAGGGTGTCCAAGTGTGAGTACCTTAAGAGATAAGGAATAGGCTAAGAAAATTAGGTTTTCCTTGATTATTAACAAAGTAGAGAAATTACGACAATTCCAAATGTAATACATGCAGTCTCATATCATATGATGTAGGAATCACAAAGTTAATACAGTTTATCACACGAAATTACCTTTATTCTATCTTCTCTATCAATAGTTATACAAATATACAACAGAACATCTCTTCTTTATAACGGATGTAGGGATGTGGAATAAACAACTATCAGAAAACATATGCAGCCCTCCAGTACATTGAGTATAAGCCAGAACTGCTCTTCAAGACCTGTCACCGTTGATTCTGCCCATCAGTGCTGTCCTGATGGCCTTCTTTGTTCACGTATTCTCTCAACACACATGTGGTAACCCAGACTCAGTTTCCACACACACGCATGAGCACAGCCACTCACACACAGGCATGAGCACACATACAGATGTTATTAACACTGAACACATCCTATCACAATAGGACATTTGTGTAATATAATTAATTAGAGTGACTAATCAGAAAGATTCTGATTAAGCATAGATCCTCCCCTTCCATCTAGGTATTGAGTATCTTTACATGTAAAGATCACTAGATTAGACTGGGAACAAAGACAAATTTATATCCTGATTGAGTATCTGTGTCCCTGATACAGTTGGGATGCAATGAGATTATGTACGTAAAGTAGCTTGGAAGATAACAGTCTCAGATTGGTTGTTTTGCTTAAATGAGGTGAAATATATCCAACTACATTTAACCCTTTCTGTAGCTATGGGTTCCACATTCACAGATATGATCAAATTTGATCAAAAATATTTCTTTAAAAATTGCATTTATACAGAACGTGAAGACTTTATCATTATGCTCTAAGCAATACAGCCTAACAGCAGCTTCTATAACATTTACAGTGCATTTAATATTAGAAGTATTCAAGCAATTACTTAAAATTTTAGGGTAATGTGCCTAGGTTGTATGCAAATACTACACCCTTGATTTCTGAGGCTTTGAGCACTTGCAATTTTAAATATCTGTAGGAATTTTAGAAGCAATTTTGATTGGATGCTGAATTGCCATCATACATTTAAATTATAAAAGGGCATATATTGAATCCATCCATCTATTGATCCATCAATCAGTTGATCTATCAATCAAATCTATTGACCTAATTGTCTACCCATGTTTGTCAGTTTTCCATTATTGCTACAGGGACTCTTCTCATAAAGAGTGAAGGTTATTTTGACACAATTTTGAAGGTTCCAGGCCACTGTTGGTTACTTTCATCGTTTCTGAATCCATGGCAAAGCAGGGCATCATGGAGCACAGTGCTTGGTGGAGCACAGTGCTTGGTAGAGCACATCCATTCATCAGATGACCTGGAAGCAAAACTAAGAAGGAAGAAAATGTATCCCATGTGACAGGAAGACCTCTCCTAGGTGTTCCCTTCTATGTGTTTCATGACTCTGCAGTAGTGCTACGGGCTAGCGATGGAGTGTGTAATACATGGGTCTTTCAAGGACACATATTCAACCCTAAGGGACTGACTCTCTCTCTCTCTCTCTCTCTCTCTCTCTCTCTCTCTCTCTCTCTGTGTGTGTGTGTGTGTGTGTGTGTGTCTCCCTCTTATAATCTATCAAACTATAAGACTGTGTCTCACAATGGCTTTTTTGTTTGCCTGTCATAGGAAAATGCATCTTTTTTCTGGTGAAGCATAGGCCAACTATTTTGCTACTGAACCACTTAGCTGAAGCCCAATCTCACATTTTTCAAGTCTATATATCTTTATTTTCATGTGTCTCTGATCATCATTCAGAATTGCTTTTTGCTTTGTCAGAAATAAAAAAAATATTCACACACTGACAGAGTAGAACCTTCCTAACGAAGCATTAAATTATGAAATCTAAGTACCAATTACCTCCTTGGGTGAGAGGGTGTGGGGCTGGAGGCAGGAGCAGTAGAATGAATGATGAATGAGGGGGCCCCTCCACTTTCTGCTGTGTGTTGTCCTGAGACAGAGACGTTTTGTGAAAAGCACAGTTACTCCGTTGCTTTATTTATAATGATTGCCTGGGTATAGTGTTCATGTAGTTACTTCATTCCTTTTCTTTATTAGTCGCTGACTTTTTTATTACCATGCTTTCCCTCTTTTGCTGTAAATTGTTAATTATTACCTTGATGGCACTGGGTAAAACTTCTATTAACTGTCATTGTTTGACTAGCACTTATGGAGATTTACTTTTGCTAAACCTCTACCTTACTAGACAGTCATAAACCACAATGCATAGTGCAGTAGAGAAAACCCTGCCTGCTCCTGTGGCCTGGTCCAAGGGGCTGTTTCCAGGCTTACAAAGAAACTGTTAATGAGGGGCCTGTATATTTTGCTATTCTGGTGCAATTACCATTATTTTTAAAACAAATAGTACCAGCCAAATCTTCGAGAAATACATCCCTAGGATTAAGCTGTCACCTTTTGACCAATATTATTGTCACTGATTTCCTAAAATCAAAATTAATGAACGGTGCCAATGAATCAAGAGATACATCCACTTTATTGCATAACATTTTGACTTTACTGAGTAGCACTTAAATTTTAGCCACAAATTTGGAAATGTAGTTCAGGGTAATATATACCATCAAGTCACATGCTGTATTCTTATTGAAAGTTTGCTTTTGATATTTCATTTGAATTTGCTGGAATGAATTCATGTATCAAGACTAATTTGTACCATATCAAGACTGGAAAATCTGGATAAAATACAGCACTTGCACTTTTATAATCCCTTGGAAATGACATGTGCATAAATTTTGACTCTTTCACAAAGTGCGCTTACATCCCTATCAGGTGGGTCCCTGTGTTCCCTGTTGCATCTTTGATATTCATGACCTGTATATCCATAATACTGAACTTGTGGTTTCCTGACCTACCGTGTTACATAGATGAGGCACCTTGGATTTCCTTTCCTTCACTTTTTGAGTGTGCTGTACTTAGCATGCTCCAAGTACTTTGTGTCTTCATGAAGTACCAGATCTTACTATGGGAGGCGATGCCTGTCTACTGCAGATATTCATAGTGACTGAAGATTTATCTTTATATACAGTTAAAAAATACAACAAATCCCCTTTTTAAATATCCATGTGTCACACACTGTCCCTAAAAATGGATAACTAAAAATATAAATGGATCATTTTATTGGACTCGAGATTAGATCTCTTCCCCAATACGTGCCTGCATCTCATTCCTATTTTTAGCATTTTCTTAAGATTGAGCTCATTCTATTGCAAGTCATAAGTGAAGTTTGTTAAAGCAAGAAGATCACTTCCAATCTCCATCCATTAAATAGGAGAAAATCGATCATTCTGAAGCAAAAACGTGTAATTGCAATACAGGAAATCTTTCACTGAAGGCAACAAAAAGAGCTATCAGTACTTTGATGAGGATCCAATGACTCCGAGCGCCCAAATTCAGGTGAAAATAGAATTGCTATGATAATGGTTTTAAGAGATGGTGCCCTGGAGCTTGTGCACTTTGCCCTGGTGGGTGGATTGGTTCCGTTAGAAAGAATGAGCTCAGGGCCTGCTCCTGAGGTTAGTTCTCTGTCTTCCTCTGCTGCTGCTCCTCCATCATCTCCCCGCAGCTGCCTCCCCTTCCACCTTCTTTGTTCCACATACTGTTGCTGCAAGAATTCTCTCCTCACATGGCGGCCCTTTGATACTGGGTTCCCCAGACCTGGGGGCCCGTAGCTTTCTGTGTATTTATTTATTTTTTTTAAATGTTACCGGTTCGTGTTTGCAGTACATACGTTTGGGGAGCTGATGTATAACACAGCTTGTGGTCCTAACTCCTTCCCTTCCTTCCCCTTTCTCCTTCCCTGCTCCTTTACCTCTCCTAACCCCTTTGCATTATTGTGCAGGTTGCTAATCTTAGATTGAGTTTGGCACTATTATAATGTCTATGCTCCTAGAGGTTAAAGGGACCTTGTACCTGGCGGATCTTCACTCTTCCTGTTTCCCCATCTGTTTATTATAAATTACCTAGTTTCAAGTTTGCTGTTACGGCAAAACAAAACAGACTAAAAAACAGGTTTTCTTTCTTTCTTTCTATTTTTATTATGATATACAGTCGTCTTGAGTTATTTTGAGCTCAGAGAACAGCTAAGTAAAACAAGGAAGGCTGTGTTGTTGAAAGGTGGCCTATGGGTTTAGAAATGGAATTCTACTTCTAAAATCTGTTTCCCTATATGGATAGAGTTGGTAGCCTTCGCAGAAGGTAGAGACTTTCTCTCCAAATGCTCACAATTCTGTGAGTCTTCTAGGCAGTAGCAATGTTGCATCAAGGGCAGATTCATCCTCTGGCTGGACTCTCAGCACCAGGGGAAGTGGGTGACCTGCTGCCTCCAGCAGCCCAAACCAAGACCACCTTTACAACTTCATAATGTGTAAATATATTTGGATTTGATATTTCCCTTTAGAATACACATGTTTAATGTGATACTGATGTTGTTTATTCTTTATTCATCTTTATTGTTTTTCTTCAATCTTTGGGATTTACAGAGTATATTTTTATTCAACACTACATCTATTACTGGCTGAATTTTGTTGCTTGTCTTTAATTGGCAATGTTAAAAAACAACATACAAAACATATGTATGTATATATGTATATGTATATGAAAAACTAATATTCATGACTAATCACCCTCAAAACACTCATTCATCAACATATGAGTACCTGGACTCAGATGTTATAGTGTGATGTAATGCTCAAGGTGTCCCTGGTCATGGTAACAAAGATCTCACAGTCCAGTTGTCCCTGTGACGGCCATGGCTCTGAGGCCTCATAGGTGAGGACGTACCTCTCGCCCTATGGCAGGCCAGGTAGGTAAAGGGTCTCTTAATATTACAGGAAAACTGAAAACCTGAGGTTGCATATGTTTCAAAACTACATATATATGTATATATATATATATATATATATATATATATATATATATATAGAGAGAGAGAGAGAGAGAGAGAGAGAGAGACAGACAGACAGACAGACAGAGAGACAGAGAGAGCTGTTGCCACTTTTTTGTAAAAAAAATGTTTTTATCTTTCTTCTATTTTTGTTTTTGACTCAATGACAAGCAGTGTGAATTTTACATTGGTTTTTGCTTGACATTCTAAATCCTGCAGTGTTTTGAGATTTCATACTGGAGGGACTGGAGTATGAAGCATGAGAGTTTTATCTGGAGTTTTACCTGGAGTTTTATCTTCTAGCTTCTTACTTGCTTTTGTAATCTGCTCAATCCTTGAGAGTGATGCTGTTTGGGACACATTACTCTCCCTTCCTAAGGTCTAGCTCTCCTGGGCATCATGGCCTATGCTTTGAGAATCAGGCCATCAATCTGGCAGGTGAAAGCAGTCTTCCTTCTGCATGACAGATGTGAACACTACATGCTTATGTCTCTTTAATGCATATCTGCTTCAGGTAGTTTACTCTACTGCCTACTTTGATCAACAGTGTGCTGAAAATTTAAGGAGTCCTCACCAAGCCTAACTGTGATTCTTTGTGAAATTCTGCCCTCCCTGTTATCACCTTGCAAAGTTAGAATCCCAGGACTCACAGCTCTGTCTCCACTCTGGGAGGCAGGAGAGGGCCAGGCACGAAACCCACAGCCTCCCCAGGGGTCACTGCTCTGCAGTGCCTGCACCTCATGGTTTGAAGACCATGTGTCCTCATATAGTATTTGGTTTGATATTTTTTTTGATTGTTGCATAAGTCTCATACTTCATAAGCCCCTCTTATTCCAGTTTTCCTGAAGTAGAGATTGCCATTTATTGTCTTGAATAGAGAAAGGAATTATGCTTTAAGTTTAATAGAGACTAGAATAAATATTATCTCAGCAAAAAAATCAGTTTCCAAAGGTTTCATATATTGTGACTGATGCTAGTCTATATAAGTCTATTCCCACCAAAATAATCATTTTTTACTTTGATGATGAAGTCATAATATTCAGGAATACTCAAATATATACTTCAATGAAGGTAAATAGATTGTAAATTCACAAGCATTTAAAGACAATTCATGAATTTTGATGATAATCATTTTGTATCATAATGCTCTAATATCACCTTACATTTTTCTAGATTACATTTGAATGAATTTATTTTTTAATTTTATAAAATATATGATTATTGTTTCAGATGAAAAGTAAAGCATTATTTCTACAGAATTTGGAAATGTAAGCTATTTTGAATAGTTGTTAAAAGTAAATAATTATTGAGATAGTCAAATGAAATTTGCTTTAATGAAAAGGGACAATTTATTCTAATTAAATAGAATAAATTCACTGTGACTAAAGCATACTATATATAACCATTTCTACTTTTCTGTGTTAACTACAAAATTTCTGATATTTTGTATTTTGTCCTAGCATATAATTTATATTCTAGTAAGTATCTATGAAAGTATCTTCAAATACACCTGAAAAGTAGTTGTGTTACATCTTTTTTTTTTTTTTTTTTTGTCTTTTAAAAATTTACTAGTCTGGCCACTTGAGTTGAAGCTTAAATGAAATTTCAATCATAAGGTCATGTTGTTTGAAAATATTATTTACTGTTGAGTCACGAGCCTCTTGAGAACACAAATGTAATTTGGAAGAGAGGAAGAGTCTCCAATCTCTGCTATAAATCGAAATTTTATTTTATGAACAACATATGAGTCTATATCATCCTTTTTGCTTACATGTGAAAGGATAATTTCTCACATAATACAAACATTATACTAATAGATTCCCTGTTAAGGTGAAATATGTCAGAAGCTACATTTTGTGAAAGAAATGTAGCAATTTATCAATGTGCATTAAAAGATTTTGCTTCCAAGAAGCAATTTGAGCTATATGAACTCTGTATTTAAACAACTCTTTCATAGGCTCTTCATACATTTCTCCCAAAGTGTCAAAGCATATAATTATAAATATGAATTGATTAGTAACTAGGATTAGCAGTCTTTATTTTTAAATGAACACTGTCATGACAAAATAATTATTGAATTTTAAAGAATGTTGCCTATTGAAAACTAATTGAAGAAAATGTCACAACAGTTAAATGAGAGGGAAAAAAAATCAGTCAGATTCACTTTTCACCAGGTTTTACTTCACGAATAGAACTTGGGAATTTTCCTACACACCATGCAGTCTAGATTCTGCTTTCAAATTTTGTAATATTCATATTTCAATATTATATTTGTTATAGATCACTTGAATTTAAAGTGCTATTTCTTTTCAATAACATAATACCTATCATATTTTCATTCTGATTATTATAAAATCAGAAAACATAAATACTCATCTCATGTTTTGGAACCACAAGATTTCCTATGTCAGTAGACACAAACTTTAATTTCATATTCATGGAATAGTATTTTGAAGACTTTGCCATAATACCTTCGCCTTCAAGTTCTCTTTTTAAACCATATTTACACTGTATATGGTGTGAAAGTTCAGCTACAGTGATTCCAAGTGGATTCTACCTTTGATGTTTTTAGCTTAAAGATTTTCTGAAGGTACCTGCTCTTGGAGGTGATAAGAAATATAATTATTGTTCCTTTTTTCTCACCTCAGATTTATTCTCTTCTAAACTGGACTATACCACGACACTCTAGGAGAGTAAAATAGGAAATTTAATTTCCTATAAATGTAAATCACTGCAGATACTGCAGTCAGTGATAACCTTGTCAAGGTTTTGAAGTGGTGGCATCATTTCACTGTTTTCATAGAGAGTAAATGTGCCACGAGGCTGTCATATCATTGCTACTGGTACCCTTAAACCGATGAATGAGGGACTTGTTTATCATCAGTTTTACTTTAAATGCTTTATCGTTTTGTATGTGTGCGTATCTTGCTCTCCTGGGGTTCCATAAGAAATTTAGAGCAGGACTTTCTGCTTTATTTATTTCTAAAACATCAAAGTGTGTATCAAATATATTAGAAGAAAAGCATATGCAGTGTTTGACTTCCAGATACGTTTTCAGTTATACCTTTCAAAAAAGTTGACTGAGAATAGCTACAAGATTTTAACAAACTAATAAAAAAAAATCTCAGAAGTCAGAACTTGTAAAAGTATATCCCAATTAAGTGAATATAAACAAACACTAACAAATTTGAGCAATAAAAAATTTGTTTTAGTTAAAATCAGATCCCTGTAGTGAAAATCTTATCTGTCATAGTCTTTCTTGATTCATTTGCTTTCTTCTTTGTTCCACCTTTCCTGATCAACCTATCATTTATCCTTCCATTCATCCATCCACCCATCCATCCATTTTTCCTTCATTTTATATCTAACAAACATTTTGTGTTTTATTTTCTAGAAGCTATCCAAAGAGCTAGAGATGTAGCATAAATATTTCTGTTGTACTTTATATTATGTTGGGATATAATACAGGAAATTAAGGTATTTAAGGATCACCAAGAATGTCAAAATAATAATGATAATTATAATAGCAGCAGTTTAAATCCCAAAAAGAATGAGGATTGAGGAGTTCGGGTCTGGCATTTGGTCTGGCCAAACCCACCGCTGCAGCCACACCAAAAGTGACAGCAGAATCCATCAAGGGGCTGCTCCAGACCATCTCAGTGTGAGGCTAATTGTATTCCAAAGAAAAAAGCACGATAGCCAGAGCGGTCAGACCACAGCGTTTGTTACAAGAACTTAGAAATGGAGAGCTTCTGCATCCTTGTGACAGACAGTGAGGAAAGAGATGCTGCATTCAAATATGTCTGTAAAAGGGAACCTGTGTTATGCAGTTTCTCTGAGTCAGAAGAGTTTGGCTGGCGTGGGGAAAGCTGGTTTCTGCATGTTTAGCACCATGTTTATTTTAGTGTTTCAAGGAACAATATAAACACATTGATCAGTGCAAATGAGGGTATTCAAGGCTTGGGCCTGGCCTGAGCCTTCTGGGGAATACATAGGTCTAGCTGGGTCACCGTGGAGGTAAGGTAGCCCATGTCTCTCTGTCAGGACAGTGACAGAAAGCAAAGGTAATGGGCCTGCTGTGTTGGGATTGTTGTCTACCAGTTAAGGAGGTGCATTTGAATCAGTGCAAATAGTGAAAAAGAGGTTACATTCTAATACATTTTGAAGTCAAACATAGCTAGTTTCTGATAAATTACATAGAATGGGAGAGCAAAAGTAGAAGTAGATGAAGGATTGTTCCAAGATTATTACTTCAGGGGAGCTTCGAGTGACACGAAAACGTCATTCACTGAGGGAATAGGCAATACCATCTATTTACATTCCTTTTCATTCATTCTCCTGAACTGTGTAATTAGATTTACATCAAACAGTCAAATAAATTAGAACTTAAATGTCTTCCTAGTTGCCTGAACTCCAAGATCATTGTTTTTATCCTTGTTTGCCCTACAAGATTTTTGCTCTCTGTATTTTTTTCCTTCTCTCCATTTGTGATCATCCACAGATTTTGGTATACAGGAAACAACACAGCTATGCCTTTATTAATATGAAATATTGTTATAACTTAAATATTCACTTGATATATGTTATTTTATTTAGCTCTAGAGTAAGGTCATTAGTATGATTAAATATAAAAATTTAAGTGCAGTTTGCTCAAGCAACTAAATTATCTATTAATCAGAGAGTATCAGAAGGACTTATTTAAGAAATTCAATAAAAATCATTGAAAAATATTTAAAACCATATAATTTTAGCCAAAATTTTCTAGAATGAGAAAACATATAGAGAATATATGTATACTTTTTGTATATAAAATAATACATATTGTATACATATATATGTATATGATGAGAGAGAAAGAAAGAAAGAAATAAAGAAAGAAAGAAAGAAAGAAAGACTGAAAAATTGGTTCATACAATTAAAGATGCGAAGAAGCCCCCCAGCCTGGAGTCTGCAAACTGGAATCCAAGAAAATGAGAGGTCCAATTCCAGTCTTATTCTAAAGACTGGAGGATGAGAAGAACCAATAGTGAAAATTTTAGCTCAAGCTCAGAGGTCAAAGATTCAGAGCACTGACACATGCGTCCCAGTCTGTTGACAGCTGATAGATGTTCCAGCTCACACAGTTGGGCAGAGTGAGTGATTTTTCTTTTCCTCCAGATTTTTGAACATTCAGACACATGACAAATAGAATGATGATAACCCACACCAAGGAAGGAAATCAGCCCTACTCAGGATGCTGGTTAAATGCTAATCTCATTAGGAGACACACCCAGGAAAAATGTTCAGGCCTGAACTTGGATACCCTTTGGTTTAGTCAAGGCAACAAGTACAATTAACATTTGTAGCACTGAAATCAGCATAAATTAATAGAACATGTTTAGAATTTAGAAGTATTTTACTTAACCTATAAAGAATGTCCAGGCCTTGTTCATGTGTAGCATGAATTGTCATTTTTATGTCACTGCCGTGTGATTCACAACTCTAGTTGATCATGTTTTACATAACTTGTAAATATTATCTAATATCATATTTCAATTTCAACCTATTACTGCTAGATGTGTCTACTTTATGGCACCTCTGTTTATGAAACTTTACACTTCAGTGGGGATAGAAACTCATTTTTGGATGTGAAAGTTTCACGATTTATTGCCACACTTTAATATTTTCTTTCTTTCCCAAATGTTCCACACCTGTTCTTTGTGAATGTGTTATTTTCTAGAGATTTTAGCACCGCCAAACAACCTTTAATGTGATGTACTATCATGAGTCTGTTCGATTATATCACATAGTGCAATTTTAGCTTTTCGTACTTTTGCATCCCTTCAATTTTTAACAGCCTACATCATGTAGCCATTGAGAACTATTCTAAGCTTCACATAGTATGGACCTCAAAAAGGGATTGGGCTTCTACCCAGATAATTTTTAGATTACATTTTGTAGTCCTTTAGAATTCTTCTATGTATATAATATTGCTATTCTTTTAAGGGAATTAGTTATATTCATTAGGCTGATAAAGTATCTAATCTGTATCCATTTAACTTCTTTGTCTAACATCATTCTAATTTGTTTATGTCATGATTTAGACCTGAAGTATACCCCCAAGTCTCAAGCATGGGGTGCTATGCTCCTGAGTACGTGTGTTCAGTATGGACCTGCTGCTGGATTTGGGTACCGAGGCATGACCTGGGAAGGTGTACTCTTGTCTAAGGCTCCTTTTTTTTTTCTTTTTGCTTCCTAACCACCATGGGTAGAGCAGCTGTTCTCTGCTATGTCCGCCTACCATGCTGTTTTTGCTTTACAGCCAGATAACCATGGACCGAAAGCAAAAACCAAAATAATCCTCTCCTCCTTTAAGGTGCTGGTGTCAAATTATTATTTATTTATTTATTTACTTTATATCCCAGCATGGAGAAGTGACTAAAACAGTAAATTAGTGATTTTATGTTTCTTTGTTTTATTTTTGTTGTCCAGTCAGTTAAAATTAATATTCTTTTGACCTCCTCCTTTGGACTTTGAAAAAAGATTTAACAAGATTGTAAATAAAGATTTGCATCTACAGATATTTTTTTCCCTCTTAGATCAGAAACAGTGAGTCAACAGTTTCCTGATTGTGATGAACTGTGTGTCATCCTGAGTCTGTTTTAACAAATAAATGAAAGTATATTGAAGATTTTCATTTCTACTGATTTATTATTTTATAAATGAAAATGTAGTGTCAAGCTGCATTGAGAATCTCTTAATAAATTATATTTTTATATCATATTTAGGTTTTTATTTTTTGGAATTTTATTATACAAAATTATGTCTTGTATATATTTTATTTATTATCACACTATGCAATAAGCTTCACTTTCACATTGGTAACTTTTGTTACTCATACATCAATAATCAGACCATCGATGGTCACAAAAATGTGGTTATTATGCATTGAGAGCCAATTCTCCATGAAAGTTCTATATATTTTGTGGCAGTTTTTTTTTTCCATAGCTATTTTTTTCAAGAATGTTTCTAAAGCAAAATCTTGGAAGAGAGTTACAATTTCTCCCCACAGAGGAAAAGGCAGAGTCTCTTGTAGACCAGTATTACCAAATTATGGTGTCCTTTGAGGCACATGGCCAGTCTTCCTGAAGGCACCTTAGAATTTGGGGATTTTCTAACTCCAGCCATCCTCAAGCATGATAAAAGTGCACCAACCACCTGGGTGACTTGTCACCCTGGAGGTTCTGGATGGTGGTAAAAGAACTTGTGAGAGCTAGAACTTGTGTAATGAGTATTAAAATGCTTTGCTTATAACTTAAGAATCTTTTGTCTGCTGTCAGCTTTTATGAAGGTGTGGGCTGAAATGATAGCTTCAAATAGGATGAAATCTCTAATTCTTCACACAGCCACACTCTGGGAGAAGAAACAGGCTCAGGGAGGATGAAAAACTAACCTGAGACCTTAATCACTGAATGTGTAGCACGTGAACTCCGGGTCCTTATGCTTTGTGTCATAATGTGATGTTGAATCTAGGGAGGATCTTTTCAGCCCAAAATATTAACTCTATACTCTCCTGGGATGCTATGGATTCCAATAACATTTCTTTACCTGGGGTAATTTCTTAAGGATTTATCATTGTTATTGTTTTGAACTTTTGTTTGTTGGTTTTGGTATTTTATTTCTACTTCAGTCTTAAAGTATTAGGCTTTCAGTGTGCATGAAAGGCCGTCTTCACATTCTTTGGGGGCAGCAATATTAGTAGGAGGTGTATAATGAACCTGTAACTAGGTGATTTCTTCACATATGCGACTGATTTTTAGGATGAGAATTTCAAAGTATAGTGTCTGTGTTTATTTTAAAAACAAACCAAAAAAAAGAATAAAACGATGATAAAATTTCAAAACAAAATAATAGGAACACTGGTTAGTGATTTGTATATTATCTTTAAAGGAGTTGATGCTTAAGAGCTCTTTACCACTGGCAAGAACCTACGAGAAGTTTTTTTACTTCCAAATTTTGCTTTTCTTGATGAACTTTTAGAAACTTAATATAGTGTTGGAATCTTCATTCCTGATCAAAATATTTGCCTTTGTCTCTATATTAAATATAATCTTCAATAAGAATTTATCATCATTAAAATACTAAAATGTTTTTAAAGCACTATTATTTTGTATTGAACAAAATGCTTTCTTAGCCAGACACATATTTCTGGAAGGGTTGTGCTTTTGGACCTATATACACTCACATGATTGTGCTAATTTAATCTTATGGTTTTCTGCATAAATATATTTTTATAGGAATCATTCTGTTCATCAGTATATTTTTTATATTGGCAAAAACTGGCTTTTAAAATAAAATTCTTTCACCATATCTAAAGGTATATGGAAATATCAAAGATGAACACAAAATAGATCTTAGAAATAGATCTTAGATTCTATAATTCCAAGTAACAAGTTTGTGTCTTTTTAAGGACTCTGCATAGGGATTTAGTAATCCTCCCCAAAAGGGACTTCTGAGTGAACTTTATTTAATAACTAACAAATTTTTTAAAAATATTCTAAAACTGGTGTACATTCTCAATATGTCTCATTATTTCTATATATTAGGAATATGTCTCAAAGTTACATGTTAACATTATGGACCATAATTTTATTTTGTTTTTTGAAAATGATATATTTCAGCAACATTACAGTTCAGCTCCACCTCTAAATCTCCCTACTTTTTCTTTTTGTGGATTTGGAGTCACCATAAAATCCATACTCTAACCTGCTAAAGAGTTGTTATTTCCCCTATTAGAATAATATTTTTAAATAGTAATTCTTGGAAAAATTGTTACCATGGTAATGAGCCACTCTGCCTTGCAGAGTTTCAGCAATTTTCATGTCATGATAATATTTTCTGTTTGTTGAAAGAACTCCTAAATTTAATACGTATATACTATCTATATAGCACATGTATACATAAAAGTAAATATATTCATGTGTGCATATATGACACGTACATCACACAGACCTATATGTATGTAATCTTCACGCTTGTGCTCAACTTGACAGATTTATTTTAAAAAAAACACACAAAGTAAGTAGATTGGGAATGCAATTCAGACGTTTTTGCAAAATAGGCAACTTTATCTTTCCCTATGTTCTTACACAACCTATTTTATAAAACAGGGTCCTGGAACATTGCTAGCAGTGGGTTAAGTTTCTCTTGCTCTGGGATTTCCATTTGTTAGTACACACAAAATGCAATATAAGTGAGAACAGCTTGCTGAGAACCATGGTTTAATGTGTGTGTGTGTGTGTAACAGATACAGGCAATGCATTCTGAAGTATCTGTAGCCACATACAGTTAATACCTTACTGCTTTCAAGGATTTTAGTGATTTTTTTTTTGCCTTGGTGTTGTGTAGTTATTTATTTAATGAACTATAAGAAATATATTCTTGAAGTGCTATCTGTACTATGTTATAAAATTACCTCTTTATATCCAAAAATTTAAACTTTAAGTGTATCCTTGATATGTAAAAATGTGCAAAAATGTGTTTTAACCTCCTATGGTTGATTATGATTCTTCAAACTTTGGCGCCTCCATTAACCATCAGTTTTTAAAACAAAATTTCATATGCCAACCTTTGCATTAAAGTGAACTATGAAATATTTTAAAACATGCAGCTTCAGAATGACACACTGTTCCCTGAAAATTGCAGAATCTGAGGGAGAAATGGAACAAATTTATAACTGACTACTTCCCTATTTTAAAAAAATAGAGGTTGCTCAATAAATATCTTAAACAGTATTAAATTTCACACAAATATATAAAATATGAATAAAATATTTGTACTGGATGACTACTTTAATCTTTAATTGTGCTTCATTTGCAGCATACATGCTGCCATCTGGTTTCCATCTTTTTAGTTATGCTCTTGACTAACACAGGCTTCTAAAAAGTTTTACTTCATCAGCAAATGAGCCTTTTCATTATACAGCACACTTTACACAGATTCATCTTTCCCCCTTTTAAAATGCAGTCAAATACCTTTTGGTGATAAAGAAAAAACAGTTTAATGCCCCTTTTTCTAATATCCCTTTTATTACCGTGAATTTATGGATACTGTTTTGAAACTTGTATTTCTCAAATATTCACCAACCATTAATACTCCTTGGGAAATAGGTTAAATATGAGTCAACTTTAAAAGCTGGATTAAAATTATGTAAGACTTCAAAAGATTCTATCCTTTATGGCTTATGAAGGTATCATATTCTTTTATGCTCTTTTTTTTAATTAACCATATATATATGTTTCATGTTAAACTCTTCCCAAGGCCAGCTAAGTGAAGCAATTCTTATTCACCGTGACTAAATATCTCAGAAGATGTGAGCATAAGTAAATGTCATTTATCTGCACTTTCATTATGAAAAAGTCACTTTGAAGATGTCACAGAATTTTTGAACCTCTGAATTACTGGTATTTTGGGATGGATAGTTTTGTTTTTTTGTTTGTTTGTTTTGGGGGGCTGGCCCAGACATTGTGCAGTAGCCAAGTCCTTAGGGTACAGCATGCCAAGAACAATTCTTGGCCAGTTGTGACAACCAAAAAACTCTTCAAATGTTCCCACATATCCCTTGAAGGGAAAAAGCAGTTAAGTATCCTCCAGCGAAGAGAACTGTCATCTCTTGTTAATTACAACACTATACCTTTTGACATATTTCCCCAAAATATTTCTTTAATTACGTGAACACTAAGCTTTTCCTCTACCTAAGGATGCTTTTTTAATATGCATAACCTGCTTTACTTTTGTGATACTAACCTACTCATATCTTCTAGTTTTTCAAATATAGTATCTTTTGAAAGAGTATCTTCATCTCCTCCGTTAGGTCAATCATGGGGAGATAGTCATAAATTTTATTCTGTAGACACTTGGTGCTAAACCTTTGCCACTTTTCTTGTTCAGTAAACAGATCATTGTATCCTTAATAAAACAAGTAATAATATTTGTTAAATTTATTGTTTTTGTTTCAAGTTACCAAGTTACTGCTTGTCTTTTCCAACCTTTCTGTGTTCATTGCTCTGTTGCATCATGCCGTGGCAATCTCTGCATTTAAGCAGACATTTATACTTGAATTTTCTTGCTATATACGAATTTCTTATTCATTCTTCAAGATCCTGTTGCTGCTGATACCCCACCCACCACACACCGGAGGGAAAAGGAATCTCTTCTCCTGTCATCCCAGAGCCTTTCTGACAGACCTTTAGACTTCCATGACAATGTCACATTGTCACCTTTTCCTGTTGACAGGAAACTGTTACAGATCATGCTGTAGACTGGAAGACATCCTTCGCCACTCAGAATACTGCACCTATTCCAGGACATTGACAAGAGCTGCTAGGATGAATGCATTAAGAAAGTAACATGCGTTTAATGTACTGTTTTCTTAAATTACATTATTTCATAATTTTTGGCTACAAAGGACACATTTCATAGGCATTAAGCAAAATTTGCTGTCACTGTCCTCTGATATATTGTACAAATGGAAAAACAATAGTTATTCAGCTTCCTTTTCAGCTTGATCACTATGTGACTTTAGGAAAAGTTTTTAATTTCTCTCATTAGGAATTAAAAGCAAATGAATTCATGTATTAAGGCTTCCTTTCTAACTGAAGAGGAAACGTTGAGCTGGAAAATCCTAACTTGTTGAGAAATATTAATGTTATGTCTGAAATATAAAACATTATGAACAGGATACTTAGAATAAAGTGAAATAATCTTTATTTTTTGTTACTTTTGAATTGCTCGAAATCTAATTAGATTATATATGAGAAAAATAAGTTTCAACACAGGATATCATGTCTTCTTTAAAAATTTTCACCAAGAGAGACAAATGTTTAGATCCTTTTTTCATGTATTTTGTGTGCTTGAAATTTAACAAAGTTGTCCAAGAAGTAATATATTTAATAATTACAAGTTTATTTATTTAAACTTTGGTTGACAATAGCTCCCAAAAGAGAAATTTCTACTTATCTATATATACAAAATATGATTTTAATGAACATATGTTTATGTACCTATATGTGATAGATATTTACAAAAAGTGTGACTCTTAACCAATGATTACAAACACACAGATCTTTCCTAATTTTAACTCTTAACCAGTGATTGCCACATCAGCTTTTGATTGTATGGCCCGTATCAGTTAGAGTCTTCTAGAGAAACAGAATTAATTAATTAATGGCACATTGCCGTCGATCATCTTATAAATTCTCCCTCTGCTTCAAGCGCACATGTCATTTTTTCCTGCATTGTGAAGCAGCTTTGATGTTCTCCTTCATGAGTATATTTCCAAAGTCTGATAAAAAATAAGGTGTCCAGAAAGTCTTTACCTACACATACATCTTTAAGAGTTCTACCTGTTCTATCTCTTAGCAGATTTTGTGTTTCTGTTTTAATATTTAGATCTTTGATCTATTTTCATTTTAGTTTAGTGCATAATGAGAAATAGGGGTCTAGTTTTAATCTTCAGCAACTGAGGGAACCCAGTTTTTGCAGAACCATTTATTAAAAAGTCTATCTATCTTCCTGTGAAGGTGATTGGCCCTTTTTTAAAAGATAACCGACTGTGTTTAAAGTTGTTTCTGCATCGTCTCATCTGTTCCATTAACCCTTATTGCCAATGCCATGCTGTTTTTATCACAGTGGCTTTGTAGTATAATTTCAAGTCAGGGATTACAATGCCCTTTTGTTGTCCCAAATTGTTCTTATTATTCAAGGTCTCTTCTGATTCCTAATAAATTTTAGGAATATTTTCTTTATTTCAGCAAGGTATGCTATTGGTATTTTAATAAGAATTGCATTAAAACTTTATCAAATTTTGGAGTGTGGCCACATTCACTATATTGGTTTTTTCCTGTTAAAGAGCAACAAATGTGTTTCCTGTGCAGCTTGGATGGCCAGTAACACCTCAGCAGTGCAACACTGCTATGACCAGATGATCATCCCTCATCCAAAAATTCAAAATGCAAAATACTCCAAAGTTTGAAACTTTTTAAGTGTTGATGGGACCCAACAACTGGAAAGTTTCACCCCTGACTCATGTAATAGGTTATGTTCGAAGAACATGTGCAATAGAAATATTATTTACAATTACTTCTTAGGTTGTGTACAAGATAGATATGAAAGAGAAATGAGTCCAGTGTTTAGATGGGAGTCTCATTCCCCAGACATCTGACGTCACCCACGCAGGCACTCTGAAATCCACAGTATTCAAAATCTGTAGCTCTTCCTGCTCCGAGCACTTTGAACAAAGTGCTCAATTTCAATTGTGGCATAGAGGCTGCTCTTCCTCTATGCCACAATTGAAAGCAGAGATGTAAGGGTATGGCTTTAGTGACTGCATCATTTGGGATCACACTGCTAGAATTACTGCTACCTGTGCCATAAATACTGGTGGATTTTCACTATGCCTGTGAATGAAGTACAGTGCTCTACCGATCCTACCACTTCACACAGTTCCTAACCTAGTCATTGCTCTGTTATTAGCTGTAAGGGCTACATCCTTCTGCTCATTTTTCCTCCATCCCTCCTTCCTGCCTTTATTCTTTCTTTCTTTCCTTTTCTTTCCTCCTTTCTTTCTCCAAGTACTAACCAGGCCCGACCCTGCTTAGCTTCTGAGATCAGATGAGATCGGGTACGTTCAGGGTGGGATGGCTGTAGACTCCTTTCTTTCTTTCTTTCTTTCTTTCTTTCTTTCTTTCTCTCTCTCTCTCTATTTTCTTTCTTCTTTCTTTCTCTCTCTCTTTCTTTCTTTCTTTCTTTCTTTCTTTCTTTCTTTCTTCTTTCTCTTTCCTTCCTTTTCTTTGTTACATTGCTTTTAGTCCTGCCTCTGTCCTTCCTTCCTTCCTTCCTTCCTTCCTTCCTTCCTTCCTTCCTTCCTTTTTTCTCCCTTCCCTCCAAGTTCGCAACACGAGCAGCACAATGTTGTAAAAATCAAGAAAGGAAGACTGAGGAAACCTTTCACCTGAACCTGTCACTGGCCAAAAATGTGATTCCCAGGACCTATGTCTGATAGCGCAACCAACAAGGAATACAATAATCCTAGTATTGGATACATACGTAAAAGAAATTGAAATCATTATATTGAAAAGATATTTGCACTCCATGTATATAACATCATTATTCACAATAAACAAGATTTGAAAACCTAAAAGTCCATCAGTGGATGGATAAGGCAAAAAATACAGTATGTGAACACAGCGTAGTGTTATTCATACTTAGAAAACAGAAATGTCTGTCATTTTGATTCATGAATGAATCTAGATGACAATATGCCAACTATTATCTGCTAAACACAAAGTGGAACATTGTATAATCTCAAGAATTGGTGGAATGCAAAATTGTTGAACTGTTAGAAGAGAACAATGGTTACCAAGACATAACTTCTGGTGTTATATCGCATAACATAGTAATTATAGTTAATGATACTGTAAATTTCCGTTCATTAAAGTGAGGAATTCAAATGTTCTCACCACAAATAAGTGATGAATATTTTGGTCATAATTTTAATGAATAGCTTTGTTGGTCTTCTTCAATGTGTAAGTGTATTGGAAGGCTACATAAGTATGCACAATTATTTCTTATAAATTAAAAATAAAATAGGACTTCAGGGGTAGTTCTCATGGTTACCATGTTCCAGTCTCTGGGTTTCATCTCTAGTGTCACACAAACAAGTGAGTTATGCTAAAAATATAAAAATACATGAAACAAAAAGTACAGTAGCTGAGGATGTAACTTAGTACTAAGCAGGTACTTAGCATACATGAGACAGTGTTTGATCCCCCTGCACTGCAGAAAAAAATATAAAATAAAATGAAATATTTAAAAAGTACAGTGTTAAATTCTCTTCAGTGCGGCCCACACACTGGCGCATACTAACTACGCAGTGTGGTGTTAGAGAGGAGAGAAGTTTCGGGCACACACAGGAAGAGGTCCATGCCCTTAAAAACTGGGTATCTTTAATAGGAACAAGGTTTCTCGCTGGAAGAGAAGCCCGAGCCCTGCTCTGTGGGTTCCTTCCGTCCCTTCCCTGGAGAGAGAAGCAGAGAACCCTGGAGCCAGCAGCTGTCCTGTCTGCACAGCCCGGCACGTGTGCACAATCTCTTTGCCATACTTTCTGCAGCATCTTAAATAACATTTGGCTGCAGTTCCCAGAGCAGGTGGCACTTGGGGATCGAAAATACCTAGAGGCAAGTGAACATCCCTCTGCTTACTGTCTGCCCTATATAAAGCTCGTCAAACTAGCAGGTGTCCACCCCTGAGGCAAGCTGCCTCCAAACCCCAAAGAGGCATTTCTTTTCCATCGGGGAATTTATTTCCGGCACTGAGGGATTGAAGAGCAGAGAGGAAGGCTCCGGGAGTGTTACGGATGCGGGGTTCAGAGTGCGTGTGGGAGGACAAGCTGTCCCTGACCCCACAGTCTTAGCGACACAGAAGTCTGTCCCTCAGCACGAGGTTTGCTTTCTTCTCATCTCCCAAAGAGACCGTGGTGAGAAACAGCATTATAGACGTTTCTTTGTGTCCATAATGCTGATGTTTAAGTACTGAAAGCAGTGCCAGCGTTGCTAAGCTCTGGTTTACCTCAGATCTTTATTCACACAAAATTCACTCATGTGTTGTCGATATAAATAACAGAAGAACTATAGCCGCTAACCCTCAGCTTAGAGATTGCTGTGGGCAGAAAGTAGCCACGCATGGGGCTGTGGGTTTGGGTCTGTGGCCGAGGGCTTGCATAGCACGGGCAAGGCCTCGGGGTCCCTCACTAGCTCTGCAAGGAGAAGGAAGGATGAGAGAAAGGACAAGGAGAAGCGGGCGAGCGTAGACACCTCTAGTCTTAATGATTAGACAATTCCTTAAAAAGAACATACCTAGATAGTTCCGGGAAAATCATTACTGTGTTTAAAAAAATGGGCTCTCAATTTTTGCAGTTTTTTAATGCACATTAGTAAAACTCATCAATTAGAAATGAAGCTGTAAAGATAGAAGGAAGAAAAAGATTAAACTGAAAATGGCTTGCGATAGCTTCGCTTCTTTTGCAAGCCAAAGTTCACCGAAAGCTCCTTACACTGTCTTTTGAGCTTTCAGACCAGCAGCAAAGAGCTCAGATAAAATGCATTGTCAGAGGTAAGTGGCATAAGCTGATAGGAAACTATTTTAATGTCACTTAATAAAACATTTCAATTAATATTCTTATCCGAATCACTGAAAAGGTGTCTACAGATGTGGAAGTGTGGATACGTGTAGTGTTAGAGGATTTCTTTCTAAAATAGGGAAAAATAAGTAACAAACCTAAATATTTAAAGATTATTTCATTGGAAGATTTAAATGCTAATCTCTATTCATATAGTTTAAATGTGTTTTTAATTAAGCTATTATCTGAAAATCAGCATAAATATTCTACATAAAACAAACTAATTAAAATAGCTTCGTAAGGGGATGCAGGGTAGAAATCGTGTTGGGATATTTTGTTTTCATTAAGTAGGGATTAAATTAAGCATAATTAGCTTAAACTATTTCTGCCTATTTTCATTCAACAAATATTTATGGATTATAACTCTATATGTACAACAATTATACCAACGATTATAAAGTTAAATCGTTAAGTCTGCCTATGACTTTAAAGGAATCCAAATTGCAAAGTCTAGAGCTATAAATTGGGTGTGATTGTTCGCAATTCAGAGCAATCTATGCTTTTTCACAAAGCAGTTCTTTTAAAATGTCATCCCTAATGCATTTGCTGCTTTATAGATCACAGATATTTTTCAAAGAGATTTGACGGATAGATACATTTTAACTTAAGGTTTACGGCGTTACTTTCTTTCTAAGTATCTTTTAATGTGCACGAAGTTAAAAAGAATTTTAAAAAGCTACCGATTGGTATTATATGGAAAGGAAAAGCCGATCAGGGCACACTCACTGCACTCCCCCGAGTGAGACCTTTTCTGTAGCTGTTTTAGAAGTGAAAATCTCCGTTACCCTTCTACCACACCTCGAAACTGAAAATGATACGTACGATAAACTCCGCAGGGTGGTTTCTTTGCTTATGCAACACGTTTCTTTCTGTTTTAAAAGGGCTGATCCGTGCTCACCTGAATTTCAAGTTCGGATGCACTGGAAAACGTGTCTAATGTTTCGGGGTTACCCAGACAGTCTTAAGAGAAGCCCTGAGGCTAGATTCGTCCCCGTTGCTTTCCTATCTTCATGACCCCCCGTGGATGTCATCAGAACTCCTTTGCCAGCCACCCAGTCATCAGATTGGAAGCAGGAAGGAAGCCGGTATCATCAAACCTGAAATATTGGGACTGTTTCCATTTCGTGGGTGCCCATGTTTGCGTGGAGTTGAATGGGTTTACCACCCTGTGATTGGCAGAAGTGGGGTCCTCCTGTGAGGCCCACTTCCTGGAGAGCTCCCCGCCAGCGCCTGCCTCACAGGGCTGCACTTCCTCGGCTTCCTCCTGGTAACCCGGCCACCCTGCCCCCCATGCACAGGGCTCTGTGTGCGAGTCAGGCAGATGCCAGATAGTCTGGTATCAGTAGTAATTATCCTCTGCGTTGCTATTTGTGCTAATTTCTCCCTGGCCTAAGCAGCATTATGGACACAAACCGTGGATGACAATTTGAGTTATGAATTGTTTTCTACATTACTAGAGAAAGTAAAATAATAATAATAATAATAATAATAAAATAAACTTAAAACTTGCAATTAAGTAGCATGAAGAAGCTTATTTCCCTCCGCATATTTTTTTTAGGTTCATCCAAAATCCCTACATGTCTAAATTTTGATCTTCGATTTACGGTGGGAATCAACATGAGGAAAATGGGGGTTTGGGAGTTCGTCTCACCCTAGAGCTGCTCCCTGTTATGCTCTACACTGAATAGAAGAGCAAATATAAATATAAAAGGCCAGAACTAATGGGTAATCCATAGATTCTGAAGCACTTCCATTTCTGAGCATTTTCGTTGCATTTCACTGACATAAGTAAAAGGTTGAGGAAGATTAACAAAGGAAAACTCTGAACTAAAGTCGTTGTATCTGGAAAAAACAAAACAATCGAACAACTGTCAGCAACCACAACCACAAAACATCTCCAGACTTGGAAAGACATGATTCTACAGATCCCATTTTTGCTTAAAAAGCAATAGTGATAAGTGGGTCACTTCATCTTCCTATGAGACTCAGCTGTTCTCAAAACACAAGCTCTTCATAATTACACTCACTTCTTTAACTTCTCAGAATACACTGCTGTTTCAGAAAAGCTAAAAATGTAACTCCTGTATGAAAATTTGCCTCAGAGAAATAAATACTTTGTGAAAGCATGAAGGTAGTCTTACAGAGTGTTTACTGGAAGAAGAATCTGCTTTTTGCTTACACCATCATTTGGATTCTTAATTCTAATAATTGGTAGACTAGTAGTGAACATCAGAAGCAGTGGAGTGTATGTGTGGAGTTAAATAAGCCTGGAGCATCTGGTTCAGTAAGTTGATCAATTCTGAAGACATTCAAGTACTAAAAAATGCAAGTGACTTTTCCTCTGTGACTAGCAGTTGATAAGATCACGTTACACAAATGTTTGCACCTAGAAAGTAGAATATAGGGTTTGGTTGTACATGTGGTAAGAGCCTAGCATGACAGGCAGCAGAACCCTGATTGGCGCTACCCATGTGGTGCCATCTTGCACAGAGTTAAATTCAGTCTTAAGTATGGTGCCTTGGGATGATGGGAAACATAAAGCCTGCTGGCATCTGGGGAAAACATTAGCCACTGTGAAAGGCCATCTCTGTAGGTTCTACAGAAATCCAGAAGTAAAGAAAGATGTAGCCCAAATCCATTTACAAGGAGTGATTGGGTACATGCACTCTGCTAACGTGGCTGAAATAATTCTGCAGCTTTACCAATGCTTCAGTATGTTACCCCTAGTTCTTATCTGCTCCTCTAATTAGTTTCGATTGTCCTTCTCCTGACATTGCTTCTAATAATCTTATTTCTCTAAACACACACATACATTGTTCCAAACATGCATATTTCTAAAGATCTATGTGTTTATGCCTATATATTTCTAAAAAGAACCCTGTATTTTTATGTCAAAGCTTTCTCACATCCCTAACCCCCATTCAATAGGAATAAGAGCTAGAACATACTTCAGTGAGTTACAAATATATTTTTGTTGCTTTTTCAACCATATTGGGTTTTATGAATTTTGAGTCTTTATGTAATGGGCTTGGCAATAAATTCAGTTTTTTTATTCTGAATTTCTCCAACTCAAAACTTGATTCACAGTTTTAGACTCTCTTTTGCCACCAAGATTTAGGCTTGTGGCTCTGAGCTTGCTGGTCATAATGAATTTATATACTGGCCATAATGTACATCTGGGATCCAAGGCTCTCTGAGTTTCTTTGTCAAATCAGACTCTTTGGTACAATTTTGGATGTGAGGTACAATTTCTCTAGATGGATCACAGGCAGGTATGAGTGCATAACCTGAATTTACCCAAGTTGCTGGAAAATAAATACATTCAAATCCAAAACACAGAGAGCGGTCAGAGACTTGTTGCCAAAAAGAAGGAGTATTAAAGAAAATGTCAGTGCATGGAGTTAGTCCTAAAAAAATATCTCCATAGGAACAAAAATAGGAGAGATTAATATGGAGCTTCCCCAAACATCACCAGAAACTTACCTTAAAAATGGGAGCTAAAAGTGTGACAAGCTATTTCATTGATTAGATTGGTATTGTGTAGAGAATGGGGACATAATTAAGATTTTCAATAAGAATGTCATTTAATCATTCTAAAAAGAAACTTGAATCTAATGTTTACTGTACATACAAACTGGCGGCTGTCCAACAGTTAGAATCCAAAGGCTCTGTGTCATTTCCTACACTCTCCCACTAAGTAGGAGTTCTTCTCCAGATGATGATGCAATGAAGCAGGGAAATGGGGGAAAAGGCAGAAAATTCTGGCACTGTGATCAGAAACAAATGAAAAATAAGATTATGTGTATATTCTCACTGCTGGGTTATGACACTGTTTCATTCCTTTCTTCTGGAGAACCAATACAGGTCAGTTAGTCTTAGGGACCTACAGGATACTCACTCTTTAACTTCTATACTCCCTCCAATTTCATGGCAATTATTTTCTAGTCTAGAAAAAGTACATTTTTTAGTTCTTTACCAAGGCTCATTTTATGTTAACTAATAAGACTTAAAATCTTGGCTAGCTGCTTCAATGCAGGGAGGAAGAAGCCCAACAATTATTAAGCTATTATAATACTACAAATCCAATCAAGGGATGTATCAACTCGATAAGTTGATGATGATACTGGGAGAGTTGACTTCACAAGAGAAAAAAACAAAGAACTTAGAAAATGAAACATAGAAAGTTGTATATTTGGGAAAATATCAATATATTACAGAAAAAATACGAAGAAATTATAGTGAAGATATACAGGAAGAACTCTGAGTGTGACTTTGAAATTTCAAGTAATTTTATTTTGTATGGGCAAAATAATCCAAAGAGGTAAATAAAGAGGGCCCAAATTATCAGCCTGAGAGCCCTCAATATTCTGCATGCTAAAAATATTGTGACAAATTCGACCTATTTTTTCTAAACATCAGGATGGGAACGCAAATGGAAGAATTTCCCAGGCTTCTTTTTGTTAAAAATAGACCACGTTGTATGTAATAAAACAAATGAATTTAGGGTTTCACTTGGCCGCTTTACACACCCACAGGTACCCTTCGTGCGAGCAACTTTGCATCCCTCCCCTCCATCTACAGTGTAACCCGGCCCCAGAGAATTGCTGCAGGGATCTAGTGTCCATTGCCTGTGAATGCAGGCCAGCATGTGGCAGAAGAGGGGAGACTTCAGCCGCCTCCTCAGTACCCATGCACGCATCTAGTGTGGGAGCACAGAGGGTCTGCATGTGCAAATTCCCGTCCCAAGTGGTTTAGAGCACTGAAGAATAACTTTGTCTTGGTCACCAGTGTCTCTTGTGCTTGACTCCCAGATGCTCAGTTGCAAAGTAAGTAATTGCCTTTCTCTCACCCGGGCAGGGCTGTCCTGCAGCAGAACATTTGCATGAGTGTAAAGCATGAGAACAGCCATAGTGTGGGTTTCAAGAAGAAATGAGCTTTTACATCCATCGTGACTCATCTGTCGTGAATATCTTCCTGTGAGTCACTTGAATGTCTTTGCACACCCAGGTGTTGTACATATTGCATATCATCCTTGGTCAACACTGTGCCTTACACTTTGTAACATTTCACACCAGTTGATTTAATAAACAGTACTTTATACATGTTGGTATGATTGCACTGATGCATCATTTTTTTTCTCATAATATCAGTTCATATTCTCCATAGCTTTGGAAGGGAAGAAGCAATGAAATGAAGTGGTTAACTGTTCTAAAACCCAGAATGAGGTGTTAAAGTAAATGTAATGGTTGTAATTGCAATAGCTGGCCTTCTTTACCTGTACACGTCAGCCAGGGGGCCTCCCTAAATTTTGCATTAAGGAACTTACCTGATCCTTAACTTATGGGCTAGGCCCTGTTATTATCTACACTGCTGAAAGGAGAAAACTAACACCAAGAAAGGCTAAATAAACAATTTCAGACCATGTAAATCATTTCCGGTAAGTCCTGGAACGTGATGAGTCTGCGTATTGATATACAAAACCGCCAAACATTTGTAACCACCTTTGACTTCTGCTCCATAAGTCCAAGTTCAAGCCAGAAAATCAAATAATGAATGCATTGGCTAGAGTGACTGAGTTTGGCACTGTTTCTCCTGCTTGCTTTTGTGATCCCGAAGACAGCACATGTAAATTTTCAGTGAAAAAAATATTAACTATGAATATCATCTTCCATCTGTAATTAATAAATTAGTAGAGGTATTATTTGCATAAAAATCCCAAATCTTATGTTTGGAATATAAAAATGTTAGGAAAAAAGTGACAGCAGAGTAGAAAGTAGCAAAAATGAGGCATGTCGGGGTCTTTACATTTCTTAAAAGTGTCTGAATTCTGCTTTTATTCGTAGGTTAAATGATACTGGTAATTTTTTATTAAAATTAATGGAAATCTTTGAAGTAATTATAAGTTGATTCTATAGCTTTTTAAAAGAAAAAAAGCTGATTCTGTTATATGATATTTTAAAATTGGGCATTAACTAAATTAAAAAATAAATAATTCAGCATCAAAAAAGAGTTAATGCTGTAAAATAACTGACTTCCACAGGGAGCAATAAGTTACCATGGCTTTCATAAAATACACATTTAAACGAGGCTGAGAAAGATTCGTTCGCACTTGCTCATCCCTTTAATATTCCATTCTCCTGCTAGACCTATCAGCGTATCCAATGCATTCAGTGTGGCGACTACTCTTGTAATTAAAAATAATACCCTCAAGGGTACAGGCAGCCATGCAGAAAACACCGCAGGCAACACACTGGAAAGAGCTTCCTAGGCATTCTGCAGAGCTCCCATGTACACAACTCTTTAAACTCCTGGAGACTGAGTAAGTTAAACATCTCCTTTCTGTCTGCACACTGAATCCAAATTGAATGTGATGTTATGTTATCTCTCATGATGCCTCACCCAGGGAAGACGTAAGTTCTAGAAATTTTCACTCTCTAACTTTTACTTTCATACAAAGACAAGTAGTTGAAGTTGGACTCTGTAGATTCTTAAGTAAGAAGGTAAAGGGTTTTATCCTGGGTTTTATTGGTTGAAGGGTTCTGAGCATGAGGATAAGTTTTCTGATTATAATTTAAAAATCTTTAGGAGATAGGTCGCCCTTTTCATAGCCATAAGCCAATCTTGGTCTTGCAAAGCAATTAAATAACTGTCACTTTTTGCTTTCCCAATAATATCAACTCAAATTTCTAATGTAAATAGAGTGATGGAGATATACATTATATATTTACAATTTTGAAACATTAACAGAATCTACAAAAACATTTTGAACATTTTCCTGAGAATTACTCCATGGAAACAATCATAGGTTAATAAGTCCCCTTATTATAGCTACTTTTTAAGAAAAATTTTCATTAACAACAATTAGCTCCATAGGTCTTACTTGAAAAAAATAGGATATAAGTTGATGGTATTTATCACATGTTTAAAACTGAATGAAATGCTTTTATTTGTGACCGTTCCTTCCCTTTCTCTGGACCATTCAACTCAATCTTCCTTCAACTGGAACAGATTCAGATGAAACAGTAAACTAATGGCATGATGAATTTTTTCTTTATCTTCTATAGTTGTGTATTTCATATTTAGCACAATTTTTAAAGTTAGAAGTTACCACTACTTTTCCTTAAACTTATTACCATAAGCTTACTTCTGTCAAATTAAGGAATTTGTCCAGATAATAAAGTCACTAAATTATTTTATACTTTGTTTAGTTGAAGATGTGCTTCTGTCAAAATGAGATTAAAATAATAGAATGTCACCTGTTTTCTTGAAAGGACAACCTTGTCTGATAATGTCACTTACTTACTTTGTAAATTATTGACTCTTCACACCAAGTGAAAAATATTTAATATTAGAATCTACTAAGTATATTTTAATTTTAAGATTAAAAGAAACTCTGTTAAAAGAAGCTGAAAACTGCCACTTATGAAATAAATCATTGAAATTCTATAAAGCATTTTCTCTAAATCATTATTTATTCTTCTACACTAGTCATATAATTGCAACATACAAGGCAATCCTTTTGTTAAAATTATATAGGTGGAAGTGGAAAATATTGAGTTGTATTGACACAGTTTTGGACATTCATCTTGCATTGTGAAATATAAATAGCATATTATTTATCTGGACTCTGAAGACAGTCAAATGGCCCTGAAACAAAATGTGAAGTGTCACAAATAGAAAGATGCACCATCTGTACATGGCTCTAATGGACTTAGTAGACAATCCTAACAGATTCTGTTATTGCAATAAGAATTGGTATTGAAATAATCATTACATGAAGAATGAATCATCTATTGTAACAACTCAAAAATCTTTCTGCATACTTTTCTCACACAATATCTGACCTGTTCACTTTATAAGAGTATAAGGAGGTGACACAAGGCGACTTTAATAATATTAGTTACAATTACCTATTTACCTATGTTCTCTGTACTCATTACGATGTTCTAGAAATTTGCAACTTTAAATTTCAATTGTTTTCTCAAAGCACTGATTTTTACTGAAGATGATACATTTTCCTAGAAATGCCTATTATAGCGAAAATATTATGAGATTTATAGTTCACTAGATTTAATCACAGATTTCAGAAAAGGGATGCTTAGCCAACTGTATTTTGTTAGTTTTTTAATAGCACATGTGGAATGACACAGACTTATTAAATGCACATATATATGAAGATCTATTGATACAATTATTTATTTAAATAAAATACCTCAGAGAAGATAGACTGACTGTAGAGTTTCTGTGGCTAAGAAAATAGGTTTTAGTACAAACACAAAGGGGTTGAAATATTTTTTTCCAAAGAAATGCTAAATTTAACTTTTCTTTGAAATGAGACTAGAAATTTATCCAAAAGTTACATCAAACTTAGGTATAAATAGGTAGAAGTGTTTATCATATCTTAACATTTAATGCAAGAAATTTTAACAAATTTTTAAGTATCTATCATGTTTTCCCATACTAATTTTAGGATGCTGTTTTATATTTTTTTTTCAAAGTAAAGTCTTATTTTCTAGAATTTTGGCTACATTATATGTAGAACTTACCCAGAAGTGACTAGCATAGATCATTCTGTTTGTAAGTATGATTTCTTAAACTTTTAGCTATAACAAATTTCTCACTATAAAACATATTATTCTAAGTTCATTTCCTTCCTACATCACCACAGAAAAGCAGTTCTGCAATTATTTGATTCTTTACAACCCACTTTTAAGAAAATGTGTGATTATTTCCTAACCTAGTGATATTACATTCAAATTATTCTGCATAGACCCAATAAGAAGAAAAATTTCCCTACCTGAAAAATTGGTTTCTGAAGAAGATACACAAATCACACTTAATCTTTTGCAATTCTAACTTTTATGATTTGTTCTCAAATACCTGAATGCCTATTATCTGATGCCATAACAGGAAATAAGAAATTTTCACCTGTATGAATATGTATCTGTATTCATTTTATCAGGGTTTATTTTTTCCTTTGATAGAGAAAGAATACTGAACATACTGTGAATCTTAATCGTACTTCATTCACCATTTTGTCTAAGGATTTATGTGCAGTTAAGAAGTAGTAAGTTAATCTCTAATCTGCCATGGTGCTGGGTCATTTAATTCTTCTTTGTCAAAGAGTTTGTTCAGTCTCCTATTCTAAAAGCACTTCTGTCTTGCTTACATCTATTCTCACTTAGTTTTCCTTTCAAAGCAATGGGGAAAAATTAGAACCTGTCATTTTAGCTGCATAATCCAATTATCCTGGAAATCAACATTTTATTATTCAAGTCCCTTTTTTCCTCTTTTAGTCTCTTTATTGTATAGTTGGGATTGAGCATTGATATCTAAATCTTAATTTAAGTAACTGAAACTAATGTAGTTAGCAATACCTATTGAAACTTTTGCTGTACAATGAAGCATAGCAATGCACAAAAAACTAGGAGGAAGCAGACAGTGAAATTTTCATATTGCATGTTTCTGGGTCACTGCTTCCTCAGATTGAATGTGAGTATTCCAACATTGTTTTTCCCTGCGTTACAGAATAGCGTAGCAAGAAAAGTGAAGTTTGAAATTTTAAATCCACCAGAGACCAAGCTCCCATTCTTTTGTCTAGTAGCTTGTTGATGCACTTTACAAGGAAGGAGTTTTCTAATGCTACATTAGTGTCAGGTTTTAAAGTGCTCTTTAAGTTTCCCGTTGCCATTTTGTGTGGCTTAAAATCATTGTACCACCTCTCACTTATCTTCCCATTTCCTTTACCCAACCACAAAAATGTCAGAAAAGAAGTTAGTATTTTTCTCCTGTTCAAAATATTAAGTTTAGATTTTACTTCTTCTAGGGCAAAGTCATATTTATCTTAGTTATATCTAAGTTTGCAGCACCATCTGGCATCTCTGCTGAATAGTTTGCATTGTTTTTCATTAAACACTTACAAAACTCTTCTGTTCTCTATAAACTTAACCCTGTCCTCTCTTCTTGGTTAGGAAAAGCAACTTTCTCAGCTGAAGTAGTTAAATACATTCAGTGTGAGCTTGCTCTACATCCTGCCTTTCTTGACTATGAAATGTCAAACTTCAGCTCCTTTTGGCAACCCACGCCTCTTGTTCTGTTCTGTTATCATAACTTAAAAATTATCTCTTTGTCTCCATACTTACAAATAATCTGAAAGTTTCCCAAGTCCTAAGAAAGACTTCAGTAAACAGTCCCAAAAGTTTTTTTTTTTAGTCAAGACCCCTGTAGTAGAGAGAGATCTACTAAAGTCTTCTAATCAGCCACTCTTTAGAGTTAAATTCTTACTTTTTACTTTTACTGAAAATTTTCCCTTATGTGATAGTGATGTCTTTCTTCATGACAGTCATGGGACCTCTGCTTCCTTGCCTGCCACAGTCCCCAGGTGTTTAACCTTGACTTTCTTGTTCTACTAAAATCCATATTTATCTTGGATTTCTGTGACATTCTGTGGTTTGGTACTCTACAGACAAGATACAGTAGATTACAACACACACCACCAAATCCCATTGGTTTAACAAAACAAAGGCTTTTCACTCATTCTGTCCTCAGGTTAGCAGGACCTGCTATCCATGATGTCAAGATATTCAGGGTGGCAGAGAATCCCTCCTCCTTGATCAAGTCACCTGCAATATGTGACATCTTCATTTCTGGCTTGGACACTGGAGCTGAGCTACCAGGTTTTAATGTCAAAATGAGAAAATTGTCACATCTACATTGTGCTATCCTCAGCTGGTCAGCTGAGCCTGCTTTGTAGTAATAAGTGCGTGGGGAGGCAGGCAAGGTTTGGGGGAGCCCACAGCTCTGCCATACCAGGGCCATGAAGCATATGTCGCATACTCTTCCTTCAGTCTTGACAGGGGTCTTCCACAGAGTTGTGTTCTTGGCTCATTCATAATCTCAAAATTTCAATGACCATTTGTAGGAAGTGGATGTCTCCTTGTCTCTTCAGAGTTGTCACGGCTTTGTCAATTGCTTGCTGGGTGTGTGTTACCGTCTCCATTTTCAATAAATTTGTGCCTATTAAAACTACTATTATTCCATCTTTACGTACAAAATTATTACTTGAAATACACTTTTTCCTTTACACTGTCCAATGTACTCTCTCTTTGTGATGAATGCCCCTGATAAATGTCCAATTTACTCCTTTTTGGCATTTTTGGTGCCCAAACCTGATTCACAGCCTTATCATTCTGTTGAACTTCTAAATAATGCCCAGACTTCTCTTATTGTTGAAAATATGCCCAATATTTTTTTGTCCTTTAAAGCAATACTGTTTGAGTCATCCTAGACAACATCTAAAACCTCAGTTTGTGACTTTTAAAGGAAAAGACTGTGTGTAAGCTATGTAAAAGGGTTATGTTTAAATGTTAGTATATTTTGAAGTTGCATGAGTGAATATTTTACTCATTCTCTGCACCTGCTTTTCTACATTAATCACTTGGTTGATGAAAATTTTGTTCTATCAATCTAGGCCAAACCTGTGCTGTTCAAGGTTGCAATTTTTATGTATGAGCCTCAATTTAAGCCAAGAAACAAAGAAATTTTTTTTAAAAATGTAAAAAATTAAGAAAGGCAGAGTTTATTTTAATGAAATTTGTCAAATATTTGGTACATTCATCTAAACATGTCTATATTCATATATTAAATAAATATTTCTTTTTAAAAATTGGGGGATACACACTTGGATAGGCCTTAAGGATAAATGTGAGTAAAGCACAAATTCTGACCTGAGGAACTTGATTCTCCCAGCAAATGTAAGGAGACAGACTAGGGATATTGTAAAGTTTATAAGACATGGGGCCAGGTTTGCTTCCAGTTCTAGAAGGGGAATTTAGAAATGTGCTCTGAAAAGGGATGCCCAATGTGACTCTTAATGAATAAGGCATTAGCCTTAAAACTAACTACATGAAAAGATGACTTAAGTCACTACGTGTTTCAGCTCAAGAAATCCAGGAAGCCATACAAACTTTCAGAAGTTGAGAATATCTAGGAACTTAAGATTAGCAAAGCCTCAAGAACCACATTTTAAAATTCACTTATGTCTGTAGCAAACAAGGCAGTTTTATCCTAAAATATTGTGGTTAGTTGAAGATGTTAAGAGTACAAATAGCACAATCAGACATGCTTGGAAATGACAGCGCTGTCTTTCCTAGGAAAAATAGTTCAGGGGGTGATAATCTTGATTTTGTCATCTTTGTCTGTTATGATGAAAAGTAATAACAGGTGGGTGGATGGATGGATGAATGAGAGAAAGGTGAGTGCATAGAGATTTAAATATTCTTTATTATTAAAAATTTACAGTAAACGTCTTGTAACCCACCTCCATTTAAATTTTTCCTTGTACAATACATGTTTCTTTTTTTGAATGTATGGAATAATTCCATTCCCCACATAAGCGTCTGGTAAAGCAACTCTTCTCTGATAAGCCAGGGATACTGCTTTTTACTCACTGAGTTCTATTTTTATAAAAAGTAGCTGTGTATAAGCAACATTTAATTATTTTTGCAACCGGAAAATTTAATATAATATTGTGATAAACAATGAGAGACAAAGACAAAAGAGATGCATTGTCATTTTATAGAATTAAATGAAACAATTTAAGAAGTAGAAATTTATGGCTTCTAAAATCGCCTATCATATCATCTGTTGATATTATTGTAGAAGAGATTAGGGAGGAGGACTCTTTTCTACTTTTGATTAGGAATTTTGCCGCAGATGAATTGGCTTCAAACAGATAAATGTTAGTATCCAGTGGCATAGGGTCCTTTAAGATGCTAAGGAAGAATCTACTACTGCACTTGCCTCTAATAAATTCTGAAAACTATACATATTCTCCAGCTTTTGGTTCTCTCATATCTTTCTTCAAATCCATCCAGCCATTTGCACCTCTGCTGTATGGTCACAATTTCTCTGACTCTCATCTGTGCTCCTTTTATCAGGAGATGGATCAATATCCTGGGCCCAAACACCCCAAGATTATCTCCCAGGATCAAGGTCCTTGATTTAATCATATTTGCAAAATTACTCTTCCTATGTAAAGTAAGCATTTAAAAGTTCTGCCCATTAGGATATAGACATTTTTGGAGACACACTGTTTTATCTACCGTGGGACAACGGAAGTGAAATATATGTAGTTTCTACATTCACAATTTTATGTTATCCTTGGAATCAATCAAATCCAAACCTTCACAACAGATACATATGCACATTGTTGGAAGGAGGAGGTGAAGAGGAAGGATGGAGAGGATAAAGGAGGATGGATGGAATTGCCAGTTCTTAGAGCACAGTCAAAGATCTCAAAGGCATTAGTTCTGCACCAAAACACGTATGTTGTAACATAAAATTAAATGGATGGCACACTTTTCTAAGTCTGATCTTTTCATAATTTACTCAGTTTCATTTGTATACTGTCATTCCATGTTGATTTATAATCATCAGTTAAATGCAGAGGAAATAAACTAAGTTTGAAGATATTCCTCTAAAAGTTTTCTACTTCTCTATCACTTCTCTGAGCACACATATCTGTATCTCCTCCCTCTCATATCTGTGTCAGACACTGAGCTCTCCAGGTGAAGACAGGAATGAAAGAAGTGACGTAAGGATGACAAACAGAGCCCCAAATAATATAAGGAAAAAAACATAATTCCCAACTTGCTGGATTTGCAAAACACTGAGTTCTTGTCCTCTAAAATCAAGGAATGAATTTTAGGAGTAACTGAGGTTAAGAGTGGGAAGGTGTCAACAAGGGACAGAATGGGGTCTGGAAAGTGGGTTTCCCATCCACCTACCCCAACTTCTCAAGGATATTTTCTTAGGCAAAGCCATCAGGTTAGGTAGGTTCAAGGTGCGGGTGTAGGCATTCTTCTTTATCCTGACTACCTACAGTGAATGTGCCTCCAGCCACAGTAGACTTCAATGCTGAGGGCCCAGCCCTGTCTGACTGCCTGTGGTATTTATAACTAACTTTGCCGTGTACAATAGAAAAAGGGGGAAATAGAGAGAGAAATGAATCACGCTCTCCAGTACCATTGCAGACACCGCAGTCTGAAGAAGGTCTGAATCCAGAGTGGAAGTGGCTTAACATTCATTCAAGTGTACAGTATCCATTAAAATTTTGGACTTGACCTTCTCAGTGAACTGGGAGGATCATATGGCTGTTAATCATGATTCACGGGCTGGAAGTGAGCGGAAGGGATCATATCAAGCCCACCTCTGGGTGTGTCTGGATGAGGAATGAGCTGTGACTCGGGGGACTGTGTCTGGTTCCTGTCCCCTTCCTCTCCGATGTTCTTTCCCAGCTCTTTGTTTCCCAGATGCCACCACCTGAAGGTGCTTGTCTATGCCTGACTGTCTTGATGCTTCTGCCTTAGAGTCAGCCAGCCATGGTCCAAAACCTCTGAACTCATGAGCCACATCTACCTCCTCTGCCTCAAGCTGTGTGTGTTGGGTATCTTGTGTCTGCAAGCAAGGGGCTGACTGCTGTTGTGAGGCAGCGACTCTTAGCTATGAATGAGCAGCAAACCTGAAACAGGTTAGATGTTTCATCCAAAGAGAGAAGAATAGTTTCCTCCCTGAATCAACTCAGAAGCAAATAGGAGGAGACAAAGCATCAACGCTTAAACTGATTATACGCATGACATATAAAATTCATATTAATTATGCTCAGATAGTATACAGCATTAAGAAAGGAGGGATGGTCCCAAGGACAAATGGATGATGTATACCACCTTTTAAACTCTTTATTCACTTTCCTTACTCAGATAGTCTGAAAGAGACACAGTACTGAAGACAAACCAAGCTCTTAGAATCTTAACCCTTCAATAACCAAATGTGCATAGTGGAAAAGGCTGATTAATCAGCTTTGTATTACTCTGTGGAAAATATAAACAAGTATGATGCTGGGTGCTTAAAGAAATCACTTGCAAAAGAAAGATAAACAAAAATAAAAAGAGGTACAAACGTGTGGACATGACACAGCAAGAACAATAAAAAATAGCATTTACCTTAAGGCTGGTTTCTGTTTTATTGACTTTGCTTGTATTAAAAGCAATCGCCACTCAAATTATATAGCAAAATTTTCTTGTAAAAATAACTTTGTTAAGTAGGTTTACTGCTGAAGTTGCTTGCTCTTTAAATATTTCTGCAATTTTTCAAAAGAGATTAGGATTTATTTGACTTTCTGTCTTATTGCTTCAGCAATAAAATGAGTGATAATTAGGTAAAAATAACTATTTAAGGCATGTAAATGTATCCAGGCCTAATATAAAAAATTACTATGTAAGTAAATATAAATATATTCATAAGAATAAATATGGCTGTAAATATATATGTATGTACAAGTGAATAATATTTGGTTGGTTATATAATGAGATGTGACGCATCAGCTTGCCTTGTTAAGAGTGAAGCTAGCAAAAACTTCACTTTAAAAGCTTTTCAGTTACATTCTCATTAGCAGAAAAAAGTTGCCTCATTAGCATATTTACAGAGCTAGGCTGATTTTACTCTCTTCCAAATGTCAGTAGTTCTTGGAACATAAATGCTCTTTTTTAACATTTTACAGAGCAAGGTCACAGTTATAGCATAGAATTTTATGTAAGTTTCTTGTAAAATAGCAAGAGTGCAATGTTCATGCAAAGCATACTTTTTGAAACTTAGCTTTTTCATTTTGAAGGTTGCATCATAAACATCATGCTACTGTCTTATTTTCAGACTTCAAGTCTTTCCAAACATAACTAAATTGTGAGGAGAGGACTGAAATACCAACATGTATCAACGAATTTATCATATTACATAGACTAATGTTTTATCATACAAATAATGTATTTATAAGTACTGTGTAATTTTTTCATGGACCTACTTAGTGTAGGATTCTTTGTAAAGCAGAACTGACTGAGAAGTATTGAGAAACTTAGGTGTATCTTTAGTTTTCGTCTGAGTGATATATTTCTCCTGATATGTTCTCTGCTCTCTAACTGCCTCTTACTACTTTTGTATAGTCAGTATAGTGATTTCAGTGTGTTAGATTGGCATAAGAGTCAAGAGTGAAAGGAAAGGTGAGTAGACAGATATTAAAACATATATAAAGATCTAATACAGATTTGAAAAAGCAATATAATGTTGTCAATCCTCAACAAATCAATTCATGGAAAACCAGAGAGAAATACCACTGTAAAAACTATAGCCATTTGTAACTTGACGTCTAGCTTTCATTTTAATTGACTTCTGCATTAGTTGGACTATCAGCTTTCTTGACCATATGGTCATAGATTCAGGGGCACCAGATCTTTGCTGTGTTTGAAACCAGCATTTTGCTAATTCTTGAATGATTTGAGGTCTAGGATGTAGCTCAATGGAAACAATGCTTAGCTGACAACTATAAGGTCTTGTGTTCACTCTCCAGTACTAGGAAGGAAGGAAGGAAGGAAGGAAGGAAGGAAGGAAGGAGGGGAGGGAGGCAGGGAGATTGGCATAGAGAAAGAAGATGGAAACACAAGTGGAACAATCTAAGCAAAGCTTTGAGTATCATTCATCCTTCTGGATTAAGGATATATTTTTCTCTTTAAATACTCTTCTATTTAAAATAAGCCATAAACTCCTTTTTAAAGTTAGCTCTTAAGGAAAAATAAAGGCTCCTGAAATCTTGTTGAAGCCAGTCTTCCTAACTTTATTTTGTTTAAATCTTAACTAGGATGCAGACATAGAGACCAAGTATTTTGGATTTTTATATGCCAAATTTGGCATGACAGAGTTATTACACTCAAAATTTAACATTGACCAATAATTTTAAAAGTAATTCTTTACCTTTGTCATGGTCAATATTTATAGAAATGTTGAGAGAATCTTTGTATGTAGATACCAATTTTCCTGCCAGAGAATTATTTAATATAAGTTAAGTAACAAGCTTTCATTTTGACAAAATTTAGGATGATGTATTACACCATTATGAATATGATCTACCGCATATTTGTTTTGTAGACTGTTTTCCAGCAGAGACAGAAAAGCAAAGTCAGGCTCCTAAGGGTAAGCACTGTTGTGGACAAAATGTTGCACCTTAAAATTCAAATGTTGTACCTTTCTCCACAAGGAGATGCTCACTGGAGCAAACGAGAGCTGGCAGAGGGAATCAGATAAGTTTAGAAGAATAGTGTTCTGGTCTCATGGGATTGGGGCCCTTACAAGAGAACAACAGACCCTGGAACTTTCTCTCAGTTATCATGGGCAAACAGAGTATGACCTTTCAAATGTGGCCATGAGTACTCCTGAAAAGGCACCCTTACCAGAAAATAAACTTGCCAGCATCTTTACCAGGTCTCACAGGCTATCAGAAAATTAACTTCTGCTGATAAACTACTTAATCTGTGTTTTTTGGTATGATATCCCAGGCTCGAGGCATAGAGTGAGAACCTAAAGCCAAAATCACATTCTACCATCCTTTGTTCATTTTTCATCCATAGATGAAGTCCCATATCATAAGAAATACTCACTAAATGACAAATAATTCACAAATCATTTAGGTCTGCTTTATACGTGAATGTGTTGGGAACCATGCCAGAATATTTTCATAAATGGGAAAAATGCAATGAATTGCAGTAAAAAATAATATACCTATTACGAGTGAAATTAGCTATGTAGTGAAGAGCCTCAGTTCTATAAGATTACCAAAATGTTGAATGTTACATTATATTGAATAAATAAATGGTTAACAAAAGCTTCTGCTGACTCATTTTATGAGCTGAGATTTAATGAGTTGGTATGTTATAACTGCAATAGTAAAAAAGAAGGAAGTTTTTAAGTCAGATAAAATCAATTGCAAGTAAAATAGGAACATCCATGCACGTGGCTTCTGCAACCATAGCTAATATAGAAAGCTTGTTTGGTATTTCTAAAACTTTCTCTCAGTGTTTTAAAATTAAGTATTGATTTGATTTTCAGTTTCACTCTTGGGCCCTAAGTCATCATTACAGGTTCAGGTCTGCCTTTTATTCCTCAGAAATAGAGAATCGATGAGGTAGAACTTGCAAGATTATTTTTAAAAGTTATTTCAGTCTTTAGAAGAAAATTAAATTACCTTATTAGCATTAAAGCATTTAAATTTCAACACTCTATGTTGGCAATGCCAAGATCTCTATTTCTGTTTTATTTATATTTCAGTTTTCACCCTAAGATTAACTATATGAATATTTTCCATTTAGGATTGAATACTAGAGCGACCTAGTTACTTGAAGATATTTAAGTATTTGTTTAATTAAGTTGCATCATCTAGAAGAACATTATGTGATGTTTGCAGGAGACAATATCAAATTTAGATAGACCACATTGAAGAGCAGCATTTAAGCTTTACAAAGCAGTGAGATGCTAACTCTATGGGCAAAAATTAAATCATTACAGAACTGAAAGTTAGGGTGTAACAAGTTGAATCATTAGAAAAATAGGCTAGATATTAGACCTGAAAAGATTTCACCCAGTTATTTACTTAGAGAAATGTAAATGACTTATCATTCATTCCATACCACAAAAGAAGTCAATTCATTGGTATGAAAGTTTCCTCCTTTTACAAAGCTTTAATATCATTAAATAGGAAAATTAGCAAATACTAGAATAGCATCTGTCTTTTTGCCTTTTCCATGTAAGGAAAAAATGTAAAATCTCAAAACTTTTATGAGTAATGGACAAGACACGTTCTTTAGGTATTTCACACATAGTTAACAAATGAATTACATTACCCATATACAGTATCTGTATTCCTGGCCAGAAAATTCAAATTACTTTGAACTAAAATCATTCCTAGGCCTGATCAAGAAATTTCAAACTCTGGTACAATGAGGAATAAAAAAGAATAAAAGAAAAACTATAAAAGTTTATTATTCAAAACTTGCTTTAAATTTTTGGAAATTATTCTATGAAGTTTTAATGCATAAACCCTAAATAAAATTAAAGACACTCCTGAACAATTGCAAGGTTTATAGTTAAAAATAAAAGCTAGTAAAATGATACATTATGTAATTAAAATTAGCATATTAAATTAAATTATAAGTGCTGAAAATAGTTGTAAGATTTGAAATTACAGAGTTTTCACTGCTGCTGATTTCAAAATGAAATGCATTTTGTAAGCCTAATTTAATCAAATATTTTTTTATTTTACATGGTTTTATTTTTAATTTTTTTTTTTTAGTTTTTGAGAGAAAATACCACTTCATCCTCAGAAGCTGAATTTTAACACTTCTGTGAACTTTGGGGATAATTTTATAATCCTAAAAATTAACTTACATATTAGATTGATTCAGAAAAAGAACAGAGATTTCCTGTAACTTAAATTTTCTTGGTGTGAGACATACTCAGATAAAAACTTCTGATACAACAATCTGGGTTTCAACTTGCCTGTTATTATTAGACCCTAGTGACTATAGACTTCTCCAACACTGTTGGAAGAATTTTCTCATTAAGTAAAGTTAAGATTTAGATTTAGTTCTCAAGTTCTCAGTACGTATTGCAAAGGAGAATACCAGGAAGCGTCCATTAAGATGACTGGGTTGGATGCTTTCAAAGTAGGTAACTGAGTAGTACTGGGCTGAGTTATGACAGTAATTTTAGGTCAGTGGGCACAGAGAGATAGTGTCTTGATGTGAGTTTTGGTGAACCATCATATTATCATCAAGGGTAAACATATTTCCTAGAGTCACCACACACACACACACACACACACACACACACACACACACATATATATATGTGTGTGTGTGTGTGTATTTTTTTAAAATGGGCCCCATATTTAACAAAAGACCAGATAAACAAGCCCATTTCCTATATTCTTACACATAAGACAAGGAACATATGACTGGTAATATTCTTCTTTCTCAGCAGCAAAAGGAATTTTATCTTTGCAGTCCTGGATCCTTTCTTTTAGCTATACTTTGGAGTAAATTGGAAAAATAAACCATTATGGTCTGGAATTGGTTGATCCAGTTCTGCACAGTTGTTTGATTTCTCATGGTCCTTGACAGAGTGGCAGATGGAGGGAGATGAGATGTAAGTAGCTGTGTCCCCCAGTTTGTGGATTTGTTTTTGCTTTTTTGTTGTTGTTGTTGTTATTGTCAAAATATCAGTCATTCAGCCATTTTCAGGACAGTGTCTATAAAATGACATATAAGACTCTGGAGATTTCACCTTACAACACACACAAATGTTAGAAGAATTATGATCATGTTTAGCCAAAATGGTCAAACATAGGGGAAAAAAGAGAACCATTTCCAATATATAGTTTGCTCATAAAAAGATGTTGGTCTATTAGAAAAATTTGCAGCATGTGAGTTTCTTTGACCATTTTCAAAATTATTTCCATGATCCTAGAGCTCTCTGCAAGCAGAGTGAGTACATGAGAGCCGCATTGCATGGAATCATGTCCAATGTCAGGCAACTCTCACCTAGAAACTGTCTGGTCTCAGGGGTCTCAGAGTGGTTCCTGGATTCTCCCACTAGTCTTTGAGAAACAGAAGGTGAAATCCTTCCCTCTTAGTAAACTTTAAGCTTGGTAGTGGATGTCTTGGTGATGGAAAAAAAAATAGCATAAAATTTGCATCAATAATTGAAATTTTTTAATTTCTTAAAACTTTTGAATTCCATTTAAGGGCCACCTTTCTTCCTTTGATATTAAACCATTTAAAATTCTATTGCACAGAAGTCAAATGATAGATTTTCATGTAAAAAATTTTCTTGTCATTTCATAGAAAGGGTAAATGATGGGTTAAAATGAGGGCTGGGAGATACGCAGGAGGCCTGAGGTCTATAGCAGGAGCATCATGAGTGGAAGACTCGACTCGTAGGATTGAGTTTTGCTAGAAAATTCAGTATTAAAAGATTAAAGCATTTCCATAGTTAAATTAACTTTAAAAACATACCTCAAAGAAAAATCTGAACTTCCAAGTTACTCATGTATTTTTTAAAATACATTAAAGTGCAAAAATATGTAAAAATAGTAAATAGACTACTCAGGGAATTTATGATTTTAAGTTTTATATTTTAATATGGAATTTTATACTAGGCCATGCTTGTTTTTTTAATCTCCATTTAATGTGAAAATAAAGGCAAAGACAAAATTTGAGAGCAGTAAGAGGTTCATGCAAAACTTCACTGAACTTCACTGAACTAGTCTGTAAATTCAAACAGTGATTCTTTATTGAAGTATTTATGCAGCAAAATAATTAAGAATCATGATTGGGTTTATTATTCTAGCTACATAAATTTTCATTTGTAGACACAAAACCAAAAGAATGAAATAAATGTGGTATTTGTCTGTTTATGAAGAACATTTAAAATGAAACAAAGTTCAGTTTCACCTTGAAAACATCAAACATCATTCCTAGTTATTTGGTGTATTTCCAACCTTAATTGGAAAATTGATCATTTAAGGCTTGTATTTGAAGTGCAAAGAAATGTGATCCACAGAGGGAAGAAAATTCTTGCAAAAGGGGTTTGAGACCTTGTGACGTCTTAGCAAGATGCTTAGTCATGCTTGAAAAATCATGTACTTTGGAACAAAGCTTAAAGAAAAGGGCATTTCTCACCTGCTATTTTGATTATTAAAAGAGGACCTGGGAGGAGTGGAGGCAGACTTAAGAGCTAAAAGAGAAAACTGCAGAGCAAATATCTCGATGGCTAACTAGGAGAGCAAAAGGAACAATTCTCCTTTACTGAAAATAAACCATTATAGACATTCTTAAAGCAGGTCGGGTTAAGTTTTGATCTTATAGCAACAGCACCTTTGGAATTTGTGGCTTCTAAAATTTTATAGTCTATGAAATGCTTTTATAGAAAAGAATCAAAGTAATAAGACATAAATAACTTTTTTATAAATTTTAATTCTAAAATAATGACAATGAAGGACCACAGAAATCCCTTGGTAAAAAATCTTCTTAACTTTTTTGTTGGATTCTAGTAATAAAAGAGAAATGCTCTTAAAAGCAGTGTATTTTCACTACAGAAAATAATAACAAATGGAAATTTTTGATAAAGAAGATAAACATGACCGACCTCTTATTATATTAGGAAGTAGATAATAGAATTTCTTATAAATTTTCAATGTAATGTTTATGAATTTAAGAATAAATATGAATGATTATTGAAATGTATTTTAACCTAAGTTATATATTCTAAAACCTAACTTAACTATGTATTGAAAATGAAAATCTCAGTGGAAATTTGTATAGATAATACAAAAAGCCAAGCTTGAAAAATATGAAGTATTATCACATTATATGAACCTGTTTAGATAATTTCATTGTTTTTAAGCTTTAAGCCTTTATTTTTCAAGCATCTCCATTTGTGCGTTATGAATATTGGAAGATACTAGAACTTCCATTATTAAAAATTACACTAATGAGATGATGTTACATGACATTCTTTCATACCATTTTTGGGAGTTTCGATGTCTTAACTGTTAATGTTTGTGAACTCTGATACTTTTGAAGGATACACATTTAATATGTGGCTTATTAATATTTTCACCTTTCTTTTGGTCTATCTACTATAATTATATACATGTAAGTTTCCAGCTAATAATGATATTCTTACAATTAACTTTCTTTAAAAATTGGTTCCTTCCAAAGTTAGAATTGATTTGATAATTATTCCTCAATTTAATAAAGTAATTAAGCTTAAATTTTTTGTCAGGCTTCAGTTATTTTAAAATGTTTCAGCTTCAGTTATTTTAAAATGTTTTCAGAAAAAATACTTATATTTCCCTTTAGAAATAGCCCATTGTGGTTTTTTGTTGTTGTTTTTGTTTTATTTTGTTTGGTTTGATTTGGGTTTTATTCTTATTTTTTTGTTGTTTTTTGTAAAACTACTGAGAACATTAACTGAAATGAAAGGAATTTGAATTATTATTGATTTATTCATGGAAACTGATTTGAGATGAAACAGGAGGAAAAAAACTTGGAAGAGAAGTGCAGAATCCTCTGAATTTTAAGGTAGAAAATGGTCTGGGGTTCATTTTCAGGGCAACAGCTTGGACTCAACCAGAATCTGCGTTTGTTAGTATGTGCAAGAGGTCACAGAGAGTAGAGTCTTTGTTTTGATAAGACAAGAAAACAAAGAGAAGCATAGTTATCCGTCTGAGTACGTGTGTGTGTGTGTGGTTGTGTGTGACTGTGTGTGTGTGTGCACATGTGCTAAAATAAACAGATGATTAATCAGTTCGAGTACCTGGCACTTGTTGGAAAATCAAAGATCCAGCTACAGAGGAGTGCGATGTATTTCAGCACCATCTTGGTTCCTGCGCTAGACTGTTGAGTGATCTGAGCCTGGAGAGTATCTCAGAGATTCAATACCAGCTCTAAATAAATATATTTGTCTTTCTAAGAAATTTGGGTTATTAAAAAATTGCATTCAGAAACAATTATCTTAATGGGGATAATGGGATTAGAGAACAGCCAAAGACTTTCAGAATTGAAATAGCGATTTGTTTTCTCTGGTGGTATTTCACAAATAAAGGGATTCTATAGCCATAAATGTAGAGCTAGTCAATAAATATCACTGGGAAATCCAGACTCTGTTGAGATCTTGCTTTTGCTCAAGTGTAGTGGCATTTTTTCCCCGTATTGCTCTGTAGCAGTATGGTATCTGTTCCTCTTTTCTTAAAATTCTTATTGCTGATAACTAAGGAACCACTCAGACAAAGTAATTGTGATGTCACCTTAATAAATTATATCTGGGGCTTTTATTTGCTTGTCTAGATGAGGGTTACAATATGCCTTCATAGTGAAAACTGAGCTACATAATTAGTCCAGTTACTGACAATTCACATCATGAAATCTCACAATGTGTGAAAGTTTCTGTGTTCATTAAAGGCTGCACTGAGATAGAATGAGCAGAAAACCTCAACTCCGCTCTGGGTCTTCACACACTTTATTGCCTCTGCCTGACTTAAGCTTTTCCCCTTGTGGTAGCCAGAACCTGTTAATCCGTGAGACCTCGACTTCTCATCTACCTCCCACTAAACTTTTATCATCTCTCATTTTATTTTTTAACATAACTCTCTGAGCCAACATTTCATAGACATTTCTATAATTTCTATTTATGAACTTACTTGTCAGATTTTTATAAGTCAGTTGCCTCCATCTGTGAGAAGCAATGGATTGTCAGAGTGCCTGATGCATTATGGCAAATTATATGCCCCAGGTCCAATCATTGCCTTATGAAAGAAGTGATCCTAATAATTGTTTAATTACAAATACGAAGAACCAATCAATTAAGGTAAAATACTTAAAACTGCATAACTTATTTTTGATTTTTAAGCACCAAACTTCTTCAGGACTTAGTGCATTATTCAGATCTTTCTAAAAAGTGAATTATTCACATTTGTGATTCCTTGTTTTGAAGTTAGATATTCATCCTCCCTGAAACACTACAAATGTATGTTCATTGAACAACTGCATGCTAATTACCTAACCCCCATTATGTGAGGCTCACTAAGAAATAAGAACATTAAGTGGAGAGTATTTACTGGCAAGATTTATAAATTTGTTCTCACCAAGCCGTGGTTTTTTCTAATACGTGTGTTTACTGGTAATAACCTGGGTGAGACTCACATTTCCTAACATCTTTCCAGGGACAGAAGTACCTTGCTAAAATAAACACAGTGTTAGGATGATTTCATTACATTTTATTATGTGTACATGGTTTGCACTTGGAATAATACACCCCTGGCATTATAAAAGCTTCATGGACACAGAATAATACTGCATTTATACATCTGTAAATATCATTGACTGTTAATATGACTTGCAAACACTTTCTTTCCCAAATCTATGAAGAATCAAAGACCAATGACTTAATTTCTTTGTTTTTTATTAAGATACCTACATAGTGTGAAATTGTAAGGGTACTGACTCCAAAATGTTTTGCTTTTTGCTCTAACATTTGAATTTCTCATTCATTAAAAAATAAATTTTGTAGCACAGAGAAGTGCCATAAAATATCTAGCATAAAATTAGACTAACCAATAATGATAAAAATTTAGAAAAGTTATATTTTATAGCCTAACAAAGAATCTCACCTCTAATGTGTCTGAAAATGAGAAAAGGCCTTGTATTTCATTTGCAAATTGTATTCTTCTGATTAAATAGAATGTTGTTAGATAAATGAGAGTAATAGAGCAACTTTCTTTTTTTTTTTCTTTTTTCAATCCACACTCTTACAAGGGAGAAAGGAGATAAATGGGTAGATTTCTTGTTCAGCTAGAAATCTTTCCCCAGTGCATCTCCACCTCCTGGTATTTAGTTAATGAGATGTGAAGCATAGCAAATCAGAAAGCCTTCTCAGTGGTGGGTGGAGAACTATATTGATTTGATGTCACCCACAATTTAAAGGAACAGAAGCTTAAGTTGGCTCATAAGTTCAGGAGATTCAGTCCATCAGTTGTACTGAATAGGTTCATGTTGCCAAAACATAGAACCTGACCACCTAACCCACCATTACTCATTTATTTTGATTCAACACTTGTTCACTGGTGTTATGGACTGAACCTTTTATTTTTCCCCAGATCCAATGATGATGTCTTTACCATCAGTGTCACTATATTTTGAAAGTAAAGCCATAAGGAAGGAATGAGGGTGAGACCGTGGTCCAGGAAGATCAATGTCCTTATAAACACTTGCATGCATGCACATACACACACACACACACGCGCGTGTGCAAACCCTCACAAGAGAGGTCATGTGAATACATAGAAACCTACTAACAAGAGAATAGAAAGAGTCTTATAGAATCCTATCTTATTCATTTGTTAATTATGGACTTTTAGACCTCTAGAGTGTAAGAGTCGACCTTACCTCTAGAGTGTAAAGTTCTATGGCTTAAACCATTTAGTGTATACTAATATTTTATGGCAGTTTGAGCAAACTAATACCATTATTGTAGTACTAAGTAGTATGTAGTATCATTATCAATGTCTGCATCACTGTGGATTCGTATTGTGTACAACAATGGATGTCTTAACATACCCGAGAGGATCTCACTTTAATCATTTTAGCATAGCATATTATCTTGCTGGGGCACTGGGGCAATGCTTACTCCTCATGGAAACATTTCTAGGATTAAAATGATTGACTGAATCATCTTATGCAATCAATGAGGAAGGAAAATTATGCCATAAACTTGAACTCAGATTAACAATCTAGTTCAGAAGAGGATACGCACTGTCTCATCCAACTTCATCACAGGGATTTGTATCTGTAGGGAACCTGAAAATTCCTAAAATCAACACTACCATTACATGGGGAAAATTTTCAGAGATGTCTCAGTATGCCGTGGAATCTCAGCTTGACAATTTTAGCTCCTTGTTCTTCTGATGACGTCAACTAGTTCTACAGGGCTGAATGTGCCACTCAAGGGCCTGCACCTCTCTAGTAGTGCAACCGGCAAGAAGGCAAGCAAGCGTTGGGCTCCCTGTGAATGGGCCTTGGGTTTCCTGCAGAGAATGTGCTCATTTAATTTTCATGGACACCGAGTTGTCGTCTGTCGTCAGGCAAGCTTATCAAATGTGCTCAGTGAGCAAACTCGCTTCCTGTTAAAAAAAAAAATTATCCAAATTATCAGGTAGATGATCCTGGAGTTATTTTAATTAAAAGTAATGGAGAAAAAAATTAGACACTGAGATAGGTTTCTTAGATTCATAATATTAAAGAGCCTCTTCCGTCAATATGTAGGTTAGAGGTAATTCCTGTACATGTGAATGGAAATTAGCTGTGTAAATTCCCTTACACGTTAATTATAAAGTAAACCCTTACTGCATTATCTGTTATTTCTATGATGGGGACTCATTTTTTTAAGAGAAGACAACTCCTATATACTAAAGTTGGAATATTTTAGATCTCTTTCTTTGTTGCCCCTCTCTGACTTTAGTTGTCCAGATATCTAATTACTCTCTAATTACTCTTTGATGAACTTTTCACCTTAAGACATTCGATTCATATAACATACCTAACAGACTCTATCTGGCAACATCCTGAAGACTGATTGAACTTCCAGGGACTCCTGCGCATGGGCATCATTTTCAAAATAAATATGCAGCTATCCTCTTCAGAAGCACATGCCAGTCAGTTTTTTGAAGCAATCATGAGCAATGCTACATTTTTATCCAGGCTTCTGATAGAGGTTAAAATCTAACGGTAAGCTGTTGGTCACCTGGAAACTCCCTAACTTCCAACTTTCAATTCTAATTTGACTATTTAGATGATTAAAAGACTCATAAAATATAATAATAATCATTTTTCAAGTTTAGAAAATGAGAAATCTCTATACCAAAAGTTAGGTAGGATCCTGTATTTCTTATCTCAACTAAATTTAAAATTAATCACTGGACTAATTAGTTATATCTATTTAATTGCCCATAATTTAATCTTCTGTCCTTAAGGCATGATATTATTTAAAATACCCCATGTGGACATAGGCTATAACTAATCAGATGGAATTAAAGAAAAGACTATTAGGAAATATAAAAGCTTCCTGTAAAACTTACTGGCATTATCACTGATGGAGACAGATGTAAGTCCTGAGTATGTGATTTGAGCTACAAGTCAAATATTATTTCATAAAGAATAAACTTTATTACTTCACTAATCATTTTCTGTAAGATTTATTGCTTAAAATATAATTGTTGTTAGATTGGTGCATTAATCAAAATTATGTTTAAGGATGATGGTCACTTTTTATGATAGGTGACCTCTTGATCTTAACATTTTTTAGCTAACACATAGGAGCTGAGTGTGTGGTTACTTTTGTAACCCTGCTTTGTGTATTATGTCACCTAACCTGGCAGTCTTTATAAGATACACCGTGTTCCTACTCTGATTTGACAAACCTTACTGGAAAGGTTTTCTAACTTGCCTAAACTCATATCATTATGAGTTGTAGCTTCTGTATGGAGACGTGGCAGGCTTAACCTCAGTGTGCTTGTTAGGCAAACACAATCCATGTAGCAGCGTCGTGTGGTGACTGGATGATTAGCATCTGCTAGGAGCTTGTTAGACAACCAGAGGCCTGGCTCCAACCCAAGCCCGACGCTTCTCTATCTGCATGCAGTCATGTGCCGTCTAATGATGTTTCAGTCAACAACAGCTCGTGTGTATGACAGTGTTCCCAGGAGGTCTTTCAGCCTCCTAGTGACATAGTAGCCGTCTTCCCTTTGCAACTATGTTCTAGGAGCTCCATAATGAAGAAATCACCTAATGACCCATTTTTCAGAACTTACCCCTCCATCAGTCGGTGCGTGACTGTATTACCTCCTAGCAAAACATTGCAGCATATCTCTGTTATCTATTTTTATACTCTTAACTGGTAATTGCATGTTTTTACTTTTAAAGGAAAATGAAAATAATCTTTAGAATTTTAGATTAATTCAGAATGAGATCAAGGTGTGGAACGAAGAATTTATTCTTCTAATTGTCACCATCTTGCTATTGCTAATGGTAGGAATATTGGATACACATTTTAATCGTGTTTAAGTCAGATTCAGGTTCTACATCTTGCTTGCTGACGGGCTGCTAGTTCTCTAAACTCCATTTGCCATTCTATAAAATTTGAGATACATTATGCCCAGCAGCTCCGAAATATTTCGTGTGAGCAGCTGCTGTTTGTCACTCATGATAGGAGACGAGTGTTGTAGACCACAGTGCCACTTTTTTAAATTTAGTTTTTATGTAATTTACCTGATGGTCTTCTTCACCATAGATTATTGCTCACTGCCCCCCCCTCCAAGTTTCTGATTTCAAAAGGGCTCAGCTAAGTTGTGAAAATTAGCATTTCTCATGTGTTCATAGATAATGTTTTTTCTTCTGGTCTGTGGATCCCATGAGAAGTTGCCTTTCTGCTCCCTGGGTTTATCTAGGTTGATCACCAACAGTATTTCCTAAACCAGTTAGCTATCAAAGAAATCTCTGGTTGTACTAATCCTCTCTCTACACAAAACAGCTGAATCTAGCAAGTCAGTGGAACAATTTTTCCAACCTTGGTGGACTCACACCCCACTTAATTAAAAACCTCTCAGGAATCTGAGGAATACCTAGTGCTGTGGAGTTCATATTTATTGTAACTCTTTGGGGAGACTGGGCATGTTCAGGGCGGTGTGGCTGTAGACACTCTTTCTCTTCAGTAGTCATTTTATTTCTTATTCTACATAGGACATTATTTCCATATTAAAGGAATGTACTGGTGGAGAGGTATACTGGTTCTGACGGGCAAATTTAGCTATATTATTGCTTTGAGCATAAGCCCTGCATTGTGGGTATTGTTATTCTTACTTGTATTCTAAAGTTAAGAAACAATTAGTCCAAGTACTTGTACAATCATAGAAATCTGAGATCCTTGGAATTAGTTTACACTAATATTTTCATACTCAGGATGAATAAACTGTAGGGGAAATCTTACCAGGAATCACACAACTGCAAATATTACTAACAGAAAAGAAACAGTTGCAACTCCTATGCTATATTATTGAAAGATAAGTATGAGCCAGGTTTCCTAAACTCTGCCTGTGTGTTTGTGTGTCACATCTAACTGTACTGAATGAGAAGTTATTTGTATTGCAATTAAAATAATTTTTAATAATTGCCGTGAAGTCATTACTCAATAGGCATATAAATAAAAATTAAAATAGTTTATAAATCAAACAAATGAAAATTAATTCTAAGAATGTTTTCATAATAAATACAGTATCACCTTACATCAACCAATAAATCAAAGATGGAACAAACACAAATGATGTATTCAACTTCATTTTAAAGGAAACAAAGCCATCAAAACTATAGCACTATAGCACTGCTTGTTAAGTAAAACATTTACTAAGCATGAATACTGCTACTAGTTAAGTCTAACAGGATTCTGAGTTCAAGGGATAAACAAGATATATGTTCACATAATGAATAAAATTGGAGACTCAGTGTTCCAGACCAAAACAGAACAGTCTAAGGAAGTATTGGGAGAGAAAGAGAGAGAGAGAGAGAAAGAGAGAGAACCCAATTCTATTTCTGCCTCTCCCTGTCTCTTTCTGTCTCTCTAGGTTTAGTACTTTAAAGATACTTAACCAAAATCCCTAAAAATAAACAAATAATAGCAACAACAAAAGCAACAACAACAATAACAGCAAATAGTATGAAACTTAATAGCAATGTCTTACATGCCCTTGGAAAACCGAGAGAGGCAGGTGTAATTCAGTACCTCTTATGTTCATCCCAAGAATTCATATTATCAATCACTTTACAGAGCACATTGATTAAGCGTGTTGATAATAATTAGTCATGATTTAGTGTCATCCAGTTTTAATTGGCCTTTCAAGTATTTTCATTACAGTATCAAATGTACACTAAATATCAATTGGATGGTAATAATGGTGCACTAGTTTTTTAGGTGATTTATCAGAAGTTACTGTGTTGAAGCTTTTACCAAGGACATCTTGCTCTTGTAAGTATGTTCAGTGCTGTGGATAGAGATCCCTGTTCTGAATCCCTTTTCAGGAATCAAATTTATTGGGAAACATAAAATTTAAGGGAAATATATTAAATTAATGTTTGTAATTTTATTTCATCTCTTACTGCACAATTTGTGAAGCGTTCGGTAGCACTAGTAACAAGAAATATGGCCGGAATGCAGCCACTGTATCATAGAGAAGTAAGTGGTTACCAGAGCAAAGAAATACGCAGCACTGACCTGGTCTGACCACTGCAAGAGAAAATGGTTTCAAAACTGAAAGTGCAAGGTAAGGGAACAAAAATAAAAGGCTACACTAATAAAAGTTCTAGCATATGTTTAGTCTAAAGATGGTAAAACTTTGAGAGACCAAGGACCAAACTGCAACCCCCAAACCCACTTACTTATCACAAAGCACCCACACTGCAATTAAACCCGAATACTGAGATATTAGTTTAGAAAAACAATGCATACATTAACATCTTTTGTCTGAACAATGCAATAATACACACCCTATACTTTTACCACCACTGGTCCAGAGTAACAATCTCAAGAATATTTAATAAAAACATTTCCAATTCCAAGACTGAAACTACAAATAATGCAAGCACCTTCCCAAATAACAAACCTTCCCTGACACTAATGTAATGATGTTTTGGGTATTTTTTTTGTACCAGAATTTGAACTCAGGACCTTACTTTTGCCAGACAGGCATTATGCTGCGGAGCTAGATCCCAGCAAAGCTTTAAGCCTATGTATAAATGCAAATACTCAAAATTATGCATCACATATATTTCATTTAATAAAATGTATTATATTTATGGCAGCAGTCATTCTAATACAAAATAATCAGATGTAATCTTTTTTTAATCATTCAAATAATCTCTAGAAAATGCCTAAAGTGAATCATAACCATGAAAATCTGAGCTCTGAAAATCTGCTCAATATGAATTTTTTTTTTTTTTTTTTTGTCTAGAAATCTGTCAGATCACTTGACCACAGGAATGGACCTGAATCATTGTGTCACAGTCACTTAATGTAATGCTGTCTCTTATAACTGTTTTCCTTCATTTCAGTTGTGGCATATTATCACTTTGTGACCTAGTGACATGTGACTTTTGACAGGTATTTCAATGCATACATGAACGGAGTATTTTCTTTTTTACTTTCATAGTCCAACTTGGGTTTCTCTGCAGATAGCATAATTTTCTGGTCATTAACTTAGAAATATTGTTGAGTACTTTTTCTTCAAAAGTACTATTGCAACCACCTTAAGCATTTTATCAATATTGTATTCTCTTAAAATGTTATTGTTAGGCAAATATTGTATTTGGGGCAGTAAAGTTGGCTCTGCAATACAGTTGCAAACACACTCCAGAAAAACTGGATCCATGTCAAAGTTTTCATCTAGTACAAGGAACAGATCAAAAGGGAAAAAAATAACTCTATTATACTCTGGTTGTTGATAACGACAGTTGAGAAATGAGTGAGCAACAGTTGAAAATGATCAGATCCATGATTTTATAATGTGTAGTTTTAGGTGGGATGTCTAGAGAACACCTCAACAGGAAGGTAAGGGAGGAATACACCCTAAAGAGGGAGCCAGGCCTGCTTGCGGAGCAGCGGGCTGCCTGCTACAGCCAGGGCCCGGCCTGTGATGAGCTGATTGGCTGTAACAAGCAGAAGCTGTGTACAGAGCAAGGGTGAAATTCAGCCCCTCCCACAACTCAGGGCTAAAAATGGGGATGGGGAGATCTCTCAATCTATGCAAAATAAGATTGGAAAGATTGTTCCTCCTGTGTGGTTCCAATTACATCCGACTGTGGCAAAGACAAAGCAGGGGATAACATAAGAAGAGCCGTGAGGGCCCATGGTTAAAGGAGAGGGAGAAGGAACAGGAAGAGCACAGGCCATGCCTAAGACAGCAGAGCCACTGCGGTATACAGTGGGCTTATGTCATTAAATGATTTTCAGGCCCTGAAGACTTCACGGCTCCATGGTCTTCGGTTGATAATCAAGCCAGTGTGTGTTCAGTGAGTCTAACACAGGCGGCATTTTGGTATAGGATGTTGATAATGGAAAAGTTTGTATTAATCCAGGAGCAAGGGAATGATGGGAACTCTGTACTCTGCTCAGTGTTATGGGGAGCCTACACTTAGCCCTTCAAAACATCTATTAAAAAATCAAACCACAAAAGCAGTTCCTCTCTCTCCTCCTAAAACTAATCCTTATGAAAGGGAAGTCAATGTCCATTGGTAGCCACTTAACAAATTCCACTATTACTAAAATATCATTGGATGATATTTCTATGTTCAACTTAATTTTGATAGTTTTTGTATTTGTTTTAAATTTATTTTTAAAAACAAAAACATAGTTATTTTCTTGAACTTTGATTCCTACTAAATGGATTACTTATTAGTAAGTACTGTGGTACTTCGGTTTATGAACTTATTTCTTTCCGCCATTGTAGTCGCAAACCAAATTGGAGGACCAATGCAAATTCAGTGGTTAATTCAGTGTTAACCTTATGGAGAAACTTGATTCAGTTCTCATCCTATTTGCTTTGCAACCAGAGTCATGCAAAGAATTAAGATCAAAGTACCACTGTATCCTAGAAGAGATAGTGTAGCCAATTTATTTCTATAATGCAAAATATTCATCCAAGATTACTAATTCACTGGCTACCAATATTTTAATTGCTTTTAGCTCATGTTTTAAAAAAACATGGCATATTTTGTATTCTAGATAAAACTATTGCTATAACAAAAAATGGCCACTTATAAACCAGTGGTAAGGAGTTTCACCATAATTCCATATTCCAATATCAAAGCACACATTAAAATTTTTAGTTTGTATCCTAATTTTATCTATAAAATCATTTGTCTTTAACTGAAGTCAAGTTCAAAATGAATGCAAAAACTGGTTAAGAAAACCTTTAGTTAACCAATATTTTATCTGACAATGTAACAAGGAAGCAATAAATGAGATTAAAGTCCCCATAGGTAGATCCAGTCATCTAATTTTGCTCTTACTGTTTTGTTAGCATGAAATTTCACCATGCATGGTATCAGTGCTTATTTTTTTAATGAACCCATGTACCTAATGGTTACATTTCCCTTCGAAAGTTGGTACATGTACAGATTCCATCCTTCTTCTTTTTATTCCCCCTACTTCTCTCCTTCCTCCCTGTTTCTTCCTTCACCCCCCTTTTAATTTGCAAAGGTGCTGTTCCCTTTTTTCTTGATCCTTTCTTCCATCCCCTTATATCATCATTCCTACAGCTATATTTCTTTCTAAAATCTTCAAGTGAAAATATCCTCTGAGCCTGTCTGAAGGCAGACTGAGCCATTTGATAGACTCAATGACATTTTTATTTCAGAGGCATCTAATAAGCACAAGGCATTGCTAAAATGATCAGGAAAAGGGCACATTAACCCAGAGCAGTGGGGGTAGGAAGATATGGGGTTACTTTTAACTACACATTCTGTGTCTCTCATTAGCCATGTTAACTAGAGTCAAGCAACAAAATTCCCTTGACCTTAGTTTTCTTTTCTGTAATACTTATTTTTAGTCATTCAGTTAGTTATGGTCACTTGTATTGGTCCCTTGTATCCACTGACATGAAACAGTAAGCAAAAATGACGTTATACGATCCAGACCCTCACAGCAGTAGATGGAGACAAAGTGGAATCAAGCTGTGGTTTCTTGGAGTCTCCTCTTTCATTACTCTGTTCTTTTGGTTTAACTAGTCTCTTGGGCTAAGATATCTTCCAACTAGAAATTCATTCATCTATGCATTCCAATCAAAATGCTAAAGGATAGATGAGACATTTCTAGCCTAGCACATGTACCTTGAGGCCGTAAACTGTACCAGACACATGTGTTCAAGTGTCACATAGTTTCTTTCATGTGAGAAACCCAAAGTGTAATAAATGATACCAAACTGCATAACAGGTGTCATGAAGCAGAGACAAAATGTTCCAAAGGGAAGGGAAACTAGGCAAAGGGAAAGGTCAAGAAAGGAAAGGAAAATATATAAAAAAGGAAAATAAAGAAAAAAATGGAAACAAAACATGTAAATAAGGAGGGGAAGAGAAGTTGTGGGGAGGGGAGGGAATGAGAAGAAACAATCAAGATAGATCATGTAGCGGTGCAGATTCCCTATGGTGAATGGGAGCACTACGTCTGTCTAAAATGTGCCAGAAAAATGAATTAAATGAAACAGTTCTACTCTGTGCTACGATGTTACACAAAGTACTTAGAAGGTTACTACTACTACTCAGAGAAGCTAAGTTTGCTGGGCACAGTGATGTGCAGTTATAGCCCCAGCAAAACTGAGGCAGGAAGACTGAGCCCAAGAGTTTGGAGGTAATGAGGGTAAGCCTGGAACTACCAAGAGAGACAGAGAGAGAGAGAGAGAGAGAGAGAGAGACAGAGAGAGACAGAGAGAGAGAGAGAGAGAGAGAGAGACAAAGAGAGAGAGAGAAGCAGACTAATGTTTATGTATTTGGTGAAAGAAGTTAGAGTAGTTATTGGGAAATATTTAAGGTTACTGGGAATGTAATAGGAAAATTATTATTTGAATCTTGGAATTTCATACAGCTGTATCTACAGATTGATAAGTAGAAGCTATCAAATAAAAATTTTAAATGTTTGGAAACACCTTTCAGCATTCATAAGGACTGTTGTGAATTTTCTTTCAATACAATGGAGAAATACAGAAGTGTAATTTGATCTTTGTTGCTTAATTATTCTAAATTCAAAAGACAACTGATCGTTCTAACTTTTAATTGTTATAATAATTCACACATGACCTACTTCGCCTAAACTGTTGGTGACTGAATAACAAATATGAAACGCACATCGAAGCATATTTATTGTAGTGATCTGCATTGTTTTGGATGCCATGCTCTTAAGGAAATATATAGAATTCCCTGCAGCTCTTTCTTTGTTCTTATACTGAGATTTGTAAATAAGGCTGATTCACACTTACATGCAATACTGATTTTTATCAGTAAAAATCAAGTTAACAGTGACCAACCAGCTAACGTAATATTTTCCTATGAGCTTTTGCTAATTGGGACAATGAATTAATTGTAACATTTCTGTTCCCCCTGGAGTACTAATTAGGTAAAATTTGCTGTACTATAAATCTGGTATTGTAGTGTATGGTCATTTATGAATCTTAATTCTGATTTTCAAGTGACTGTATGTCACTCAGAAATCACTGATGTATATTCCTAAGTGAACTAATGAGGACCAGGTGCTGCAATTACTCCAGCTGAATTATAATCTTTTGTAGGACACATTTAAATGGGGGCAAATTGGGTGGAATTTAAATTGGGGAAGAGAAATATATATATATATATATATATATATATATACACACACACACATATATATAATATGAAAACATTAAATTTCAACATTTTTCTTTATGTCAAAAACTCTCATTAAAATTTATGAATTTATGAGAGGCTATATGCACAATTGTACACATATACATAGACATATATGTATTACATTACTCATATAATCATATAATGTATATCACAATATGTAAAATATATAACAGAATACAGATACACATATCTTTTTAAGGTAACCATATATATCAGTAATATATATATATCAGTGCATGTGTGTTTGTGTGAATTAAATATATCCATATGTTTGTGATCTAGGTAATTTTTCATATTTTTTTCAATTTAGTACACATTATCATAGCCCTACTTAGTATTTGAGAAAATAAATTAAAAAATAAGAGTTATAAGAGCTATATTTTAAGTGGTTAAAATAATATCTAAGTAAATTAGTATGTACATAATCTATACAGTATAGAGTATGGAAAAATACATTAGTGGGTATGCTAGTGAATTATATGTAAATTAGTATATAGTTATATCAAGGTGTACAATAGTGAACTAATATAAGGACAGAAATATTTGTATCTTTTATTTTAATTTGCAGTGATGAATCTTCAGATATAAATAAGTACGTATTATTCCTACTGATGTTGGTAGAATTTGTAAGCACATACCCAGAGTCAAAACTCTGTGTGTAGACTCTTCAGTATTGTTATAAAACATGTGTGTGAATATGCATGTATATGTCCTTGCCAAAAAAATAACATATGAGCTGTAATGTGACATTTAGTTCAAAGGTAAATGGTTGCAAAGTAGTGTGTTCAGATTTCTTTTCAGTCATTTCGGTGGCCTTAAAATGGAGTAAACTGGAGATTAGAAATGCCAGAGCTGCTTCTCTTGGCTTTGAAGTTCATAAACAACCACGGTACATTTGACCTCTGCTGTGTTATTAGGGCGTAAGAAATTAGTAGTCACAGTTGATCCTGGATGAAAAGACAGTCTGTCAAATGGGTGAAGATATCAGAGTTATCCTCTCTGGAGCCAGGACATTATCAGTTCCTAGCTAATAAAAAGGATATTCACCTTTCAACAAATCAGTTATTAGTTGTTGTACTTTTTCATTGTGTTCTCTTGATTTCTATTTATGTACTGCACTGGAATTTCAGAAAATTAGCTCAGATCAATAGATGCTTTACCCTAATTTCTACAAAGCACTCACTATTCATTTCTAGTAGTGTTTTTCTTTTCTTTTCTTTTCTTTTCTTCATTCTCCCTTTAAGAAAGAGCAGTTTTCAAAATAAGGATTCAATGAAAGAGGTTTATCCTGATGTGGTGAATTTTGATTTTCATTTTTTTTTTTTATCAGTACCGGAGATTGAACTCATGACCGCATACTTGCAAGGCAGGTGCTTATGCCACTGAGCTAAATCCCCATCCCTGATTTTTATTTTCTAATTATTTTAATGCAAGGTTTATGTAGAGGAGAGGAGACCCTAAGTGAGATGCTTCAGTTAGTGTTAGGTCTGCCTTCAAATGAGAGACTGTCCCCAAACACAGGAGCTGATCCTGCCTTGCTATCCCTCACCTCAATACCTTGATGACAGTTCAGTGTCCTAGGGGGCTGCTCTTAATGCAGTCATAACACCGACATCTCACGAGCAGAATGGAGAAATCATATAGAAAACAAACACTTCCTTTTCTTTGTTGTGTCTGGTTATTGAATGTTAATTCTCACTAGTCCTCATTGATTAAGTTTTACTACCTATGAGATTAATCAGGACTCTCCAGAAACACGGAAACAATTATCTATCTATTTGTGTATCTCTCTATATATACATATATACATAGAGAGAGAGAGAGAAACAGAGAGAAACAGAGAGACAGAGAGAGAAGAGACAGAGCCCACCAAACGTTCCATATATCAAGAAAAGAGAAACTTGTGTAAGTATTTTAATGATAAATTTATTGAGACATCATGCAATTAATATGTTACCTTTGTCCTCTACAGTTATAAGAGGTGCCCAAAGTGGTGGCCATTAACTTCCAGACATTTGTTAGTATGGCAGCTGTTGAAGTATGTATGCAAATGTTTAGCAAACACTGTATAGATGGGAACGTAGAACATTATTATAGGAAATGGCTCACATGGTTTGGAAGCCAGGTCTCAAGAACTGCTATCAGCAAGTCAACAGTGTGGAGAACTCAGACAGTGGCGTAAGGCCCGATCGAGGGGTTCAGAGTGAAAAGGTGGTGTCTATGTAGTCTATTCAAACTACTATGGCAAATCAGCCTAACCCAGGTAGAATACAGCAGAAATGTATTTCTTAACAGTTATGGAGACTGAGGTGTTCAAGATCCAGGAGCTCACAGATTTGCTTTCTGGGGGGAACCTGTTTCCTGATTCACCAATGTTGCATTTTCCTGTGTCTTCACATGGTGGAAGGAGTTAGCTAGTTTTCTGGGATCTCTTTTATAAAGACACTAAGCCCATAGTAGGGTTCCCACCCACAGGACCTACCAAAAGCCTCACAACTGAATACCTTCACATTACAGATTAGAGTCTCAATGTATGAAGAATTTGGAGGAACCAAGCACCCAATCCATTGCAGATGGCTGTGTTTAGTTGGAAGAAGGGCAGCGAAATTTGGACTACATTTCAAATTTAAGAATTGGAGGTTGGTTCTTTTACCATAAAAAAGGACAGAGATGAATACTGGGTAAAAACTAACAGTTTCTGCCTCAATTTATTATTATAGGTATCAATTAGAAGCATTAGGAGTTAGAGAGACACGATTCAAAGATTATTGTGGGGGGAGGGGTGGATGTGACCTTTACAATAGGGGATAGAGATTTTTGCAGTGTGCTGACCCTGAGATCTGCAAATATCTCAAAGGGTAGACAGAAGGGCCTTCTCTTTAGCAGGGTCCACAGAACAAGATGAGTATAGGAAGACATGGATGGAGGGGCTAGGAAGTGTGAAACAGGATCACAGAGCAGTGAATACAGGACCTGGAGCTCAGAGTGTGTTTTTCATGCTGAGCAGGGTCCTTGCAGAGGGTAAAGACAAGCCACACTTCAGCTGTCTAAAGTGAGAAATGTAACCAGTTTGGGCAACAAGAACTTTTTGATTGGTCAGTAGAGACGGACAATTCAGCTAATCATCCATGAAGGAAGAAGGAGAATTTGTAGAGTGTGTGTCTGACTTTTTTATAGAGAAAGAAGGGCGGCATCCCTGCCACTCATTTATGACAGATGGGGAAGGAGGTCTCTTCCAAGTGAGCAGAGTAACCCAAAACAAAGAAGGGCAGGAGTGTTCCTTTAACTTCAACCCTTGTAAATAGCAACATTGTCACCAGAATAAATTCTAATGTGTCTCTCTATGGTGATATTAAATAAAGCTTCAGGTAATGCTAGTATTGTGCATGTGCTGTCCAAGTTACTTGGAATAGAACTAACCTGTAATAAAATATTTAGTGGCCAATTGTATAGTACGGTAGACTAAGTCAAGTTTTGAAAGACCAAGCCTACTGAAGCCATTGGTGTGGGCAGCGTATGTTGGGGTTGCTAATATGCATCTTTCCCTAAGTCAGGAAGAGTGGGGTCTCAGGAAAGTGAGAGGCTGATCTAAAAATGAGAAAGCTAGAGGTTCAGAAGTGTAATATGAGCATGAGAGAGAACTATGTCTCTTTGATTGTAACCTTTTGAGGCAACACACTTGATGGAGACTTAGCTTCAGAAAGTTTAGGAATTGCCTCGAAGAAGGTAAGTGAGGCTTTGGGTTAACAAAGCTTGACTGAGTTTATATCAGGCCCACATCTTTTCTCAAATTTAAGCATTCACTGGTGTAATTGTTGACAATTGCAGTGACTTAAAAAGTGAGACATGATGTCTAGCTGTTCCTTCCCAAAGATACCCCTGTGTTGGCAATGTTATTTATACATTTTGATTATGAGTAAAACATTACCTGCCTTTCTTGTGATTGACATTTTTGCTCATAACACCTTAGCTAAAACATAACTAGTAGAATATGAAAGGAGGTCTAAACACTGAAAAATAATGAGCAAAACAGGTAAAAGGAATGCAAATAATGTAGATGAACTAGGTTGGAAGTCAAAGTACAAATAGGCTTATTATCTCCTTAGCTTCTTGCAACATTACTTAGGAGTCAGATGTGGAGTATGTAGGGGAAGAATAAGATATGAATAAGAATAATCATTTATTTTCAGAAAATGTAATAGCATAAATGTAATAGCATATGTAATAGCATATATATATTATGTGTCAGTGGCTATCAATGCCAATAATTTTCATGTCCATAATCAGAAAGGATGGGATCTTGACTTTTCATTATATAACTCGACTTCTGTGCTCTTTCATAGTTACCTTGCTTTTTCATACCCTGTGACATAGACTTGCCTTTTAAAGACTGGCCTGGGTTCTGGAATTGGCTGGTTAGAGAAGGGGTTCTAGTTTCCTTTAGTGGCAAATGAAATTGCAGGCTGTAACTAGACATCAGGATATGATTTAGTTTATCTTAGACCACGTAGAATATTCACGAATGATTTTCTTATTTTTAATTAGCTTTTATGATCCATAAAAATGACATAGGTACATAAGAGGTACTACCCAGCACAATTAAATTATTCATAATTTCGATCATTTTGTGCCCTTTTGTTTCCTTTCCATGCGCACCTCCCTCCTTCTCCTGAGCTCCTTCACTTCCTCCAAATCTCTGCTTCCTACCACCTCTCCTTTATTTTACTCTTTTAATTAATTTATATTTTAGGTAAATGGTACCTATAGCTATTTGTGAGTCATGTAGGTATTGTCATATACAAATTGCTTTTAAATTTTGCAGCTTTTTAAACATGGGAAAGTCACAAAAAGTAATTATCTAAAAGCAGGTATAAATCCTATGTGATGGAATACATGCAGTTGAGGTTTGTACTGAAAACTGTACGTGGAAGGATGTGGATCTTTCCTTAACTTTGTTTTTCAGTCAACATGCTGAATTCTGTCCATATTTTTATGAAGTTAGAGGTTCATTGCTGCATAGTATGGCATTAAATGCACAAACAATCACTTATCTGTTCTACTGAGAGAATATTAGTGACATTTCTAAATTTTGCTCTTATTTAAAATACTTCAGCAAAATATTTCACCCATGTTCCCTTATACCCCTGTATATGATTTTCTTGAGAGGAGATCTCAGGGGGAATTTCTGTTTTGGAAGATAGGTATCATCCAGTCTTACTAAGGATTATGCACTGCCTCTAAATATTGGCCACCCAGACTTATGTTACTAACTGTATGTTTTTATTACTTCAACTATTCTTCAGCTAGATTTCCATGTTTATTTGTATAAAGTTGGTCCATCAGTTTTTTTTTATTTTAAAACTTGAAACTGTTTTAAATATTTATGTTCTGAATTTCAATAGGTATTTCGTTTATTAGTCTATTTTCTTGATTACTCTTATAGGAACTTACCAATTTTATTAATTTTTAAAATCAAAGGTCTCTGCTTTTGTTTACTTACATCATTTGGTTTGATTTTTAAAAAACAGCCTAGTTAACTATGTATTATGATCCCCCTGAAAACACAGAGGCATTGGAACTAGGAGGGTTTAAGATTTGCAAAAATCAACAACCAGAAAAACTGTTAAATCCTAAGTCCAACCTGAGTTCTCAGACTCTGCTCTTAGTTATGTGATTATAAACAATCAGGGACAGACCCTGTTGTTCATAACATTAACTGTAACATAGGAAGTTAATACAGAGAGGAGAAGTTCTATGTAGAATACACCAGGCACAGTTCCACTTTGCAGCGAGTTGACAAATGGACTTCCTAGGGCCCAACCAAAATATATTTTTCCATAGCAGCAGGCACAACTTTAGCTTCTGCTGAAAGGACCTGGGTAGTCATCTGTAGCATTCATTCATCCAGATGGTCAGCGCCATAAAAACTTGGATGGAAGTTAGATATGCAGATGAGCTGTAGATGCTTCACAGCTTGATACTGCTGAAGTCATTTTAAAAAGTAGCCAGAAGCTTACAATTTTTTTTTCTTATTTTAAAACATGGAGAAAAGCTACTCATTATAGTTTTACCATTTTTACTGAGTAACATTTGGACGACAATGGTTTAAGGTCTTATTTTGTAAATCAGAATTTAAGGTAAACACATAGTGACCTGTGTATTTTCGGTAACACCCTAAGTATGCTTTTCAGTAGCAAATAGAAAGCAAACTTCCTTTAAGAATTGAGAAAACTCCCACCAATTATTTCCTTCCTAGATACTTTTTGAACTTTAATTACAGTCTAATGGACCTCTATTTCATTAAAATTTGGGGCTGATCTTTCTTATATTTGTTTGGTAGACTGAAATGTAATTTTTCCAAAACTATTGAAAGATGTTTTAGGGTAATTTATGCATAAAAGAGTACTTCATTTTTAAGTAGCCTAAAGGTCACATTTTGGGGATAAAAATACTTTAAGCACTGTCCATATGTGCGTTACTAAAGTTTATCTTAGAAATGTCAGGTAAGCTATGATGTGTAGATACAGATGATATACACACAGATATAGTTGTATGACATGGAAAATATTATTTTTGAAATGTAAATATTAAAAGAAAAACACTTCTTTGAAATCATAAATCTATAAGTTAAAATCTGTAAGTTTAAAATACAGTAAAGCCAAAAGTAGAGATGGCATTTGTTTTGAGTTTTACAATATGAGAACAATACCTATCTTTTGTAATTTCCATATTGTATCAGAGACTTATTTAAAAATGTAGACAGTGGTAAAAATGGAAGTGTCTAGGGAGAATCCATGAGACATTTAATAATTTTAAGAAAATATGCTTTTATTAATAGCTTTGCTCCAATTTTAGTGTATGTGCTGCTGAAGCAAGCACTCATTCAGTTTTGAGTAGGTACTGAAAGGTTAAGCTTGCTACTGTCAAATAATAGACATCGACTTTATTGCTTCTCTGTTATATAAGCCAACATTACATTACTGTGATGAAATAACCTGAGATAACTACACATAAGATAAAATGTGTGTTCAGCTCACAATTTGGAAGGTTGCAGTCAAAGATCTGACTGACTCGTTGTTCCTGGGCTTTGATGGGTGCCAGAATGGGGGTGACACGTAGCAAGGAAAATGTGGCCCAGTGAATTGCTTAACTAAGTGTCTGGCAGCAAAAGAGAAAGTGTGAAGGACTCAGGAACCACGGTCCCCTTGGAGGGCATCCATAAAAGACCCACAGGAGCCTCTTCCCGAGGGCTCCTAGGACTTCCCCAAGGTGTCACCCTGGGCAACATTATTTTAAAATATGGATTTTGGGTGACATCAAAATCCAAACTACAGAGCTGACATCAGAATGTTGGTCCTAGTTTAATACCACAGGAGTAGAGCACAGAAATTCCTTTTAACTGCCAAGACCAGGGAATGGAATGGTGGTGTACCTTCTAGGACCTTGCTCATGAGGGCAGAGATTTTCCCCTTCCCAGCTGAAATATGTGATGCATTTCCACACAGAAAGGGTGGTGAGGAATACTTAATAGTATATTTAAGTTGTATGAGTTTAACTGAGATAGATTAAAATCTAAGACATTTTAGACCGTGTGTGTGTGTGTGCGCGCGCATGTACTTTTTTTTTTCAAGATAGCGTCTTCCTATTTAGTTCAGACTGGCCTTGATCTCATTTAATCCGTGATGCCCTCTAACCCTTATCAATCTTCCAGCCCCAGTCCCTCAGTGCGATTACAGGCAGAGAGCTTCACATACAACTACAGCAATTCTCTGTCACTTGATTTGTATAGATTGACCAATGAGTAAATTCTAGGAGCATAGACACGGTCAAGGGTAACTTTCTCAGACTCCTTCCATTGTGTTTTTAGATTTCTTCCGATTTATTTATTGCTGACTGGTTCTTAGGTTCCAGTTGCTCCTTTTAGAATGATTTTCCTCCTTGATGATAAGACTTTTGAAGGTTTTTTTTTCCATTAGTAGTTGCTATTAAAATATTTTCCTCTGAATGTGTCTTTATGTCATTTATGTTAGTACAAATCCTAAGCTGATAACTAGAACTTTGAAGGTATTCTTCTACCATGCCAGGGTTTTTACAAATATTACTGTATCATATTTTTGATACATTGATGTTATTAAAAAGCTTATTATGTATCTTACTCTCTTGCTTTTATTAACCATATTTTTCCCTTAGTTACCTTAAAATTTTTGGGTTTGGTATCTTGTGTTCTCACTGTGTCTGGGATATATTGTGCTATTAGTTCATGATTTGCAAGTGTGAAACATTCTGTAGCTCTGCAAGTATTTCTTTTCTTCCATTCTCTCTGTTTCTCCTCCTAGAATTTTCAGCTCTTGACTCTACATCTATTGGCCTCCTTATAATATTCCCTATGTCTTTATTTATAATTGCTATCCACTGGTTATTTTTGAGATACAGATTTTTTAGATATATATTGTCTCTTCAGTTGAGTTTAGAAACTATTATTTTATTACTACACAAGTATTATTTTTAATTCTTCATCATATCTTAGTTCTATTATGTGACGCAATAAAATTAAAACACAGGAAATTGCAGGCTTAAACTTAAAAGTGTTTTTGACCAAGTCACTACTGATAGCTAATATTGACAGAGCTTCCAATGAGAACCCTATGGCTCTCTTGGGAAAAGAGGGAACAAGTACAAGAAACATAGCCATTAGGAAAGGAATTTCAATTTTGCAAGTGCAAGAAAAAAAAAAAACATTAAGCTATAATTAAAAAAAAGTTATTGGAGACCTCCAGAAAGCTTGAAGCCAATTTAATTAATGCAACCACTCTACTTCCCTTTGTACATTATGAAAAAATCAGTAATCCAAGGATCAGCCCTAAAAGTTATAGAATACACATTTAAAAACCTAAGTACATTTTTGTTTTCCATGAAGTTAAGACAATCTTAAAATTTCATCTGTAATAGACGATGAGTTTCTTTCTTTATTATTAAATAAATAAATCATCACATTATTAACAACAGTCATATACAGCTACATAAAAATTAATAAAAGCTGCTTTGACAGACCCAAAGTATGAAGATGCAAATATTTGAAATTAAGTTCTGGGATGTGAATGCCCATAGAGAAAGAGAATTATCTCTAAAAACAGCCAAGAAACATAGGGAATTCTGACATGATCAGCTCACTAATATACTGTACATATGCTTACATTATCATCAGTACTATATTCAAAAGTCTTATCTACAGTAGTTTTGATGATAACACAAGTCTCAATTGCACATGCAAAATGAATTAATTAGATTTGGACACCGATTTCCTTGCCCTGTAGAGTGTTACTTTGGTGGGAGCTACCAGGGAAGACACTGAAGAGAGACAGAAGAAAATTTCAGAAAGACAGGGTGCTTTAGTCAGCTTTCCCAGCACTGCAAAACAGTGCCTGACTCCCGCAATGGAAAGGAGAGGTTTAACTGGTGGTTTCAGTTCCTGAACAGCTGGTCTCAAGGCAGGAACATCTGGTGGAAGGACATGGCCGGCCACGATGCTTAGTTCCTGGTGTCTGGAGAGCAGCTGCAGAGAAGGTGTGAGGGCCCAGACATTCTCTAGTGTCGCACTTGTGCCTCCAAGACCCATCGCGATACTCCCTGGAGGACGCTCCACCAGTCCTCTGAGAGGCTTCCAAACCTACCAAAGTCATGCAATCCCATGGGAGTCTGTGTCAGTTTCTGTGTAAGGGAGACCAAGAAAACAGTAGATATTTACGTGGCAGGTAACAATAATCTTGTGACATATCCGATATCATATCAAGAGTCCTTTTCTGGTTGGGGATATAGCTCAGTGGCACAGCACCTGCCTGGCAACTACAAGGTCTTGAGTTGGACTCCCAATTAAAAAAAAATCCTTCTCATAGCAAAACTGTTTATGTACTAAATTGATGCAAAAAAATTATTTTAGGTCTTTTAATTATTGATTAAAACCTGAAAATTTCTCTGTTGAAAAATAAGATTTCTCTAAAAACAAATTATTTTCCACATGTTAATTGGCTAAGTTTTTACTTGTTTAATGTATCTATGCTTTTTTTATTAAGAAGATATAATATTGACAAAAAGGTTTGTATTTTAATTTAAATATTTAGACATCGATATATGCTCATATCTTTCCAATAGCTCAAGGAAGATTCTTAGTTGGTATTTGGAGATAAGAATCATTTAAGAAAAGTTTTGTATAAGCACCAGCACGACTACCTGCTGTCATTTATTCAGGCACTGTTTTGAGTCTGGTCTACTTACATTTATCGTCTTTGCTAGTAAAAGAGCTTCTGATTATACAAAGTTTAGTTTACTTCAGCAAGTTGTATTATATTATACAACCTTTTAAAAATATTGATGTAGAAGTAAATATGCTAAAATTCATAAATTATCCATCTTATTCTTCTCTTGTCCATCCATCTCCACATATAATAGAGTGTACGGAACACTAGCCAGTGGGCCTCTAATTCCACTTCGTGAAGTTCATGAACAGAAATGATCTTCTCTTTAAGAGCTGATTTTCTTTGCATTATGCTACTGCATAATAACTTATCAATATGTACTTCACACCTAAATGCTAAAACCTTTATGAGATAAAAAGAAGCGACCCTTTGATACATTCCATTTAGAAAAGTTCTACCAAATATTTTATAATGAGTATAATCCCCAGTAATGATAGAGTTATAACGAGAGTTATACCCTGTTCAACAAAATTTAAAAATGGATGTTCCCTATTTCTTCCTGTTTTAAGGAAAATAAATTAGATAACATTTTTATGTAAACTATATAGTTTAAGAACAGTTTGAAAAAAAAGAAAGGTTTGGTTTTATTTCTCAGGATGTGAAATCTACTCAAATCCACAAACCTGATATTATTATGCATCACTGGCTACATTTCTTGTTAGAATGGACAACAAAATTGACAAGCTAGAGCACAGATTAGGAAAATCGCTCACTGTAAAACTATGTTTCAAACCGGATTTTGAGCAGGTAAATTGTCTGTAAATTATAGTACCTTATCTTCAAAGTTTTGTAAATTGAATAAGTTGTACTTTCTAAAATTGGAGTAGACATCTAGTCAATTTTTTTCTGTAGTAAGAAATCGGTACGGTGTTAAAATATGCATTTTATCTTCTGTTTGGTGCTTGAGTGTGACGAGATGTTTCTCATCTTTAGATGAAATCAAAATGCAATTCACACTGTGAACTTTTGACAAACCAGCCTGAGCTGAACACTCATTAAGGTAATGGAAATTGAACATATACAGACACTGTTACACCACAACAAAATTTAAATCTCTAATGTACAGGATATTATGAAACATGAAAGATTCATGAGTTGAGTTAGGATCCTAAAATTAAAATGTATATAATTTGGTTCACAAATCAAATTGATGTTTTTAACATTTATAGAACTTGCTATTTTGTCACCAAATGTTGCTGCAACTAATAAAATAGTTCCTTATTGCTTTCACCAAATATGTAGCATGAAATAAATGTAGGAAAGTATAATAGCCTTGGGAATTTATGGCAAAAACTAAAATGCTTGCAGGGAGTGTCTAAAATATATCCTGTCCAATTTCGGTAATATTTCAGTAGCATTCTACTTAGCTTTCACATTTTGTTTTTCTCAGATCTTTGTCATACCTTAGTTACCTAATGTATATGAGGAGTTGGAGAACGACTTATTCTGTAAGAGTTGCCAATAGCAAATGCCACAGAGTAGGTGACTTCAACCACGATATCTTTTCTCACACTTGTGATAACTAGATAGACCAGAATAAGGTGTAAGCAGAGTTAGTTTTGCCAGAGGCTTCATTGTTTGGAAAGAAAATGGCTGCCTTCCCCCTGTGACGCCATTTTTTTCTATGTGAGCAACACTGTGGTCTCTCTCTCTTCTTGTGACAAAAGCAGTTATACAGAGCCGCAAACTTTCACTCGCACTGAAGCTTAACTGTTTTCTTAGAGACTCAATCGCCAAAGCAGTCACATTGGGGCTTAGGAATTCAATTGAATTTGGAAGGCTGCATTTCAGTCCGTAACAGGCCTTCACCATTTTTTCCCTCGCTACCCTACAACATAAAATTTGATATTGTCCATGAGGCTCTAGAGGTAGTAGACTAATTCTGTATCTTTAAACTTTGTTTTTACACATCATTTTGTTTATGGAAAAGGTATAATTTAAAATGATTATCGACAGTGGTTAACCCTGTGGATCTAGGCTAGGATACCTAGATTTATATACTTGCTTAACAACTTACTAGTAGAGAGATTTTGAGAAAGTTATTTACCTGTGTCAGAGTATCCTCATATGTAAAATTGATATAAATAAATAGTAGTTTTCTTTTAATAAATACTATTCTTAAACTAATTCTAGAAAAATCAGGAAAATTGCAAATAATAAATGTTTAATAAGCAAGAATTACTTTTACTATTGACAATATTCCCTTGTGCTGTGTATTCAAAGGTTATTTTGGATACATAGTAAAGTGAAACAGAAAACAAAAAAATTTTAAATGATATTCTTACTTTCAAGTTGTTTAATTATGTGGACACTGATCTCAGGCTACCTTTTCTTGGGTCCTTGCTAAAACACTTCTGGGATTGGTGACTTCTGACAGGTCATTTAAAGCCTCTAAGCCAAATTTTCATTATGGTCAAAGTGATGGTTTAAAAACATGTATTACAGAGGTGTTGTGAGCACCGAATGCAGGAATGAAGATAAAGCACTTTGAATGTTGCTTGATGAAAAATAGTCATTATTCTCATTCTCTTATTTAAGTATTAATAAGGGGAACACCCTTATTTTACCTTTTTGTTAAAAGTATGCCTTATACTTTGTTTTATTTTGTTCTAAGTCAACCAAATATGAGAATAAACCAAACTTTTCCCAGTTTGCTACAATTAAAATTGTTCATTTTACTTTTTGGTAGAGCACTCAGCAGATACATGGGAAAGATGCTAAACTCTTAAAATAGCATCTGCAGATTGATTTTATTTGATGTTTTGTTAGATAAGAAGGAATACCATTGTTTCAGGTCTACAGCTCTGGGGAAGAATGGCTGGGAGCTACTATATTCTGTCAAAGCAGTTTCATCACAATTGAAGCCATGTGGTAGTGATGGGACCAGCAGAAGAATGATCTCCAAAAACACTATAAAATTTCAAGGAGGAAATGGGAGCTTTAAAGGCAGGCATACAGGCTGCCTACAATCCGGAATTACAACTGTGCCAGCTCTTTGACCCCAAAGTTAAGGATCTTGTAATTTATTCTTAAAACATAACAGGATAAGTGTATAAAATATACATAGGAAGATGAAGATGTCCAGTAAAAAAGTGAAAAGATAGCTTAGAGCTTTGCATTTCTGTAGGTGCTTTCAGTATCTCTCCCTCTCTCTCTCTCTTTCTCCTCTATCTATCTGTCTATACATATATCTTACTGGCTATCAAAGGATACTTGGAATTTAGTTTCCATAATAATATTTGATACTTGAATCTAAAGTTAGGCATGAAAATGACATTAGTCATAACAATAATAAAACAAAAACTGAAGTTACTAGTAATTTACAATTTAGACAATCAATGTTAATTCAGACGTAAATGTAATGAACCTAACCCAAATCTCTCGTACGTTCTGTACCTTAGATCCTTTATTTCCAGAACAGAAAGAAGTTAAAGGTACCATCTCTTACCTCAAAGTTGCTATTGGAATCTTTTGTTATGAAAAAAAAATTAAAGTTCTTGGCAAGGTTGAAAGAAAAATTTGAATGTCAGGTGTTACTAGTAGGAGTAAAAGGAGCTAATGTTTCTCATTCTAGATGACTGGTGGTCACTATATATATATATATACACGCTCCTTTTATAATAAGGCAAACATCTTCGATCATGCAAATTTTCTTAAAAGTCTACTCTAAGAAGAAATGGAAACTAAATTCTTCATAAATTGACAAGAAGGAGTGCGTTTAGATCCCGCTGATGAAAGAATGGGGTCTACCGAAAGCGAGCCACAAAGGCTCAGGGCCACTGTCATTCTCTTTGATCCCAGTGGGGCAAAGCAAGGAAACTCAGCTCAAACATTAACAACACTTTGCTTGTTCAGTCAGAGTTTATCTTGCCACAGTTACTGGTGAGCTAACAAAGCCGCAGAGGTAAAGCATACTCAGCTCCTCTACATGCCTGGAGAGAGGATTAGAGGCTTTCTTTTCTTTAGGTAATTGTGTCTGGATTCTGTATTTGGAGAGCTTATTTTTAATAACTGAAGAGAAAAAGGTGAAGTGAAAATGTTCTTTTTGAGAGCTCGGGAAGGCAATACAATTTCTGATCAAGGCTGCTTCTTTTTACAAAGTAAGTGACACAGACTTAATTACTCCTCACCTCTCCCCGTCTGACTCAAAACTGTGCTCTTCTGGCTAGCACAGTTTTGAGTAAAACAAATGCCGTAAAGGATAAATGCTTTTTTTTTAACATTTTCTGTACCTTTCAGATATTTCTATCTACTGCAACACAGGAAAATTTACAAAATGCACCACCTGAGTTGCTCTTTAAACTGAACTCATATCTGTAACCCATCTCATCGCTGAGCATTATTTTACAGAACGGTAGCTATCAAAAACGACGTTGAATCTAACACTCTACAGGTTACATCTTACTAGGAGATTCTCTCAGTATGAAGTCTTGGGGAGAACTCAGAGCCTGTGTGATCAACAGCTGAGTTCTCAGCTTTATAGCTGCTTATGTGCTGGAGCTAACAGTCATACTACAAATTGGGAAGGGGATTATGCTTAGGATGCTACCTAGATGATGGGGAGAGATGTATTCAGGATGTGCTGAAATTTCTTCTCTGCATATTTAATTATACACAGTCATAATAGATACCATGCCTTAAATTCCTATTGTTAGAAATAAAAGTGGCTTTAAGAACAATTGACACTCAAGTTCAAATTCTAGATCTGCCACTCAAATATCTATGAGCTATGGCAAGTCTACTAAGTTATCTGATCCCTGGAATCCTCTGTTATCTGTAAGAAATTGTAGCAGATGAGAGAATATATACATAAACCAGCTGTCTATGAACTCACTGGGATATGAGACTCTCCAGGAAAAGTGTTCAGTTGTAAAACTTATTATTTTTATCTCACAAGATTCTTCTTACCAGCACAGCTTGAGAATAATTTGGCCCGGAATAAGTTTTAATTCAAAGTAAATATTGCAACCTGATCTGGAAATTTGGAAATATACGGAACAGATGCTTCTTGCAAATAGTAGCATATACAAAGAACTTTCTTCACTTCCTCTCCTCACACTGACTTTAGAACCTGGGATTCACAGGGCTTCACTCCCACTGGATACTCTAGTTGTCACCTTCTGCATAGAGAAAGAGGGCTTATCTGGGGCTAAGTTCTCTCTGAAAGTATCTATTCATTTGCTAGTGTTAGTGATATGGACAGATTCTTTTCAGGGCAAAATGTCTTTGGAAAATACTAGTTTGCTAGTCACAACCCATCAGGTTAGCTGAGTTGACAAGTCCTGCCTGGGATTTTGGAACTGAGTTCAGATCAGAAAGCTATTTCCCAGCAACTAAGACATGAGCAAGAACTCCTTTGTTTGGTCCCAGGAATGAAAGACTACAAGATATACATGTATTTTAGGAGTTCATCACTTTTGTCACCAAGGGAAATAGATGAGTCCTCACAGTTCGTTATAACTAGTTTATTTCATGCTCTACGTTTATTTATTGAACTGATTCTGCTTCTTCATCCTATTCTGGATGCTGGACATTTAGAGTCAAATAAGGATAGTATTTTTTTCAACTTAGAAGAGGAAAGGATGAATACATGTAGTACAATATATAGCACCTAATAAATTCTGCTAACACTGGATGTAAGAGCTGTACTCCCAGAAGTACATTATAAATACTGCATCACAGAATAAAGAGTGATTCATTTCACCTGGGCAATTCTGGAAGGCCTTAAAAAGTGGATGCTATTGGATGGAAATTTCCCAATGACAAAGAGGCATACACCAGGGAAACAATTTTTTCAGGCAGAAAAAACTAGATAAGCAACGGGTAAAGGAAATGTCACAGTTTTGAGAGTATCCATACGTGCCGGCAATGTATCAGTGCTGCAAGAAGGTAAAGATAGAACCAGTTTGGGGAAGATTCTGAATCTCTCCTAAGTAACTTTGGCTTTATTTCTGAAACAATGAAATGTTAGTTATTTGGAGATTGGATTAGCAAAATGCAAGGATAAATACATATAGCAAAAGAAAAAAAAATGATCACTACACCAATGTAGGAAAGAACCTGGGATTGTGATTAGGCTGGGAGGAGAAGGAGGCAGAAGCCATGAGAAACATCATAAAGTAATCTAAAATAGGGACCCAATAGAACCAGCATTGCTCACAAGGCAGTGACAAAATTATGTATATCCTGCTTCATAAACATGTTACTGTCGATCATGGAACATTGAGAATTGCAAGGCCAAAAGACATTTATGTGAACCCTAGAAATAATCATAGTTAAATCACTTTTCAGGGCAAACTGTCTTTGGAAAATACTAGTCTTTTTTTCCATGAGAACATTTTCATGAACCTTTAGGGGGAGATGCTATTGAGGTTTGAAAACTCACCAGTCCTTTTTTACAGTTATTTTTAAATTTTGAGACAGAATGTCACTAATTTGTGCTAATGGAACTTGAACTTTGGACCCTAGTGCCTTAGTTTCTCTCAGTGTTGAGATCACAGGTTTGCTACACCTTGCTTGGAAAAAATTTTGCACTTAACAGTTTTTTTCCCCTCCTCTGGTTTCATCTACATTCCAGTTGGTGAGCAAATCTCTCTTACTCATTTATAGATTCTGTCTTCATTCACTAAATCTGTATGGATGAGCTCAATAGTTTATGTACCGTGCTGAGTACTGGATAATCTGTAAAATACAATCTCCATGCAAGGCAGTCTAACCTCGGTGCGAAGTGACTGAAAACCGATGCTGTCCACTGGAATAAACCACAAAGTTCTTTTTAAAAACTGACGTTTCTGGAATATTTCCCCATGAACTATCCAAACAAATTCATTTTTAAATGTAATTTTAAGATGTATTCTTGTTTCCCCCATATTTCAACTACCCATTATGAAATAAATGCCAACTGGCAGTAATGAAACAGATGACACAGCGCTGGAATATCAAGACAGTGAGAGGTAAATCAGTTTTGTGCGCTTGCATATTTTAGCGAATTCATGACTAGGCAGTTCAGGGTTTGTATCTGCAGTTCAGTATTGAAATGAGGATGTCACTTTTCTTTTCCTCTTGACGTAAATCTCCCCTAAGAGATAAAATCCAATAGGTACCAAACATTGACTTGGGGATGAGAAGATGCCTCTGTCATAGATTATACTCTCGAGGGAGAAACTCTACAAGTGACCACTTATTTCCCACTTTCAAACAAGTTCCACTTAACTCACCAAAACTTTTACTCAGCAGAAAACACAGTTTGGATCAGTCTGGGCATTACAGAATGTGCTGTAGAAAACACAAGGTAAATTGTAACACTGCAAAAGGGGAAAATGTCAGCCTCTAAAGAACTACTTATCCATGAATTAAATCAATTTTTAAATCCATTCCTGTCAAAATGGTGCTGCTTAAAGATCAGAAATCTGGAGCTTAGAGAAGGAAATAATGGATGAGGCCAGTGGATCCATGTTAGTTAATTACATGGAAAGCTTTGGAAATTGAGTAATGTGTATTGTTGGTGTCTGTCTCCTGCTGAGTGCTGCTGCAATTGAATGTCACAGAATTTTATTTATCTCCAATTTTAAAAGAGTGTTCTGTAATCCAGAAGCTTATCATATTAACTCCTCCTCTAAACAAGGGCAGAGATGCAAATAAAGAGGTTATTAAAATCGGCTGTAAAAGACATAGATCTTTCATTAAAAGTTTCTAGACAAGCAGAAAAGCATAAGCTTAACTCAAGGAGATTAACATGGTTAGGTTAGAGGCTAATTGTGTTTTGCATCTGAAATGTAATAAAAGTTTGTACCCTTTGGGGGGAAATACAGCTAAGGTTCATCAATTTTTACCATCTTTAATTCTGCAAACCCTGGAAAACTAATTCAGTGTAATAGTACGGCTAGTTAAGATGATAAATCTCTAATTAAACAAGGAGCTATCTTCTTAAAATGAATAATCTGTTTCTAGATCTCAGTGTGTCTCAGTGTATTTAACTGTCTCTGTGCGCAGGGGTAGAAGGAGGGTAGAAATCAAGGTAAGTTCATAAGGTAGAGAAGGTAGAGAGCTTGAGTTATTTTGGAAATGCTATTGACACGGGTGTAAATTATTAATATCGTAATTTCCTAAAAGCAATTTTTGCCACTTCATGAATATGAACTTTATGAAAATTTTATTATAATTTTTCCAGCCAATTACTTTGTCAGAGGACTCCAAGATGGATTCTTTAAAACCTGACTTTTCAACTAAATCACATTGAAATCTGCAGTTTGTAAGGTTCTGTCATGGAGGGAACTCAAGTCTTTGGGTGAAACAAAGGTTACAGATTCAGCATAATGGTTTTTTGTTTTGTTTTGTTTTCTAAATATTAGACCCACTCCTGTTTTATGTTTCTAAGACAATTTGTAGCAAAAATGTGATGTAGGTCTCACATGCACAATGTATACATCTCTGGAGAGTATTAATTTCATAGCTGAGCAAAGCCAAGCAAGATAGAAGACACAGATCTTTCACTTTGTAGCTGTATGCGATGACATTCAAATTATCCATTTACTATTAAGATATAGAAGCCCAAGTAGTTTGTCTGTGTGTTTACTGAATGTAAAAAATGTATACTGAACATTTTTTAAAATCAATGATATTTTTTGAAAAGTGTTAAATTTGAGCAAATAGAATTGCGCATGAAACAGTATCCGGTTATAAGTCACCTCTTAAGATGCAACACAGAGAAAGTTTGCTGCCTCTTCCAAATAAGAATGAATGATCTGTGTGTCTACTGGAGAAGAGGTTTTTGTATTCTTTTTTTTGTTTTGTTTTGGTACCAGGGATCAAACTCGTGACCTCGTACTTGCCAAACAGGTGCTTATATCACTGAGCTAAATCCCCAGTCCCTTGAGAAGAGGTTTTGAAAGATGGTCGGTCTATAATGTAAGTGGTGTTAAAACCATTTATTGTAAATCTCAACAGAATATTGTGATTTTGGATATACATACCTTTACCCCGTGATATTGAACTAAGACATCAATACACCAGCAAAGAGGGTACTGTCTGGAGCTAGATACTGGCCTAGTCTAGAGCATCACTGTTGACATCTTATCATCTGGAGTTTCTTGAAATTATTAGTAAGATGATGAAGACAACAAGAAAAATGAAAGCAAAAAGAAAGCAAGGCATTGTAGCATGTGAGAACGCCAACGTGAAAGACAAGCTCTTGGTTGCTTTTCCAAGGCGTCTTTTCTATTTTGTGCTGCAGTAAAAGTAAAGTCTTCATTAGGTACCTCGGTGTTTACAATCCCCACAACACACATAAAAAGGAAATGAGAGGTTCCATTTTTAATATTACCCACACAATCATTTTAGAGTGCAGAGGTTAATTCCACCCACAACACTGCATGGGAGGAATTAAAGGAAACGATTTGAACATTTTAATTCTTTTCATACATTTCAAGGAATGGGATTAGGCACCAAAACACACAACAATTAGATGAGTAATTTAAAATCCACTGGTTTTTTTTTTCTTCAGTTTAATAAGTAAACAATGACATGAATGTGTGAGGCTTACTTTCTATAAATAAACCATCTTCCTGCTTGGTAAGGTAAAGCTGTAAGAGCAGCTATAACAAATACCTGGCCAATCAAGGTGTCTGTATAATGGTGTTAAGCCTATCACTGTCATTTAAATGATGTGCACTAAACCAGGCATAGCCAAACCCACTGCTTATGTGATTTGTCTGACCCCACTGCTTTTCAAAGGGTATGGATGTGTGTAGTTAGACACTTGATTCTCAAACATCTTGGCCAGAATCCAGTCTTAGACACTTCAATATACTTCTCAGGTATCACACAGCAGTATGTAATAGGAGCATGCTTTGAGTTCCAGTGTTAACATTTACCAATTCATCCTTTCTTTGGGTTTTTTTCTCCTTTACCTTCAATACTTCCAAATGCAAAAAAAAAAAAAAGATTGTTAGCTCTATTTATGATTTTTCATTCATTTCTTTATAAATTACCGTGCTGAATCATATCATATGCAACATCCCCCTCAGAGTCAGCATGACCAATTTCCACATGAAGGTGGAGACAAAACCCTGAACCTCTTCTTAGATACAAAGTCATCCAGTTTGGTTGATCATGTTTAAACGTTTCTAATTAAGTCAGGAAATTACCAGGCAAAAATGTAGGAAAACAATCACTGTGCGCTGTAGACTGAATTGCAATGTTTCGAAATTTGTTTCTTCTACCTTCAATCCCCGACATGACCATATTTGGAGACTGATTTTTAGGAGTAAGTAAGGCTAAGTAAGGTCACTGAGGATGAACCCTAATCCAGTAGGATTAGTGGCCTGGCTTTTAAACAACAGAAGGAAGCCTGGGATGGTGCTACAGGCCTTTAATCCAAACACTGAAAGCTGAAGCAGGAGGATCACAAGGTTGGGCCCAACCTGGGCAATTGAATGAGAAATGGTCTTAGTACAAAAGGAAAAAAAAAAATTTTAAGAAGGGCTACAGATGGACTTTAGTGTGAAGGCCCAGGATTCAATCTGCATTAGAATAACAACAATAAAACATTAATAGAAGGATGAGACCTCAGAATTTTCTGAGTTTACCATCTGTAACCCAAGGAGTGATCCCTTGTGACTTCTGTAAGACATCAGCTACCAACACACTGACAGCTTGATCTTAAACTTCTCGTCTCCATAACCGTAAAAAAAACAAGGCTGTTGTTTAGGTCGTCTGGTCTGCTGTGTTTTGTGATGCCAGTTGAGCAGTGTGTTATGCAATATGTGCTGGCAGGACCAGGTCTTCTTTAAAGTTGTGCGAAACTGAGAAACATGCCTTGGGTCCCTTAGGTCCTTCAAGCTTTCAGCCACACCTTCCAAACCAGAGTCCAGAATGGAAACATCACTTCCTACTGTCAGACCTAAAGAAAGTGAAATGCAGAAGGATCTCTTCCTTGTGACCAGGACCTAAGTAAACTGTTCAACTCTTGTTACACGTGAACATTTGCAGAGAAAGCAGCTGCCTCCCTAGTGCAGACTGTTATCCACAGCCAGTCTAAGGTGTTAAAAGAAAGAAAGAAGTCAAAATGTGAGTTTCAAGTGTTCTCTACTAATGTACAGTCTGAATACTATGGCAAAGGGATTATACAAGGAATTTCCTTTCTTAAAGAATTTGGATTGCAGTCAGTGACATGTGTCATGTATGATTTTTTAAATAATATCCGAAGAACACTGGACACTTCAAGCATAAGCACTGCTACCACTTTTGGAAACTCTGAGTATTTGGGATAATAAGGAGATTTATAAATCAGAATGAAATCCGCTGTGTGCGAAAGGATAAAGCAACAGCTATGGGACACAAAAGAGTGACAGGTCATCCTGAATCAGTGCACAAAGGATTAGCTAGAAACGCACCTGAGTGGCCAACAGTTAATGGGCATGGAGGACCCATGTGTAATCTACCTGTACTGAGCCAGAAAAATAATTAAAAACAGTCAATAGAACTTGGTGATTAATTGGACTTACTAGTGGGCAGATAGAGAAAATATACTATACACAGACTTCAAAACAAAAGTTAACTTTCACAGCCTATTAGTTATTTGTTCAAACATTGTTATGCATAATGAAAAGGAACTAATTTGATACAAATGAGTTACTGGCTACCATGCATTTTAAGAATAATCAAAGGATATAGATCAGTGAAAATAATATTATAAGGCACAAAGGGAGACATGTTTCTTAAAACAATAACTTAATAAGAATCCACTGTTATTCTTATCACTTTGATAAGCTTGTAAATAAATTACCATAACCTGCCACACTCAGTGTATGATGCTAATTTCATTTTCTGCCACAGCATCTAGAAGAGTCCTAGGAAAAATAATTCTGAGAGGGTGAGAGGAAAAAGCTGATCTCCTAAAATCTTACCCAAATTCAGCTCAGAATCTTGCTTTTATCTCATGTCCTGGTATAAAAATAACCCTTCTCATGCTATTAGAAAAAAAATCAATAAATAATGAGTCAATAAATTTCATGTTCTACTGCTGAGCTGGCCTTACTAGCTTTTCTCTGTTTACATTCCTCTTCCCCTGAACCAAAGACCTGTACAAAGAGAAATACAAAGCTTTGACTTACTCTTTAGTAGTATAAAATATTAGCTAAAATCAGAATTTTGAATATTATTTTTGCATCAGTGATGGATTCATATCCCCTATTATATATACTTAGTTTTCTCAGAGAACCAACTTACCACTTTGAGAAGAATCATAAGTAGATAAATCAAGGAGAAAAAAAAATGTATACATTGAAGTCTAAAAATGGATTTAACTTGAAAATTTTAGGAAAGGTGAGAAAAGAAGCCAGAGACTTGAGGTAGATTATTTAGGTAGCACAAGTATTTTCAGAACTAGGAGCTAGAAGTTAGATTTACACAAACATGAGCTGTTTTGTTTCTTCATACTTTTGTTTTTTTTCAAATGGCTAAATAAGTGGGTTGTACAGGTTTTATGCATAGTGTGAATTTTTTTGTAAAATATTTGGACCAAACTATATTTTATATTTTCACAAACACATTTGAATTGTTACTTTTTTATTTTTCAATTTCCTATAATTTTCATATACATAGTAATGGATGATATCCTCTTTTTCTAATAAAATTTTGTTAATAGAAAATTTTCATGTTTATAAAAGCTGAAATTGAGGCATACTCTGTATATTCTGTTATCCTTTGCTATCTTTTTTAGTGATGTTAAAAAAGATTTACAGAGCCAGGGATTTAGCTCAGCAGCACAAGTATTTGCCTAGGAAGCATGAAGTTGTGAGTTCAATTCCCGATCCCTGGTACCAAAAACAAAAAAGAAAGGTTTACATATTACCTCTGAAAAATAGAGCAAAAAGAATATATTTAAACAAAAGAGAATTTTAGAACAAGTCAAGCAGCAATGAATCAGAGGAAAAGACACAGACCAAAAAAAAGGTAATTATGTTCTTGGTATAGAAAAAAAATTTATTCTTAGAAAGTTTAAGGATTAAAATTCATTAAATGAAACTAACTGTAAATGTCTTTGTTCAAAGGAGTAACCTATGCCATTAAAGATACAGGCAATGCAATTATTTCCTTAAATAGACCCTCTAACTTCAAATAATTTCAATATTGGTGAAAGGAGTAAATATTTACAGTAAGTAACAGAGATAAAAATATGTGGTAACTATCTCAAATTGACAATGAAAAGTTAGGCATACATTTTATCATAAAGTGCTCATATTTTGTTTTATTTGTTTTTTGGGGTTTAGGAGGGTGGAAAAGCTTGTGGTCCACTTGTCCTTCACTGAAGGTGTAATCAATCATGCTAGTTAATTACCGTTGGAAAATGCTTTGAAGAGGGGAAGGGCCATATGTGTCACCCTTCTTCATGTACTCCTGCCTCCACCAATTGAATGTCTTTGCAAATGAAATGCATCCTTTTGATCTCTAAGTATAATTAATAGTGACTGTCTTCTTCTGACACTGAAAGTCATGACTTCCCAAAAGTTTTCTTAGAAGTCCAGCTACCTAATGCAGAGAGGAAACTCTGAATTTACTCAGGTGTTTATTGAAATGGGGATTAAGTATTCATTTTATGTATGCATAGGGCATAGACAAGGTTTGCGAGGGGTGTTTCAATTGTGTATTTAGCATAGATGGAAGGACAGTTATTAGGGAAAATTGAATGGCAAAGGGGTATGGAAATATTGTAAGTTTACAGTGACTACTTGCCAAAGATGGAAGGGTATATAATCAGCACATCATCACAACATAGATGTGCATTGAGAAATAGGTATCATAATGTTATAAGCCAGATGTTGTTTGAGCACTATTTTGAAAAATAAAATTCCCTTTAAAATGATTTGTTTAAATTTATATACTTGCAGAAATAAATCCAAGAAATATAGTGATGAACTGTTCCAGAGAATCTGTAACCCAAAGTGAAAGATAGGAAATGTTTTCAAAAAGTCAAGAGAAAAAGAGAAAGAGAAGACAAAGGCAGACGGAAAGTGCTCAGGGACACAAATCTATAAAGCTAGTGATGAGAGTATGTTGGCTTCCAACTCACTGGACATTTGCCAGCACCAGAGAACTTCTTAACGGCTTCTCTGACCACTGGACGGTTTCCGGTGTACCCTGAAACAATGGTGACGATTTACTTTAAACTGGTATAGAAAGAATTTTTTCTCTACATTTTTTTTGCCACATGCTCTATATTTTATGAGGAGATATTTTGATGTGATTTCCTCTAGCTAATGTCCCTATTATTTTAAAATTATTCCCCAGAGCTAATTAACTTCAGCAGGTTTAAATTCTATCATCTCACCTTGTGGTTTTATGTTCTTCTAATTGCTTGAATAATCCCTTCTGTCGGAAGCCACGGTTTTATCTTGATTATTTGGAGTATGAGATTCAGTTCAACAAACATTTCCTTGGGGTTCTGTTTAGTTTATTTAAAAACTTCAAAAGAAAATTTTTAAAGTTCATGGTAAGTTCAAAAATTTGAAATTCTCTGATGCCAGCATTCTGTAAAACAAAACATGAAGCTCGTATATCAGGACCTACAGGAAGGACCTACATGAAGCTCGTATATTAGGAAGGACCTACAGGAAGGAAAGGGGTAAAAAATAAGGGCAATATTTAAATAATTGAATATTTTTAATTTTCCTTCATTTATCTATATTAGCTAATTATAGATAGACTTGGACTAAGGTTATGTGGCCTTTAAGTTTAATTACCTTACTGTGGTTCTTGGTAATTAATTTTAAAGAATAGATCAAGTGAATTGTATCTACAACTCACTATGATTTATGTGATATGAAAAATTAAAAGACGCTTTTAAAAAATCTTTAGATTACATGGGTTCAATTTAAATGGCAAAAATAGTTTCCTACATATAAGCCGTTAATTATAATTTAAATATTATATAAAATAAATTTTTGTAATTTAAAGATTACAGTGTTAGACATTAAAAACCCTAAATTGTCACATGTAATTTGTCTATAACAATCGTCTGTAACAATCATACCTAGTTACCTGTTCAATTACAATAAAGATGAAATATCTACCCAGATAGAATCATTTGTCTTACGAACATAGGTTTACCTAAAAAATATCAAAGCAAAATAAATGGTCTGAATTTTTTAACTTACTAACTCATACAACATTTTGTGAACATTCACCATTTCTAAGATGCTGTATTAATTAACATGTGCACTGAACAGCCACTTTCTGTCCTGAAAAACACAAACTGATGACACAATAAAAGAAAAGTACAATAAAATCAGGTAGGCACTATTGTCAAAGAAGAAACAGACAGGGGTAGTAATGCAAAGTTGGTAACAACCTTGACTCAGCCTTGAAAACATTACAACAAGATCTGCTGCAAGGGTGAAGCCCTTGGTTAGTCAGAATGGAGAATCAAAAGGAGGTCCCACCCGGAAAAAGGCAAATATAAACAGAAATGCAAAATTCTTGATAAAAATCTAAGTAATTTGTTAGCATTCAATTTAGTTATATAACAAGTAGAGCTATTCATAAAACCACATCAGCATTTTTATGCAAAAGTTAATGGGCCAATACTAAAAACAAGCAGAAAGAGTGAAAATTGTGCATATTAAAAATTAATTTAACTGTTCAAAATTAATTTTCTTGCTAAGACAGCTGCTTTGAATATTTGAATATTTGCACTTTCATGGGAAACATGGTTATGTATATATAATTGTTGACATCAATTGAAGTTGTTTTCTTTCTGATTGGCGATGTGCAATTCCTGACAATAATACAAAACCAAATCAAGTTTCCTGTTGTCAGCTACATCCGTGAGGGTTTCCTAGTTTTCTAGAACACCAGAATTCTGTAAGATTCGTCATGTGAATTCATGTTAGCAAGTCAGGTTTGGTTAGTACTGATTCAATAATGTTTTCTCTATCAATACCAAAGTTATTTAATTTGTAGTCTGTTGTAAAGCTATTTCAGCAGAAGCAATAATCAGAAATTGTTTAGTGATTCAGAGGTTCATAAGGCATTTTTCCCGAAAGATTTTGGCTAATCTTTGTCACTCTCGGCACTGAAGATGCACTTTTTATAGCACTGAGAATCCACGTAGGTGTCCACTTCTAAATTTGGGTTCCTAAATATCCACTTGGATGAAATTCTTCCTACTTTATCATTCTATCAAGAGCAGTGTCTCTGGGCTCTACAGGAAATATAGACTCGACCCTCAAGTAAGTGAGCTCAGCAAGTTCTCTCAAATCATCTGGGGATGAGCTTTCCATCTCTTGAACTTTTTCTTGTAAGCCATGTCAAGTGACCCAGAAAGTTGGCCAGACAACTTTGGGACAGAGAGACTTTCCATTCAGACAAGTGTAGGACAGATAGACTTTATACTCTCTTCTCATGCTCTTGACAAATTTACTAAAAAGCCAATGATTTGAGACCCTGGCTCCAATCAAATTAACAACTTTCAAGACAGGAGATATACTTTCCCTCAGGCTCACTGGCAGGGTTTTATGGTGGTGGTGCCACTGTAGAGATCAGGGAGCCACAGTCCTGTGTTCTTCTCTCATCAGCAAACCGGAAGCCTCACGAGGTCTCCCTCTGCACCCAGTTACCAAGCCTTTCATCCCAAGCTAAGTTTTCCTTAGCAAACAAACTTCTTCCATTTGCAAGGATGTCAGTGGCCCTTAGAGTACTCAAAAGGAGCTTAGAAAATAAGATTGCTTCTTCAAGGCAATAAAATAATACAGCATCGTGGAAGGAAGCACTAACAGTTTTCTAAATGTAATGACTGGCAATATTTTATTCTACTCCAAACCACAAAGGATCTGGATTCTTTCCAGAGTTCATGGCATTACAAGGATCATTCCAGAAGAAATGTTTTTTGTTTTTCTTCTACTTGGTAATGCAATGCTTAAGTAAAGATGTTTCATATTAGGGAAAAAATCCAAATTCAGGAATGAATGTATCCTTTCAGGTCAAGTTGTCTTCTTGTGGACAATAATCTTGAATACACTGTATGTTTTCACAGTAAAGGTGCCATGGAAAATTGGGTTACTTCTGCAAAATCTTGCTGTACATTAATGTTAATTGTGTTCTTTGGAATTCAGTGATAAGTGGGTAGTTATCAGTCATTCAGAGAAAGCTTGGGCTTACGGTGCCTAGGAAACTACATGAAAACCCCAAACTGGAATGTTCATGTGGGATTCTGAGAAGAGGGAGGAGTTTAGTAGGGTGAATGGTGAGCTTATTTGGAAATTAGTAGGAAAAAAAATTCAGAATTTGAGTTTAATGTTCATTAACTAATCTTCTCAGATATATGAAGCAAGTCTCAAAAATTTATAAATAAAATGTTTTAACTTTCATTCCATTAATTACTAAAAAAAATCTGTTTTATGTTTATCAAAGGCACCATGTATTTTTACTCTGTCCCTATTTAGAATATCGAAAGTTGTTATTACTTAGCTTCAGATCTGGAGACCTGCTGGGATTGGCGATCTGGTCCTGAGATGGTTTTGGCATATGGCGGGCAAATCCTTGCTGATCCTTCTCAGAAGCAAACTTCAATTCTCTTCTCAGGGGAGTTTACACAGCTGCTCAAGTGTCCCGGATTCACCCACAGGGTCATTTAATAGATAAGACAGAGGTGCAATAAGTTTTATGACCTGGCCTCAGAGGTTACATATAGTAATTTCACCAGTATCCTGTCTATGCTGTTGTGTGCAGTGCACTGGGGAACTTTATGAAGGCATGAACACGGAGAGGAAAAGGTTTTTGTTTGGGGCTGGTGACCACATCCAATAAAGCACAGTTGTGGTCATTTACACCACAATATCTAGAAGAGTTGCCTATGGTAGGTGTTTTTAAAACCCCATTTCATTGTTAGTGAGAGTTAAAGTGAGGAAAACATTTTAGAGAGCAATCTAGCTTTTTTAAGACATCTGAGTAAGCCACATAATAGAGCCGGCTAAGTGCTTTCAGTGAAATTTGCAATAAGAACTAAAATTATCATATGTTCTGCTACTTGAAATTGTGTGGACTATATAAATTGGTAGCAACTATACATCCTCACTTTTGGTTTAAAATAAATTCAAATGAAATTAATTATTTCTACTATAGAAATGTTTTTCAATATCAGTGAGAGTATTATATATTAAATAACCAAAAATGAAATTAAATATATTTTCATTTTTGAAACAATTTTGACTATAAACCATTTTTAAATTTATTTTATATTAATTTAAAAGATTATGACTTTCTGAAACTTCATAGTTTTTCTTTTTAATGCAGAAAACATTATGTTATCTTGAAAAGAGCACACTAGAATGGGATCAAATATTATAATATAATTGAATTCTTTATTTGCCGTCTTTTTTTACCGCAATAAAAAATATTTCAACTAACTATGAATGAACAAAACAAGGAGAGCAAAAACTGTATGTATTTTACTCCGTATTAGTCAGAAGCTGATACTAACTTGCAGTTTCAAAGTTGTTGTTTTGAAAGATTTAACCATCATGGAATTCAGAGCATTGAATAGAGTGAAATTCCTCGCAGCGCCCACATTGCGAGGCCCACTGCCAGGTGTCCCGCATCAGGATGCAAAGGGAAAGAGAGAAGATGGTGACGACGGGAACCACACCTTCCGTCTTTCCCAGGGGAAACTACAGGCCCTTGCTTCCTGTATTCCCTGGTTTCAGGCTGCGTGTGTTGCACGAACTGCGCAGTAACGACCCGCAGAGCTTGAAGCTAAGCTCTGTGCTGCAGTGATCTTTAGAGGGGAAAAAAACGTACAAGCAGCTTTCCATTCCAGCATTTTACACAGTTAACTTGTTTCAGGTTAAGCTGTGGAAAAATTCATACTTGGAGAATCCCTAGTCTGAGATGTTTATTTTTGTTCCTTTAAGGTTGCTTAAATGTTATATAATTTGGATTTTTTTTTCTAGAATGTAATCAAGGCAGAAAAGAACTAGCTCCTGAATGAATGTGTCTTCACTCTGAAACTGATGCAGGATTAATCACCATGGTTTTGAGGAAGAGCCCAGAAGAACATGTTAAAGATGGTGTGATTGCTCACCAGATCCCGAGAGAATGTCTGGCTCCCTATTTACTAGAAGAGTCAAAGCTTGTCCCTGCGGGTCCCTCCAATCCACTCCAACCATCTACTATTCAGTCATTTTCCTTTATGAAAAAGGTGCTGTGTAAATATGTCTAAAGTAATTATGCAGCTCAAGCTTGAAAAGATGGTGACCTACACGTAGGACTGATTTAAAACGCAAGCTAGAAAGAGACGGCAGCAAGCAGGAGAGATACGGGTCCCCTTTGGCCCGTGGGTGCTCTCAGGCAATAATTTTATTAGAGGCTTCAGTTTTTGGTGTGCTAAAAACGAGACAAAACAAACAAACCAAAAAAAAGAGTCCTGAGTGAAACAAACTCTAAGCTTGCTTCTGATTTTGACATTCTGTGTGATAGTACCAGCTATTACAAAGACAGTTCTAAGGAATTCATGGCTTTTATCACTTTTGACAAGGACAATAAAGAAAATCTTTTAAAACTTTTGTATTTCAGTAGATTTCCAAGGGTGCCTCTGTCGTGCTCGCTTTTGCCCACTTACAAGGGCAAAGTGAGACATGGGGAGAGACATTGCAAATGGACAGAACCACACAAACGGGTAAAGGAGAAAGGTGTCGGTAGTAGTTGACCCAATTTACTGGCACTTCTGTGACATATAAGGTATGGTTATGGGCGACTTTCAGTGCTTAGTTGAGCAAGTTTTATTTTATTTTATTTTTAAATTTTTATTCTATTTATTTACTTTTTTGCCTTTTTGAGACAGGGTTTCACTATGCAGTTCAGGTAGCCTTGAACTCACTTTGTAGCCCAGGCTGATCTCAGTCTCACAGAAATCCTCCTGCCTCAGCCTCCCAAATTATGGGATTACAGGCATGTACCACCATGCCCAGACTTTCATTTTATTGTTATATAAAGAAAATTTTACTTTAGGTCCTATATTCTTCTGTATTTCATCTGCTTGGTGGGAGAAAAAGGTTTACCACCCACCAATATGTAATGAGAAATTAAAGTATCAAATGGCAATTAATGAAAAAATGCTTACTGGAATATGAATATTTACCTGTTTTGTATAAATGTAAACTCCTCAAGTTGAAAATTTGATTCTTAGGTCTCCATCATAGTGATCCATAGGAATTGAGTGAGTACTTACAGAGGAATACTCTTTATGAATTTAAAATTAAATACTGACCAAACTAATCTTTCAACAAGAACAGTGAAACCTATTTGAGAATCATTTATTAAAGGGTGCTATAACATTTTAACATTTTATTGGATCATTTGTATCTTATAGAATTAATATTTACTAGTGTCTCAATTGATACATAGTAATGAACTATCACATATATATTGTGACATTTGCATCTTTAGTTATTTATCAGGTTGCATTATTTAAAAATGGTGAGTTGAGTATGATTTTTAGGAAATAGATCATCCTAACATAGTTACTCACTAGCACTGAATGACTTTTCTTTGGATTTTAACTTTATTTCTGCTCCAGTTTTTCATTTACTTACATAGGGTGAGAAGAGATGCCCATAAAATATCCGAAGGTTTTCTAGGGATTGAGCATTGGATCCCTTATTAATATTAAATCATATTCATTTTCTATGTTCTTGAAACTGTTGCTGAAATGGATGGGTAGATATTTAAAAGATAAAGAACAGATTGCTGGTATGAAAAATATAGCAAAAAATAATCTTTGAAATGAACTTGGGCAGAAGCCTGGGAGAGGGGAATGCTCAATCTAAAACACTCTGAGCTTTTTTTATGGTAAATGTGAGGAAAGCGGTTAATCATTTTTTACAGTCCATGTACCAGTCTGTGTATTTGAAAATCATCGCTATTAGAAGGCAGATGTTGCTAGGTCATGCAGACTTAATTTCAACTACCTTGTTGGACATAGTTCCAATATAGCCTGGATTTGTTCTATTTTTTCTCCTGTTATAAATCTTTTGATCATCTTTTAGGATTGTTTGTTTTTAAATTTATTTGCTTCATCTCAGATTTCCTTATTTTGAATTAACATTTCCTCTTTTTTGTACCTTACACATTTGAAAAGTTTTTATTTTAATAAAATAAAGCCATTATGTCTAGACATCTCTAAATATGTTTTTCTTTACCATTGGGAAGGGAAAAGGGCCTGCATTTTATTTTCCTTTATTTTTTTTAATTTTCAAAACTTTTAAAAAAGTAAACATCACTGCTGGTAAATACATTGAGTCATTCAACCATATTGAATGATAAATACATCATTTATCATTTTGAAGTGTGCAGTATGCTAAATTCAGCATCACTGTTCTGAAGATTATCACTCTAGCCTCCATTTGTTGCATATCATGCACTGACTTTCCTCAATTCTTACTTTATTTTAGTTTCAAACCTCTGAAGAGATTTTAAGCAAATGCCTCATTCTGATTATGAATCTGGTAGAAAGCTAATACAGCTGCATGTGACTTGTGGTGCCGGGATCTTGTTAACAATGCAGAGCTACAGATTCTTATGAGCAGGAAGGGTTATGTGCAGTTATCAACATTAGGTTAGTTCTTGACCATCATCTTGTTGGAAGATGAAACATCTTCCTCCAAATTCTACAAAATATAGTTCTGGTCTGTCCATGAGCACCATAAGAACACCTCAGGCAGGTATGGTTGGGAAATAGCGCTTTAATAACCTCCATGTGTTTTGCATAATACAAGAAAATCCTGAGTTTAGAATACACTTTATTCGGAAGCATTTGTCAGAAGAGGAAAAAGCCAACACTCATCTGATAATCTTCCCTTGCCACTGCACAGTGGTCCACCCTATTTATGATTAATCCTCTCCAGCGAAGGAAGGTGAACTCTTTCTAAGGAAGTGTTAGGCACTGGCCTAGAGAGCAATAAATCACACCTGAGTTTATGATTCTCTATTTTACTGTATTGTTGTTTTGGTTATTTATGCAACACTTCATTGATTACAGAACCAACTTAACTGTCCTCAGCATTATATATTGCTTAACTAAAATATCGATATATTCACAGTTCTGCATCTAAGATATGGCTGTAAAGATAGTGTTTGTGCAATTCCTAATTGCATGTCATACAAATTTTCTATATATTCAAATAAGAGCAAGTAGAATTGTGGGAATAGTCAGTATCCCAGACAGTTTTGAAAGACCTTCCAGCATTAGCTCAGGATACTGTTGTTTTTCATTTTTGCTGCCTTTTTAAATGACATCTTTTAAAAACTTCATTTTCTCATATTTGCTACTAAACTTAAAGAGCACTGAAGTTTTGGATTTGATAAGAATTTGTAAACTTTCTCAATCCATTCACCAAAATCAAGTCTCAATAATATTAAGTATTATGTGTCAAGCAAAGTGTTCAACACTTGTGAACATCAGCTGAAGCACAGAGTGGGTGAGATACTTTCCAGCCTCTAATGCTGGACACTGTGTCCGCGTACAGATCAGTGTGTGGAGCTTTGCATTCTGCAATGGGGAAGTCTTTCATTTCTGGAATGTTTTCCTTACGATTTTGTTTCAACCATTGCATTTTTAACCTTTAATGTTCACTTTTGTTCTTCTGTATCACTGAGAATGGATATTCCTTCTCAGATCTCTTCCCTTTCATTATGCTTAAAGAACAATCATGAAATTCCCCCCCAGAATTTCTAGAATCATTGTATTATTCCAGCAGGCATTAAAGCAATACCGGTGACTCAATAGGGTAAATTCCACAGTGCTGTTTCAAGTGCCCTTGCCTCAGGTCAACACATAGCACATTTATTCCAGTGTCATTTATACTATTTCAGAACATGATAGAAGGCACACATTTAAAAAGCTCAAATAATATATGATTGAACATACATAGCAGTATGGCTCGGAGCACTGCAAACATAATTGCACTAACTTTTGACTGGAGGATATATAGTTCATCTTAGAGACTCTAGTATTCAATTTGACTTTTCATTTCTGTATATGCAGTATTCGGTTTTAAACCCAGGGCCTCACAAATTCCAGGCATGTTCTCTAACGCTAAGCTACAGCCCTTAGCCCTTAATTTTTTTTTAAAGTTTAAATTGTTTTATGATATTTATTCTGAAGTCATTTTAAAATTGTTTGTGAGTAATGTGTAAGAAAAATTTATAACCAAAGTTTAACTCCTTCTTTTAACAGTTAGAAGACATATGATAAAGAAAATTATAGTGAAATACACATTGCCCTTAACCCCTGCAAAGTGTTGCCCATTGCTTCAAATACGTACTTATCCCATTTTTCTTGACACCTTCTGAAGCAGTTTGGGAAGTCTCCTTTCATGAGGGTCATTAGTAACATGTCATGGATGTCTCAGTGTGAGCACCTATTCAGAACATTTCTGTTTCTTCATCATTTTGACTTTGGAGAAGAGGCAGAGGCCACACATTGCAAGATGTGCTGCACAGGTGGATGAAGACACATGGTAATATTTTTACAAGCCTGCCTTTATTTTGAATCCAATTAGGCAGCACCATCCACCATATTTTTTATCATATCTTCTAAAGATATTCATAAACATGATTTGCAGAACTATCATAAGAATGATAGGGAAAATCATAAGAATGATAGGGAAAATGTATTGGAAGCAAGGAGTAGACAGGGGAATTCACAACAACTTATTTACTGTAATATGTTTTTAAAACTTAAGTATTAATTTTACATTTTAATTGTACTATTCATATACAATATGTAGCCCAGAGTTGGAATATTATCAGAACCCCCTATTATGAAAAAGAAAAACAATTCTGGCCATTTCAAACAGAAAACTTGGTAAAATAAAATATTTTATAGAAGTTATTGGAAAGACTGGCAGAATAAAAATGAATGTAATAAAATTAAGATTAGTAATTCTGGGGGAAAGATTTATACAAGTTCGCAGATATAGACTCAAGACTGCGCCCACCTGGGGGTCCTGAAAGATCATCTTCAGGACAAAGTCATGTTACAAAAAATAATGGACTAGACAAATGATACTTATTCTTAAGAGTAGGAAGCCTGGTAATTTGACCCAAAAAGGAGAAATACATGCCTAGGTACACTTTGGATAAGTGGAATTTCATGGAGTGAGGCACAAAATAGTTTCATTCCCATCCTTATCTTCAGGGTCTTTTTTAAAGCTGCTACAGGGAGCAGGGATGTTGGTTGATATAGATTCTTTGAGTTTTAAGGATCGCGTCGATATTAAAATCTACCAATATCTCATCAGAAAATCTGTACGCGTTCATAGGTAAAGCATCCGTGATGTGTTTGTAAGTGATGAAATCTCAAGTTGTATTCTCCTGTCTTTGACCCATTTCAAACTCATGGTCTGTGTCAGAAGATGTGGCTGATATATGACATCAATTGCTCCTTTCAGTTGCCCTATGCTTACACGGTATCTGAACTTTGCAGCGTTAACGAGAGGGAGGTTAAATTGAGGACAGGCCAGAAGCCAAAGTGTTATTAATTTGCACTTCTGTGATCTGACGTTGGTGCTCTCTGTGACTGTCAGTGTTCCAAACGCATGTTGCGTAGGCTCCTTGCATATATTTGTGCAGGGAGTATCTAATATCTAACTTCATTTCTTCTTGTGTGAGGATCCATTCTCAGGCTGAATCCTTCGGCCTTTTCCTGGTCTTGCGTTCTAGTTTCTCCACGCCTCGAGAGGCAGTTTTCAGAGTGAGTATGATTCTGAGTAGCAGCTCCAGGATATCAGTTATTCCTGTAGTGACCACCTCAGGTGCCCTGCTATGAAGTGGACATAATCTCTTTTTCTCTAGAGCTCAAAGAATACATGTGCTGATATTGATAAAGTCCTTGTTTTACAAGAGGCAAAGAAATGTACTCCACCTACTTGTAATTGTTTCATGAAAAACAAAAGTAAAAAGAAAATGTTCTCTTATTCTTTTCCAAATCAGTGGTTTTTTAGCCTCTCATGAGAATTGGCATAATTCATGAGACCAGCATTGGACTGCTACCCACACGGCTTAGATGACAGCATCACACTTTAAAACTTAAGGATGAACTCTCTATCCATTCTGCAGTTAACAGTCTTTAAGTACACAAAATATTAAGAACAGTTATTGTTTTAACGTAATTTTCAACATGAGAAAAAAAAGAATATCAAAGATATTGTTGTAAGAATGATATAAAAATAAAGTAGAAGATCCTGTATATTTCTAGTCAAGACAACAAAGTCCTTAAGTTATATGTTAACTGGATGTTCAGTACATGAAAATAATTCTTTTAATCCTTGTAAAACATTTTGGAAGTGTACTTAAAGAGAATGAGGAAGGAAGGATTGAGGCTCAAACTTACATACAAGTACAAAAATGAGTTAGTGGCTGACACTAAACTGATATGCATAAGGTATTTTTTTTTGTACTCTTAAATTTTAGTTTAAATTACTAACATTTTGCCTGTCTAGAAATCCATAGTCTCAAATAACTGCATCTTTTGTAACAGATTCCAGTTAAGGACAGTTAGCATTTGTTTCTTGAAACACACACTCCTGACATATGGATGAAACTAACCAGAAACCAGATGACGGTCTCAATGTCTACAGAGGGATAGGTACTGAAAAGGAGTCTCTTTGTTCATCATTAGCAGGGACAGAAAAGCTGAAAAGTATAAAATTAATTTCCTGAAAATATTTGCAAGCTACGCTTTCCGATGGGCTTCGTTTTTAACCCAATTGAAAGCTCCAGTTTTCGTGTTTCATCTGGTGTTTTCTTTCTTGTTCCACGTAACCTGCCCTGAGTGACCTGTTTCATTGCAAGAATCCTGTAATACTCCTCCGGGCTTCCTACTTGCTCTCATGCATGTAGACACATGCACCCCACACATCACACACTCCTAATTTCTTTCCTTTCACCAGGGCTCAGAGCTGATGGACTTGTTCTCTGATTTTCTTGTCAGTGCTCTTATGGCACCGGCCAATTTAACTGCCAGGGATGAGCGGGCTGATGCGTTCATTGTAATCAGCATCTACTCCATTTCCATTTTATACTCAGGGCCTATTGTTGCCAATTCATTCAAGAAGGTGTTTTTATTTAAGTGGTCCTTAAGTGCTGGCTCCTGCGCTTTGTGAATGTGATCCTTGTGCGGATGACCCTGCAGAATGACTCACTCGGTGTGCTTCTGGGTTCTTGTCTACTTTGATTGCAGATTCATCAGAGGATTTCTCTTCCTCCACAGTGACAAGTGTTTATCTGGCTTGCATTATCCCCCAATGCTTTATAAGCCTTGATGTGGGATTTAGGGGAGACTATGGCAAAGCCTTTGCCATACAGATGTTCTCAATTCACTTGGGACTCGAAAACCAGAAGCTGCAACTGAGAGTCATATTTATGGCAAAGAGTTAAATACAATAATGTGGCATCAGTGCTTAATTTTCAGGAAATGCAACTGTTGAAGGCTTAGAACGTGTCTTAGCATCTTGTTTCAGCTGCATATTAGACACATGTTGCTCCTTTTCACAGCTGGGTACATTAAATTCTACTTTTTCCTTCCACTTCATAGTGCATGGGAAATACATTCTTGAGTAAAGTGATTGCAACCAGTATTCTGTTAATCAGAAAGACTTCTCAAATGTATTTCCAGAATTACCAAAATTTATCAGAATAAGTAAAAAGTGAATTAATCTTCAGACACCTCTGATCATAAAAGATTCCAGTATTTCCAGAAAACCCCAAATCTCCTCGGCATTGTTGGAATATGTTGGTGTTTGCAGTTAATACCCGAAGATACTCACTGAGTATGTATTTCTTTTTTTTTCTTCAGTATAAGAAAACTTTTTTTTTTGGTATCAGGGATCAAACTCATGATATCTCATGCCTGGCAGGCAGGTTCTGTGTCACTGAGCAATATCCCCAGGCCAAAAACATTTTCTTTTTTTAATTTTTTTTTTATTTTAGAGAGAATAAAACAAAAGAGGACAGATCTAAGCAGATCAGAACAAAACAATGTAAGCAACACAGCACTTCACAACAAGGCAATTGGTTATTAACAGTAACTATCATAATGTCTCTTTCTTTGAGATAATTAAACTGAGCTTTGCACACAATAATGTCAAACATAACAAAATAGAATAAAACCACTCAAGAGAATGAAAGTATTGTAAGGTATTCTGAACCAAATAACCAAAGATGAACAGTGGCTACTATGTTGTCTCATTTTCCATAGAAAATTTGTTTACACTATCATACATATTAAACTCCAATAAGACACAATGTGATAGAACCAATGGTAATAGAAAAACAAGAGCATGGTAGGACTTCAGAGCAAGATGATATTAAATCAACAATGGCTGCCATACTGTCTTGTCTTCAAAGTAACTATTCATATGATCACATATATTAAGATCAATCAAAACAGAATAAAACCATTCCAACCAATGAATAAAAACATAAGACTTCAAAGCAATATAATGGGAACCATGATTACCATAAAATCTTCTGTACTCTTGCCATTTCTTACACTAGGGAGACTATATGATATTTATACATGTGAGTTTGATTTATTCCCCTTATGAGTATGGATTCAAGTTGCATCCATTTATCCATAAATATCTCAATGTGATCATTCTTTATAGCTGAGTAGTACTCCGTTGTATAAAAGTACCACAATTTTTTTTATCCATTCCTCGGTTGATGGGCACTTAGGTTGTTTCCAAGATCTGGCTATTACAAATTGTGCCGCTATAAACATGGGGGCACATATATCACTGTGGTAAGATGTTTTCAGTTCTTCTGGGAAGAGTATGCATTTCTTAATACCACATTCATTTCTTGTATCAAGTTGATGAAAGTTTCTTTATTAGCTTTTATATTCTTCAGGGATTCTGCAAAGTAAAAATCCAAGGTCTTCCTTATTCTTTTGATATTGAACTATTATCCCAAAAAACAAAGAATTGTATATTTTTTCTTTGCAACACTCAGAAGATTCTTACTGTCAAATGCAAAATAAATTACTACTAGAACATTAGAATTCTTTAAAGATGGAGTCCATAATTTCATCACTTTTCCAAGAGACTGCTTCTGAAGTGTCCAGTGTGTTCTCTTGTTTACTTCTTCATCACTGGTGACAGAATTAGCCTGAACTTCTGCCGGGATAACTCTGAGTACAATAATCCATCTTTTACCTTCCTTGCATGGTGCCTTTGAGTCAACGAATTATGACTTTTTGATCAGAAATCTCAGTGGTTCTCAGTGGTTACAGAAAACAAACAAACAAGATCTTAGCCTGATATCCTGATTCCTTCAGCAGAATCATAAACTTGCCACCCACTGTTCTCCTCATATGTCCCAGACTATCATCACATTGCAGTTTGTTGTTTCCAGAGCTTTTCAATGAATTCCACCTCCATGCTTTGACTCATTCTGCTCTGTATGCTTAGCGCTCGTTTCCTATATTCTTTCTCCTTCTGGGAAAATTTCTCTTTCATGTACTTATAATTTAGTTTGCTTATATTCCTATCACTGAAGTTTCCCAGTCTGATTCATAGGATTGTTAGGTCAGTGTCCACAATTCCCAGAGTGACACATCTCTCAAGGGATAGTCTGCATTCAGTGTCTTGGCCTCAGTCTTAGGTGACACCCATTCATGTCATCTCAGAATAGCACCTCATGGAGCACCCACGTGAGCATTTCTCCTCTTTATTTTTAATGTTCTGTCCTTGAACACAAAATGCTTGGTGCAGTTAATTTCTGTAACCATTGCTGCTCCCTAAGGAAATGACGATTTTAAAAGATTGTAAGCCTTTTGAAGACAGAGAAGATCTCTTTCATCTTTGCACCCTGTTGTTTTGTGAAGAGAAATCATTTGCAAATGGAGATATTACGTGTGGCGGATTTAAATACATATGGCTGAGTTTAAAAATTCAATAATTTTGCTGTCTGCTGACTTGTTGACTAGTTCCATTGATCTTGAAAATTACTCTTGTTTTGTTATTAAAACAACAAGATTTAGTGAAAGGCATATGAACTTCCTTTGGAAGCGGCTTGAGCTCCAATCTGAGCTTAAACATGCTAATCTGTAGATTGGTTTAATCAATGCATTCACATTTGTTTGGCTAATGTGTTGTCACTACTGTTTTATGTCCTTCATGTTCATCATGGGTATTTGTTCTTTTAGTGCACACAGAGTGACCTTACCCTTTCTTATCACTGTCAACATTCAGTAGCATGGATGTAATAAACTTAAAGATTTTTGTAAGGTGGAAGCCACTATACCATGAGAGTTGCTCACATTTAGACATTAGTGCTTTTAAACCTTGTTATTTACCAGATGCATGGACACCCTTACTATATACATCACTCCCCTCACCCAAAAATCTAACACTTCGTGGGAGGATGGAGTGAGGGCAGTAAAGTGATGCTATGTGCATCTAGAAACCGGACCAAATTAATCCTATTAATCTATAAAACCTGTACATACCAATAAAACTATAGGGGAGGTAAAAGATGAAGATTCACTAATGCTAGAAAATATGCTTAGGAACAGAAAATTTTATTGCTTTTATTTTGAAGAAATGTCACCAGCCAGGGTCAGCAACTTTGAGGGGTGGCATATACAGCAAGGATGGAGCTTTGGTAATTATAGACGGTTCAGAGAGCAAATGGAAATAAATGACTTGGCAAACATTATAACCCGGAAGAACTTCTAGTAATGGAGTCGGGTTACAAATTATGTATTTCACAGTGTGAAATCCCAATGAAATTGTGTTTCTGCCCCACATAATGGAGCCCCGATATTACCAGGGCTCCATGCTGAGTCTACTTTATCATGTAGTTTACTGATTGATGGTGAATAAAAATTATTTAATTATACTCTCTTCTCTTTAAACATTCCTAAAGGATTTTTAAAGACTGATGAAGAACAACAAAGGCAACTGTAGTTTGAGAAAAGCAGGTTGCTTTCCAAGGAACGGCTGCAACACAGCTGGTTTAAAGAGTCTGGTTCTAATACGTCATTGTCCAAGATGCTCGGTTGGCATTATCAGTTATTAGGGTTATAACATTTGTGAAGGGAGAATAACAGTGATATTGATTTCATAATGTGATTGTAAATGATAAATGAGAGAATTATGAAATAACTGGTTAGCAGTTCCAGGAATATTAGTTACCAATAAAATGTAGTTCTTGCTTTTTTCATATGGTCTTAAACAGTGGTTTCAGCTTTTCTATTAAAATTTTGTTCCTGTATCTCTACAAAATCTGCAGTCATCAGAGTCAACCTATTTGTTTTTTAGCTTCTATGTTTGCAATTTAGAGGTGAGAAAAACATCTGATGTAAAAGTCCAGATACAGACTCTGTTTGTACAGACAGAGACTGACCTTGATGTAACAGAAACTTGTCCCTGATACCAGGAGAGCTAGTGTACTTTCCGATACAGTGAATGCCTGAGAAGGTCAGGAGTTCCTAGGAAAGCAAACAACATAAGATTTGCACTTTCCCTTTTGCAAAACTTTTCCTGTGTCTACCTTGTTTTGCATCCTCACATCGTATTTACTTATATCCTAAGTTGTTGCAAAAAGAAAAAGAAATAACTGTGTTGATTGTTTGCAATCATTTGACATATTTAAATGATCCTTTCTCTTCAACTTCTACATAGCTCCACAGCTGAGAGGAGTTAGAGATAGGTATATATATTTTTTCTTCAAACATTCTAATAAAACAGCCTCATAGAAAATGCTTTTTAAAAATGTAAATATTTCATTTTTCATCTGTGTCATTTAATACCATGGTGACTTCATAGATGTGCATTTTTTTTCTGCCATAACCTAGTAGGGCATAAAACCATATAAGTATCTGTGACATTCAGAAATGTTAAATGCTTATTAGGAATGCTTCACATTTTCCCATAAGAGTTTAACATTTCCAGGAAAAAATGCATATCTACTATCTATCCAAATAAGTCATGTGGGATAAGGAAGCAATCAGTTCAGGGGGACAGATTGCTGGGGTCAGCTCTCCCCAGTAGCATCCACCTTACTTCTCGATGTGTACTGACATAAATTGGGGTGAAGTCTGAGAAATTGTGAATGGTTGACATTTGACAACAATTGCTTGATTTGGAAGAATCAGTCAGTTCCAGTATTTAAGAGGACAACTTTTGAACTGTGCACTTCTGAAATTTCAACTGTAATGTAATTGCTTGCGTTGAAAGTTATTTCTAAATCTGTCCATTTGGAACATGGGTTATTGCAATCCAATGAATGCAGGGGTGAAGGATGGGGTCTCCTAAATAAAGGAGGAATGTGAGATGATCTTAATTCTACTGTAGTTTTATTGCAGTTTTAAATGAGAAATACAGAGTGATTTCCAAAGTATTGCTCTAGGATTCTTAGTTTATGAAGGGTAGAAAAGATTCTGACTTTCATATGCAACATTCTAGGTTTGTATGCTGGTGTTGTCAGTTGTTGGACATGTAATTTAAGTTGCAAACCCCTCCTTTACAAAGTGGGAGTTCTCACAAATCATTTTAACTTCTGGTTCTCGGTTTGCTCCTATGTAAAATGCAAAGTATACAAAAGGACCTCAGAAGGTTTTCTGGAGATGTAATGAAACAACAGTGCCCAGCACAGGGTCTGGCTCAGAGACACTGTCAATTCAAGTTAATGATTAACTTTTACAGTCACTCTTATTTACCCTCTTAAGCATTTTCTTTTTGAGGCTGATTTTCCCTAAGGAAACACTGAGATCCCTGCTTTTCCCCCAGCCTCTTCTCATACAAGGATATTCAAATTTCTGTGTCATGTTGCATGGAAACAGCACAAAAACAGAGCCTTAAAATTAAGCTGTTGGGTCTGAACTCCATATTTACTATCTGTTTAAATTTAAACAAAAATTTCAGGCTTTAAAAGCCAAATATGGCTGCCTGGTGTGGTGGCACACACCTGTAACCCCAGCACTTGAGAGGCTGAGGCAGGAGGCTGAGGCGGGAGGCTGAGGCGGGAGGCAGGAGGATCACCATGGGTTCATGACCAGTCTAAACTGAAGAATGAGACTCTTTTTAAAGCCAGGTATAGTTACCTTAAGAGAAGGAAAATGGTACCGTGTCTAGTAAGAGCTTAAGGAAATAAGGTTCAGAGAAGTTATTAACTTTCCTGAATTAAAAAAAAAAATACTTTTTTGAGCCAGAGAAGTAGCAACAGTACTTCAAGCCCTTACAGACAAGAGCTTCTCGCTAGCTGTTTAACAGATTGTCACAAAGTCAGGTGTGGGGGAAGGAAGGAAAGTGGAATACAAAAGAACCTGAGGCCCTGGGCATGTGATTTTTCTTCACAGTGGGCCACTGGTTAATCGGGAGCAAGTGAGGAAGTAAACATGCAGAACACTTTTCCTTTCCCTTTCCTGCTCCTCTAAAAAGAGACAGAATTTATCCTCAGCCATGGGTGATCGCACCTGTGTGCACAATGAAACTCCTTCTGGTGTTTTCCATGGGTTAAAGAAATAAAACAATGGTGGGAGGAAGTGACACACCTGTGTGCTTTCGGCTTGACTGTGTATCGTACCTGGCCAAATGTTTTCAAATAAGTGTATTCTGAAGTGAATTTTATGTAAAAACAAACAAAAAATATTCCATATAATTCAGTCCTGTTCATAGCACTGTGGGGTGCTTCTGCTTTATATATCTGTGCTATTAAGAGTGAGTACATGCAAACTTTTTTTCTCCCAGCTTTCTGAAACATATGCAGTAACTGAAATTTGCATTCTTTAACAGAAAGACGGCATTTTTGTTGGTTTTCTTGTTTAAGGTAAAAATATGAAAACTAAACAATAACTCACAGCAGGCTGATGTTCTGAACAATTATAGTACACCTTGGGGGGGGGGGGGCTGAGCTGCAGTCCAAGTGGTTTTATCCACTTCAGAGATGTGTAATAATCCCCCAGCAATGCACTGCCTGGAGTGTTGTATTGATATTATGAAATTGAATTCATACAGACAAAGCAAATTGTGGAGATCTGCGCTCTGAACAAGCAATATGCATACAGCAAAACATTAACGGAGTCTTAAAAGGCAGATTCTTGGAATCCAATTTGTTCAGCAGCCCAGCTGCATGTCTCATGCTGGGACTGTACTTAAACTTGTAGGGCTCGGAGATGCAGCTCAGTGACAAAACGCCCACTGGCCTGCAAGGGATTTGTGGGATGGAAGCTCAACATGACCAGAGTAAACAAATGAAATCAAAGTAGCAAAAGAATGATGTATTTCTTGAAACCCATTAAATGATTAAAACAAAACAATAGATCATAAAATGATTACCTGTGTTACTGTGGTTTTAATTTACAGTGTATAAATTTACTTGAATGTGGAATACTAAAAAGGCAATGACTAATGTTTTATACATTAAAAAATACTGTTATTTATGAAATACATGACATAGGCAAAGAATTCCACCCTGTATAGAAACCTCCTTTTGACTGCACTTTAAAAATTCTTTCGATTATAGCAGAGTAGTAGCTTGACTGTAATGTCTGTTGTTAAATGAGCAGGTGTCCTTACAAATATTAATCTTACAATATTACTGCTAAATATTCAGCTGATTTGAATATTAAAATAGCCCAAAGACTTTTGAATAAAATATGTGATTACAAAAATAGTGCAGTCCCTTTTATCATACCAGGCATAACCCTTTCATCTATTAACAGATTTCTCAGTTGCTTAAATTAAGTAAATATATAAGTTTATAATAGTGGCAAAGCTTCGAGTTTAATTTTCTGCTTGTACAAAGTTTCTCTCCATTATTCTTGCACTTATCTAAGCTGTAACAGAATCATGACTCAAGCATTTTAACTGTTGAAATTTCATGTATTTTGTTAATTTTTATTTTTATTGGTCCACATTTGTGTCACAGTATGATTTTAATAGAAACATGTGATTTTTGAGACTATCCTCCTAAATAATAATAGTTAACACAGACAGTAATTTTTGTATGCTACCGTCTGTTCTAAATATTTTGAGATACTGAAATTTTTAATCTGACCAGTGAGCCAAGAAGGCAACATTTATCATTCTCATTTTATAAATGAAGCAACTGAGTCAGGATATTTCAGCAAAACACTGCAGATCGCTGAGCTAAAAAGAGACTAAAAAAAAAAAAAATTGTAATCAGTATGGCCAGATGTTGTAGCTTGTACTCATCCACATTGAAACGTGTGTAGTAAGGATGAATATTAGGTTAGCAAGATTATTTTTAGATGGATATATATGAGAACTGTGCCAACAGTAACACAGCAAAATGGATTCTTCATTTTCAGTGTGAATAAACCGAAGAAAGCTGATGAAAGTCAGCTATGAACTTGAGTCTTGGTAACTTATTTTGCAACATGTTCCTTGTCTTCTAGAAATGACTCATACTGAATACAGAAAAGCTGGGGAATTTGATTATAATTCCTTATCTTTACTGTTCTTATGCCATTGCCAGATTGGACTAGAGACCACAGACAATGTTATTCTGGAGACAGCAGGTGCTACATGTTCCCTCACCTTCCCACTCAGTTCCTTTTTCTGCACACTAACCTCTCCTGGGCCCCTATCTCTCTGTCCCAAATTTGGAATTTTCTCCATTTTCACTTCTGTTATTTCTTGTACTTTGTGCCTTAGTCACTTTTCTGCCACTGGGACACAGTACCCAGCACACACAAATTCAAGCAGGAGAGGTTTACTTCGGCTCAGAGTTTCAGTCCATGGCCTGATGGTTCCAAGCAGAAACAGGATGACAAAGGAACATGGTAGAGGAAACGCGTCTCAACCCATGGCAGCCAAGAAGCATAGAGAGAAGGGAAAAGAGTACGGCTTACAGCTAAAGTGCCAGGTGACCTCCTCCAACCAGGCCCCACCTGCCAACAGCTACTGTTCTTCCGTGATTCGGCTCCTTCCCAAACCTTGTCCCAAACTCATGAGCCTTTTGGAGGAGCATTGTTGACATAAACCATAACACTCATGATAACTTGGCAGAATTGCCCATTACTCAAAAAGTCCAGCCACGAAGGGTTTCAGAGATGTTGCCCCCAGACAACTGCCTCCTAATGTTTCAGTCGGTTACTCAAATATGCATGAAAGTGATCCGTCCACATTGTGAGACTCCTGTGGTATTTTGAAGGAAGAAGCTTTATTTTCAAACACCACAATGCTTTCGCCCTGTGAATGTAAGTTTTAGCAAACATCCATGTCAGTTTTTCTGTCTATACATGTGGAAGAATAATACCTACCTCACTGGGCTACAGGAATTAATTTTTAATGCATGGAAATTACATGATGCATGAGAGATACTCCAAGCATGAAACTATTCCTGTCTTGAATGCCTCTGTAACAGTTCAGCCCATAAAATCTCTATTGTATTGGACTCCAACCTCTCCCCTTTCTATTTCTTTCTTTTCCGAGTTCACTTCCGGGTCCTTCAGGCTCTTTCCGATTCACTTCCGGGCCTTTTTGTTTTTTTTTTTAAGATTTTATTTAAAGAGAAACAAAAGCATGTAAAGGGTAGAGATAATACAGAATTCAAAAAAAAAAACATAAACAATAAGAAATCATTAGTTAATAAATTAGATATTATCCTCTTAGAAATAGTTGTTCAAGTTACAAAATTAAAGCATACAAAGTAGATATTCAAACAGTGAGAGTGTGAACAGCTACACATGCATGAATCTCTACACGTACTTCTATCCTTTCTGTATTAGAGGGAAAAACAAAACTTAGCAAGACAAAACAAATTCCTATAAAAACATGAAACCAAAAAATTGTATAAAACCACAGTGCAATGATCACAGGTGATCTACAATGATTACTGTGTTGCTTCTTATTATCTTCAATAGAATGTCTATATCATCAGGCATAATTGAATATAACAGTATAATTGAGCATAGCAGTAGATAACAATATTAGTAAAATAAAACATTGTAGACAGTATAAAACTTCAAAGGCAGGTAATAATCAAACCAGAGTGGATATTCTAGTGGCACTTCTGGGCCTTTTTGAGCTGATCCATACAAACCCATGCAAGTCCCAGAACGTTTTCGGTTCTCTATCTCTTCTCATCTATAAAATTGGGAAAGACTTTGCAATACTCCCAAATCTAACCCTCTTTCGTGTTGCTACTGAATGACTGTGAAGCTGTGAAAAATATGCATTTAATTACGTATTTTTCTTGCCCAAACTTTGTCATTCAAGAGGCAGCAAGAAGAAGGCAATTCCGACTATTCTTTTTAAGGCAGGAAATGCATTTAATGCTTAAACAGCACGCTGACCTGAATGCTGCTGTCCAGCCAAAGTAGCCGTGGAACAGTACCGCAATAAGCCGACTGTGGGGCTGAAGAGAACCACTTTGTTGGCTCCTGGCTCTGTTGGCTTCCGTCCTTCCTCCCTCCTCCGCTTTCCTATTGCCAGGGATGCTTACAGTGGTCCCATGGAGACTGTGAAATTCATGAAACATTATTTTACACTCCCTGGAAGATCCAGGAGTAAAGGAGGGCAGGGATTTGAAAATAATTAAAATGCATTACATACATGTTCCAACACTTCACCATGAATAGAATTATAATGCACTGCAAATACATACCAATAAAAATAAAATATTTTATTTAAAAAAATAACTGCTTTAAACCAAGTGTTGGCTCTTACGGGTAAGCATTCAGTCTCTCTGGCTAGTTCATATAAAGTAGCTCTTCTGCTGGTCCTTAACACCAAGAGGACCCATTTTCTTAGCACCGTAAGGAAGCTATGTTATTATATTTCTTATTTCTTAAAGGGCTAATCAGCCTAGTAATTCATAAAATGCCATCTAGAACAATTTAACTCCAACTGCCTCATATAAACAAAAATGAAACCACCGCATACGATAGAAAATATTTAGAGTGAATTTTAAGAAATGGCACAAAAATGCACCTGTATTAAGAATAGTGCCTGTTCAATAATGTCATATAGTGGTTTTCTTCTCATTTGTATGTTCAGCATAATCTTTCCTGGGAAAGTGTGAAAGATTTTCAGGCAATAACTTTGTGTGATCTTTGTAAACATTAAAATGTCCCTTTAATCCTTCCCAAGGTCATTGAGGTTTAATCCAATGATTCAGAAACTTCAATGACATTAGATTTTATACATATTCATTTTTCTGTGGTATATTTGCCATTTCTCTGCTTTGAACCAAAATTATTTTTTTTGTATTTAATCAGTGTGATGACTCCTATTCAAAGGAACCCTGGTTGTTTTATCTTACTTGTAAAATTGATAGAACTGCTCTATTACTCCATAAATGAAAGTATCCACACTTCCTATATATACTGGTATAAGATTTAGTGATTAAACCTTGTTTCTTCTAATGAAACTGCTTAAATACCAGGTACTAGTGTATGATATTCTGACTTCAACATGTCTCCCAATAGGCCAATATCTGTTTTAGTTCATACACCCGAAACAGATGTTAATAGCTTCACTGCAGCCATAGTATTAACATTTTACGTTTCAGGTTTTCACTTGCGAAGTGCAAACATGAGCCTGCTGACTCGACATTTTGTGACACTGACTTTATATTTTTTATTACCTGTTTGCAAAGCTGTAATAACTTTTCACATTTAATCATTTTTTAAAAATGCTTCTTAACACAAATTTTGTGGGGAGGGGAAGACATAGGTAACAATTTTTACAGCAGGTTTACATTTTTTTCAGCATGGGCATGACTATATTTTAATCGCATGCTTTTCTATCTCTGAACCCACCCCAATTTCTACATGTAAAAGGGCAGAGAAAATGATTCATTTCTCTTGCACCTATTTTCATTTGCTAACTTTGATCATTTGCTATATTTGAAGTCTTTTTCTTCATGGTGATAAGAATCTCTTGAAACTATATTTTATCCTTAGAATTATTTTACACTATTCAAATACTGTTTTCTATTTTAGCATGAACTTTTTAAGTCTATAGAAAAAGTCTGAATGAATTTTTAAATCTAGCATGTTGTTTTCTGTTTCATACTTTTCAACAAAATAACGCTGACATTTTATAGGGGACTGCATTAATTAGCAATGAATATGGTTCTCCTAAAGGCACAGAGCCCTTGGCAGGTTGTAAATGGCCTATGAGTGCCAAAGTTGATTTTCCAGACTTACCAGTTCACAAAGCTGCTCAGGTCACCAAGTAGCTTCCATCCTTTCTTTACCAACCCACAACTTTGTTAAGTTTCCAATGTGTCTTTGTTTTTCTTCCATTTACCTTTAAATCAGTACCTTTCACGTTTTGAAAACTGTCTCCTTTACCCATCATCTATTTTTATATTTTCAAATTTATTTGTGAATTGTATAAATAAATCTTGGCATATTCCTGTACATAATTGGATGATCTTATTCCTTCTTTAATCAGTCATTTGAATAATTTATATTTTAGAGATATTCATTCTAATATTTTAAAATTTTGTATTTTTCTCATTACTCAAATCTTTCATCTTGTTTAATTTATTTATTACCAATGTTATAGCTCATCACACCTTGAATTAAGGATGTAAGATCTTGTTCCTACCTTCGTAGAACTCATGCTTTTATTAAAGGAAATAAATATTTAAACCTTCCAATTTCCAATCCATTATAATAAAGATACATATGTATCTATATCTATATCTATATCTATTTTTATATGTTAAATATGTACATATATATGTATGTATATATGACACTGTAAAAATATAAAGCATAAATAAAGTTTATCTGGAAAAAGAGCAATTGAGAAAGACAGAGCTATTTGAGCAGAGTCTTGAAGGTTACATAGGAACATTTCAGATTTCCAAGGACGAGAGAAGTCGTTTTACATAGAGATAGCAGGAAAAGTGGCATGAAATCACTTAGTGCTTTGAACTCTGCAATGTGCCCAGGAAGCTGTAATTTGTGGGTGAAGCAGTCAAAGAGGTAAGAATGGTCAAGGAGATGGAGAGTTGTTTGATCACGTCCTATATCTGAAGAAAACTCATAATTGCACAAATTTCTTCACATTCATATACCAAACTTCTTGATGTATCAAAAACATACATTTTCATATGGATTCTATATATACCTATGCAAAATAGATACTTATGAAAAATCTTTTATTCAAGGCATATAAATAAATGCATGCTCCTGAAAAATGTTTCCAGCATAGTGTGAAAGATGAACATAATTAAATATGACACAAAATCAATTTTGGCCAAGGCAGGAGATGTTGGGGGCTTGTTTTATTGCTCTACTTTGGAGGAAGGAGGAAGAAAAAATTTTGGAACAATTAAAACTGTCTATTCCATAGGATTCAGTGACATGGTAGGATGTACAAGGTGGAGAAGGCTGAGGTTAATGTTTTGGATAACTGGAAGGATATTGGAAGCAAAATATTGGGATAAGAATTTCAGGGGAAAGAGTAAGTTGGGAATGAGATATGTAGAAAATATTGACTCTGTTGGAAATGAGTATGAAGTGTCTTTAGCATGAAATGTTGATAGAAAATCCAAGTGGATAAACCTAGCTCCGTGCTTCTCTGAGTTTAACGTGTACCCACTGCATCTGGGAATACTCATGGCTCAGAGAGTCTCAGTCTGCAATGCTGCCAAAGCCCTCTGGGCACTGATTAGGAGATTCTTGTGGAGCTGGGAGAGAGGTGAATCCAATAATCAGCAAAGAGATATTAAATGGAAATAAATTTTACAAGTTTTCAGAATTTTGGTAGCAAATAAGACCATGCAATTTATATAGTTTAAAAATGAACAAGTCCCTTTTTAATATAAAAATGTGACGGACTTGTTGAAAGCTTCAAGTTATGCTATCCTTGACAACTGTAAGATTTCACATGAGGTATAATTTTTAATAATTTTACCTTTTATTCATTTATCCAACAAATCTTTGGTGTGCATTTATTTAGGAAGAAAAGTGTATGAATTTTACATAGAAACTGGCAATCCACTGAATCTAACCTATGCTACCAGGCAAGGTAAATTCTTTTTTGAGGAAGATCTCCTGCCTACCAATAGATGAAGCGTTTTTCAAAATATAACAAATTCAATTTGGCAAATGAAGAAACTCAAATATTCAGAGTAATAGCCAGGAGTACCTAATGCGTAAAGTAAGAAGAGACCTAAGTCTCACAGTTTATCCATGTTGAATAAGAATATTTGAGAGGTAGGTAGCTAAGCAAATGAAGGCTTGCCAGAGAACGTGGAAATAAAAAGTGAGGAAATCATGAATTATTACAAATGAATGGGAAAAGGACTGCAAGAAGGCATTTATTAGTAGAATCATAGCTAAGGAAAGTGAAGGATGAAGGATGTCTAAACTTCTTGCACTTAGACTTTTTGCATTGCAGAGAGGGCGGACACTGCCAGAGTTACTTCAGGGAAGGGAAAGTTAAAATATGCCACCTCTGCAAATTGAAGCCTGAAAAGGGAGTGAGAAATTAGTGGCACAGTGGGCAAATATTTTTAAAGAAATTATATTGTGAATAGTTTAAAAGAGAGACAAACCATTCATAAAATTCATTTTTGAAGTTGTATTTTAAATGCATTACCTCGCTTTGCTGAAAAATAACTCTAATTCTCTTTTCATGTGGGAAACTACATTAATGTAAGAAGAGAATATAGGTAGAAATAAAAAAGAAGAATGTGGGCTCAGATTTCCAGTAATAATCCACTGAATAGAATTAGAAAGTGTGGAAATCGCCCAGTTCAAAAGTCACATTCCAGGTCTCCTCTGTCTTTCGATTCTTAACAGTAAATTAGTCAACAGGAGAGCTTCTTTGTTTGGTAGTACTTTATTTGATAAAGTGATACTTTATCTGATCCAGTGAGCCATCTGCTTTGATGACATCACTTGATGAAATTGAGGTTCCCTTTTCAGGACTGAAATATTTTTTCAGGGGGGCAAAAGTATAAAAACCAAAAATTGTACTATCTCTCGTATCAACGAATTATTTAAATTCTGCTAAATGCAATTCAGAGTTCAGCAAATAATCTCATGTGGCTCATGAAAATTACAATTCTGTTTTATTCCCCCAGTTTGGCCCCAGAGTAATTTATCTTCTTCAGTATCTTTTCCTATGTTAATGCTACTTGGATAAAAGGATTCTTGTAGTACCTGGAGATGTGTAATATATCCCTTAGGCTTACTGAGTGAAAAAATGAATTGTTTTATTATTTAATAAGAAGTTTTAAGATCATAATAAATTGGTATTAAGCTAGTTAAAATGACCAATTTAGCAAATAAATTTTATCTTGCCAATGAATTTTTGCAAACACCTTATTTCCACCATGGTTGGCGTGTCATGTATAATCACTAGGTTTCAGTATAAAATTCAGTATCTATATAAGTCTTTGCTTTAAGCTACTATTTTTATTACATTTCCATTTTGTTTTGATTTGTGTTGTTTTTGAGACAAGTTCCCATTATATTACCCATGCTGGCCTTAAACTAGATGGGATCCTCCTGCCTCAGCTTTTTTAATATGGGGATTACCAGTACTTGTCACCACCTGCTAATGCATTACTCTTAAAATATTGTAAGTGTATAGAATTTGAACAACCCTGACTTTTTTGGAGGAATTAATGTGATATTTATAATACATGAAACATCGGAGTTTAACAATGTATGTAATAAGTTCTATTTGGTATCTAAACTGAAGCATATTCCTTAACAGGTTCATATACACTTTTATTTGTTTGATCCATAATTCACTTGTAGAAAAGTGAAATTGAATTGTTTCACTGTAACTCCCAAGTGGAAAATCATTTCAAGGGTTCTATGAATAGGCGCCTTTGCACAATCTGATTGGCTACCCTAAAGGCAGAACAAATTATATTATGCTAATGTGCATATTATGCTCAGAAATCGTAATGGAATTTACCATGCTAGTACATCAGTGTATATTGTCTTTCTAAAATGTAAGCTTATAGCTGTCAACTTTGCATAAAGAGAAGTTTCAAAGGTTTGTAATTGTCAGGTTTAGGGAGCTTGAAGCATTCTTACATTTCATAATAATGACTCAATGTTTCCTGCGATGGTAAATACACAGCTGAACACAGTGATAACCTTGATTAAGTCTAACAAGGCTGTAGGAGCATTCAGAAAAAGGCTTTTGCATCTTTATGTGATGTTCATAACAACCTGAGGAAAATTATTTGGATAGAACTCACTAGCAAAGCATTTGTTTGCATTGCCTGGTAAAATGTACCGACGGAAATTTCACTTTCCCAGGGCATGGAATTTATGGTCTAAAATGTTGAGGTTCTTTTTGACATAATTTACCAAGGAATGCTATTTTATTTTATTGCTCATCTGATAATTTAAAATGAAAGATTTCCTTTAAAATCGAGTAAACAAAGTTAAATGCTGCTATCTAGTACAAGTGCTTTATAAATGTTAGAATATGCTAAATATCTCTTGTTTCAACTAAGAACAAAACTGAAGATAGAAACTGCACACTATAGACTTTTCAAATTTTCTTTCTGATGAAGATAAAAATGATGTGGTTACAAAACCCCTTTGTAAACACTTATTCCAATTTGTTTTTCTTTTTTCTTAAGAAATCAGATAGTTTTATACAAGAATCACCTGTGTAAGGAAAACAGTTTATTCTAAACTTTAGCAAAGCTAATGGTATGAAATAAGGAATATTAAAGATGTTTATGTTAAAGCTGAGGTAAAAGTGGTGCTCTTAAGATATAAAATAGCTCACTGGGGACTTTCAGGGATTATTCTCAATACGATGAAGGTAAGACATATGCACTTTGGTAATAAACAACTCTTTAGTTCTCTATATCTCTAGGATCTTGTTTATTCTTTTGTTTAAGCAATACAGTGAGGGTATCAAGGCAAGAGAACACAGTATAATTTGATAGAAGAAAGTAATAAAATATAATGACATTTACTAATCCCTACTATTCCTACTGTTATTTTTGCTAGTTCATTAAATGGTTTTCTCTTTCACTAAATGTTCATTGACCCCCCGTGTATATGAAAGCTTTTACATAGCTCAACTCTAATTTGTTATTTCAGTAATTATTGTTCTTGAGTTATTTCTTAAGACTTTTTTTCATCAAAATGCCTTAAACATAAGATGTAATCTAGTATGGAAGCTTTATATTAACTTGAAAAATCTCTTGCTTAAATATACAAGATGTTTTTTTCTAATCTCATTATGAGATGTTTAGGGGTATAACACTCGTTCACACAGAAACAGGTCACTTGGCGTCTTGGTGGAGAAAGATTAGCACCTGCATTTTGAAGCACTAAGCCTTTTTAATATTCCCCTGACAAATCAGCTTTTAGGATTCAGCCAGCAAATAGGGACAGGGAGAAACTGTAAACACTCAGCTAAGTGGTTACAGATACATGAGCAATTAAAATGAGGTAATTTTATTTGTGAAAGAGGTTTGGGCTTAATTTGAAGCAGACAAGAGTCGAGCGTTCTGCTCAAGTTCCAACAGCACCACCAGCACCAGTCATCAAAACCGTCTGCAAGCGTGAGACGGAAAAGGGCTCAGGCCTTAGGTGCGCGTTTGGCAGCACACGTGAGAGTGATGAAAGCACAGTAATGCGGTGAACGGAGGATGCACAGCGCCGCTTAACGATCTGGACTGCGCATGGGAGGGCGATTTCCTTCTTCAGGTGTTTCTATTATTTCAGGGCAATTGTGTCATGATTGATGAAAGGAAATAACATTTAATTCAAGAGGTGGTACAGAGACATTTTATTCTTACTAATTTGAGTATTTCTGTTGTTGTATATTGAGTGTCACTTTTAAAAAGTCGTAATAAAGTTAAACGACTTTAGAAATTGTCATTACTCCTTAAGAGCTTTGCAGATTCAGTGGATTTATTGTTCATGTTTAACCGTCAGCTTTTAACTTTCCAAAGTAACGATGTTTCCTACGTTATTAATTTCTCAATTAAATAGTGTAAAACTGAGCATTGCTTTCTTTTATCTGATCACAATTTTTGTTTGATCTTTTGTAGCACTCAATATAGCAAGTATCTCCACTCTTCCTTTCCCTGGGAGCTTCCTTGATCAGGGTCCTTCTTTTTAGAATTCTTGTAGTATGGTCGATGATTCCTCCAACTTTCCCTCTGGCCTGCATCCCAAGTTTGTCCATAGCTTTCACAATGCCTTCTGTTATCCAACAGAGGTTCTTCCGCATAAAAGAGATTTGCATCCCTTTCAATAAGCATTCTTGTAATGTTGGCCCCTGAGAATTTTCTTTCCTCAATTTCCTACCATCTGTACCACGCATCTAATATTTTATAGCTTTATTTTCCTCAAAATTTGTGAGACTTTGTTGACAAAAATAAAAAGTTATTTTTAAATGAAAATACATGCTTGAAAACTCTGAGAGTTTTAGAAATAACCTGCCCAGTTTCTTTATCTACTAGTCCCTGAGTTAATCTGAGAAAAGGGAATTATAACACCTAGTTGTAGCACTGTTTCTTTTATTGCAATCAGAACATGTAAAGCCTTGGGGTCCTATTCAGCCACATCAATATTCAATAAATGATGATCAAAATAAATAGTGCTTAGAAAGTTTAATTTTATTAGAAAAGTATTTATTATGCCCTCAAAAAGGAAGCACAGAAAATGTGGGGGAAAAAAACCTGTTAATGATTCCATGAACGATTTTAGGTGAAAATGTGTAGTTTCAAATTTATACTGGTGCCTGGAAGAAACTGAGAAAATGTGACATTGCATGGCAAATTAGGCACAGTAATGAACCTCGACCATCATTCAGCTTTTATCAAAAGAGAAGTGGCAACTTTAAAATTAAGACAAAGACAATTTTAAAAATGTCTTTGCTGTCTCAAAGCTTCCACCAGTTTGAAATGTACTCATTGATCCGATTAAGGTTTCATTTCTGTCTCCCAAGGACCTTTCATTTTCTCAGTACTTCATCACTGTTATTACTCTTCAAGAATTTTCAGGTTCATATTGGTGGAACCAGCCTGGCAGATGAGGCAGGGGCATTATAATACAGCGTTGTCCTGTATTTTTTTTTTGTCGCAATTTTCTATTATGGAACAAGAAAAGAGTCTTTAGATTTAAGAGCATTTTATAGCAATGCATACAATCATGCAAATAGGCTTGTATGCTGCGTCCATATGATTAGCACTGTATACACATATGAGAAGAAAGAGAATTCTAAATAGATTACTGCATCATAGTATTTTAAGTGACTAGGACTCATCTGTCTCCCCAGTTAGATAGGAATAGGTAAATGAGCATAGAAATCCAAGTGAGCACAATGCTACCATGTACTTTACGCTGTGGTGGGAAGACCCTGGACTCACCTTTGGCTTCTCCACATTCTCCTCCTCCCTATCATGCCCAGGACGTAGACGCATGCTCACCCCCTCTCCTGTAACTACACAGTATGCATCGAGTCAGATTTCCTGAACTCAAGTGCTATCATCTTTCCAAAATCACTATGGTTTGTTGAATTTCCTAGTAGATCTTGTCACTTGGCCTCTTTTCTATATTCACAGCCTGAGGGGAGTGTTTTACACCCATCCTGGATCACTTGCCTACACTGAGACATCTCCAGTGTCCCCTATAACACAATAGTGGAAGCACAGAATCTTTGCAGTGACCCTACCTGCTACCTTGAGAAAACTTCTAGCCCTGCTCTGCTGGGTTTCCTGCCAATTGTGCTGACTCTCAATATTCCTGGGCTATTCCTCCTCGGTGGACACACTGTCTCTCTGTGCTAACTTCTCCCCTTACGCTGATTCATTTTAATTCATAACACTTATTATCACTCAAGATTAGATTTAGGTTTATTTATATATTGTGGGTGTTGTTCTTCAGTCACTGTTTGAAAGCACCCTGTATATTTTCTTTTTTCATTTTCTCTTATGTGAATAAGCTCAAAACTTAGGCAAGGGCATTATTCATTTCTTGGCTCTATTCTGAGTCATTTGAATAGGGTTAATCTCATAGTCAACTTTCCATAAAAGTTCACAGTTTTTAAAATATCATAGTGAGTCCTGTCCATTTAGAATATACAGGTAAATATGCACCTTTGGTTTTGCTGGTATATAATTTAGAAATGATAGTAGCAGTTCATTCATCAACTTGTTCACCCATAGTAGAAATATTTATTTAATCCTTTTAATGAACTATATAATATTCCAGGACTTCAAAGATCAAGGGAAATAGTTATGTAAAAAATATATTTGCCTTTATGGGGCTTGCATTCTTATCCTGGTGGTAAATTTATGTAAATGATTATAGTTTTGGAAATAAGACTAACTGAATCTCTTTGGGATTACTCACAAAATGGCTTTAAAGAATCCTTTCCCCTAATTCAACATAATTAAAACTCTTTATTTTTGTGCTGCTTTCCAATTTCAAAAGTTTTTTTTGAAACTATGACTAATTAAGATAAAACCAATTTTCTACAACAGAAAATAATTGGATTGTAATGGATTTACAAGAAATACCCACTACATTGGTCTTAAGAAAAACTCAAAGTCTGCAGTATAAATGCAGCAACAGTGAGACCTCTGGCATATCTGGATGGCAAATCCCGCATCATTGCAAAGTTCATTTGAGTTTTCCACGAAGTGAGCATTCGTTTATTTTGCTGTCTACTCATCCTGCAAATATCCTTGGATGTTAGAATTTACCAGGCATTTTGCCAAGTCCTAAGGTTGTAATACATGTTCTCTGCCCTTAAGAAGCTCATTTCACCATAGGGCCTAATTATATAAAGAAATAATGATGAATATCATGTAAATGTGATAGTAAGTGTAGACTGCACAGTCGAAGACAGCATGAGAAGTTGGACTCAATCCGGACCCTTTAACTCACAAATTCCATGTTTTGACACTCTGTAGCATTCATCTTGCTTTCGGTAAATTGATATAGGCTTTTTAAAATTCCAGTTATTTTTCTACTCATACTGGCTAATCTTTTAAACCCCCTTTGGGTTACACATTTATGTATTATATAATATATAATATATATATACATACATATTTGATATAGTTATGAACTTATCCTTCTGTATTTTCACACTGAAATGCATGCTATATTTACTCAACACACATATTTTGCCAAATTATGAGAAACATTTAAAATGACCTTAAGAGGGTATAGTCAATATAAAAAAAAATCAGACACAAAATTCAGTACATCCAAATGCATGTCATGCTCTAAGCCTGCTAAAGAAGCCATATGAATTCTGATAAGTAACTTGGTTATAATTGAGGCACAAGTATCCAGAAGTTTTAATTAAGTGGATACAAAGCTGGAGTTTCCAGGAAGTAAGTGTTGTACCATCCAGTGGTTTTCCATTGAACATAAGTTGGTAAACCATTCCCTTTCCTCTAGGACATGGGTACAGCAGTAGTTTTCAGAGTGAACCCAAACTTCTCTGTTTTTGGTCTCTGGCCTTCATAAAACTGCTGTCCATCTTCTAAGCTTATGAGTTATTTTCTCCAAACAGGAGAACAAGACCCCAGTATTTAAAAGTAAAACACCTTCCATGCTGTTCAGTCCTGTTACCTTTAACATAGAGGTACTGAAGGAGATTCCAGACAACGGCAGAAGTTTCCCAAACTATTCCCTTTCCTTTTAACTCTGGCATGGGTGCTTCCCCATTTTCGTTTTTGGAGACAGAAGAGCAAAAGAGAGCACAGAGCTTCCAGAAGTACCTAGGCCTACACTGGAAACCTGGATATTCTTCTAACAATTGTGGCATCTCAGAAGATGTCACCTTCCTTGTCACTTTCTCTAGCCCTAAAATAAAGACACATTGTTCATTTCACATAGTCTTTTGGGGATTTGTGGGCTTTTATGTGAATTTTGCAGGAGCATTTTCGATTAACATCGTGATTTTACAGACCATTAGGGTGCAATGCATACATTGGATAATTTCAATGCTTACATTAAAATCATAAAGAGTGATAGATAAAAATGTTACTTTCCTCGTATACCTATATATCTTCCTTGATTTCATATCCTGTTGTCATGAGGGTCAGTCCAGTCTATTTTTTTTTTTCGAAAATAGGATTCAAATCTATCCTTGATGCATCAATAATTTTTAATAAGGTATTTCAATTCAAAAATGCAAGATGAAATCATCTCTAAAATTGAAAAAATTAGCTTAAAGTAAAAGTCACTACACTTATTCTTCTTTTTTTCCCCTTTGAACCAGATATATGCAAAGATTAATTTGCAAATATCTTTAGCACTGACTAGGTAACTTTGGAGGCCTAGCCTTTGCTCTGATATTGTTTGATATTATCTTAGTCATAGACTCTAAGATACCTGAAAATATTAATATCATATCTAAGGTGAAATCTGAGAAAAAGTGTGCATTGGTTCACTGTTGGTCTCTAGTATAACTACAGTTGGATGTTATAGTTTTAAATAACCAGATCCTGGGGCTGGGGATTAAGCTCAGTGGTCTAAGTGCCTGCCTGGCAAGCACAAGGTTGTGAGTTCGATCCCCAGTACCAAAAAAAAAATACTAATTAGACCCTGACCACAATAAAATGCATATTTTTATAACGACTGTGCACTTGTTTTAGCAAAAGGTAAAATGTTATGTTAAACACTATAGACATTTCAAAAAGCAAAATTGAATTAACAATTTTATTTATGCACATAAACATAATAAAGCTTAATAAAAATATATCACAATAATAAGTTTCAATCATGTTTTCTCTAGGAACTGTGATTACATGACAAATTTGGGGAGTTTTTTTCCATATATATATATATATATATATATATATATATATGCATTTTTCCATATATATATAATATATATTATATATAATATATATATAATGCTTGTTTTTTAGTTTTCCTCACATAACCTTGATCCTCCAAAGAATATCTTCTGAATGTAAATAATAACTGAAACAAACAAGGTATTAGTTGTAGCATTACAAGTAATAGTCTTACTCAAGTTTCTTAAATAAATCCTTAGAAAAAAACTCATTGAATTTCCAAACTTTGTTGCTTTACGTTATGAAACAATAGCTTCCTGTGGCATATCTCAGAGACTTGTCACGTTTATAATCACATTAAGAGTTAGGAGTTAGTATTAGATAGAAGTCTATTTTTCTTATAATGGATAGATATGTAATACATATTGCTAGTTTTGTGTGTGAGCAAAGGTAAATGAAATACTACCTTTAAAAGCTCATTTTGAGCCAGGCGTTGTGGAACATACCTATAATCCCAGCATTCAGGAGGCTGACGCAGGCGAATTGCTGTAAGTTCGAGGCCTGCATGGGCTACAAAGTGAGTTCAAGGCCAGCCTGAGCTCCATAGTGAGACCCGGTCTCAAAAATATATAAAAGAAGCACCTCATATTGACTTATTGAGAGTCTTATATTAATATTGTTTTTACAAACCTGAAAGAACTATCAAGATGTGTTAAATAGATTTTGATATGTAAGCATATTATTGTTAATATATTTTAGAGCATTTAATTTGTTAAAAATTTCATGCCTATTTAAATGGCTTTTACATATTATGCTATCTATAGTATATGTTTACCAATCTAATAAAAAATAATTCCATAATTGAATTTTAAAGTGACAGTAGTAGTAATAATAATATACCTGAGATGTGTTCCATCAGTGTCTCAGAATGCACTTTCCAAATGAATTACAAAACAAAATTTTTATAAGTACAATGGCAGTAGTTACCAGGCATACTGCTGTGGCACTCAACAGCCCCAGATGTAATATTTTTTGTCACTTAGTGTTGCAGGATTTCTCTTTATTACCATGTGTTCTTCCAACGAGAAGTCTAATCACCTCTCAACAACAGAATTATTAACCAAGATAATGCCTGCACGACCAAATGCTAGGCAGAGGATAAGCACTCAGTGAGTAGTACTGTGGAGATGAGAAAGTTAAAAAGGATTTTAAAACAAGAGAAGTCCTGTGGTTAAAGCATTTTGGAATGCTGCTGCAGACAAGAAGTTGAACAGTATTTTTTTTTTCTTTTTCTTCTGTGTTCCCTGGAGCTTTTAACATGTTAATGTGCAACGTGAATCTTTTGAATTCTACAATTCCCAAATTTACTTAACTGTGAAGCACCTTAGCTCCTCTCTTTTTCCACATAGAGTCTCTTGGGACTTCCTATGCACTCTTAAATAATTTCTTAGGGAACCACTTACCTACTAATCGCCAAGCATGCAACTTTCATGCTGGCTAGGTCTTCAACAACATGAATAAAAAAAATTCAAGTCCTAATTATCAAATGTCAGAGTGATGAATCTTAAAAAAAAAAAAAAACTGTTCATGAACATGTCAGCTAAGCAGATATTTCAGGAATATAATTTTCAATTGCACCAAAATTAATCTCTGTGCTTTTTTAGAAGTCCCTGTGATTACTGGAGCATAATATTTAGCTAATACCTTCAAAGTTTAGTAATTGTTATTTTTTTAATTGTGGAAATTCATTTCCACCATTTTTGCTAGCATAACATAAATATTTATATTCTCCAGTTTTGGTGGACCAATGGGAAATATTCCTTTCACTTTCTGAAGTTTCCATGAATAAATGAGAGAGACTAAAAAAAACGAGGGCATATTAATTTTATTATCTTGCAAGGGCAAAAAAATCAAAGCATTGGACAAATCATAAAGACTATGATTACAGACTATCTTAAATTATTAAGAAACTTATATGTCTCTTTTGCTACAAGAAGGGCAATGCATAGAGAATGTCAGGGAACAGTAAATGATTTTTAGGGGAACCAAATGGTTTTGCTCAACATGCATTGCACTAGAATTCTCTTTGGCTCAAAAAACAAAACAATGACCTGTAAATGACTTTCTTTGGAACCAAATAGAAAGCAAAAATGTGTGACAAAGCCCTGTCCAAGACTGTAGACAAACTGCAGGTGCCCTTTTTTGAGACAGGAGTTTAGACAACTAAAATTCAGGAAACGTCCCAAGGTTACAGATTTCTTGCTTAGGATACAGATTTGCAGGAGACAGGGAGGGAGCCAAGCAGAGCATATTTTGCAAAAGTCACTGGACTTCTTTGGTTCTTTTACTGTCACATTCTATTTAGATTTCACCAGCACATTTTTGAAGTGGCAGAAAATTATAGATTGCTAATATAATTGATTACAAAAGTAAGCTGTTAAAAAGGATTATTAGATATCGGATGTAAAGGGTGAAACTTAAGCCTTATCATCTCAATCCACATACTCACCTGTGCTATTTTTATTCTAATTGTTCTGCATGTCCATAGTTTTAAAAATCACACCTTCCTAATTGTACCAGAGGGAGCCACAAAGATCTCACTTCCTGTGCCTGCAGGTTAAAACCTCTTACACCCCACCGGCCAGCCCACACCTCTTTTTTCTTCCCTGTCTCCTAAACTCAGTAAACTTCATGGCTTTATCCTCTGTCTCCACTGAGGTTTTTATAGGTCACTGCACACTCTTGGTCATTTTTCCTTGTTTGCCTTCGTGAGTATCATTCTTCGTGACAGCTAACTCCAGCTCATGGAGCCAGGGGGACATCTAGAAGCTTTCTGGAAACCTTCCATCCAAAACTGCACGTCACGCCATTCATCTATGTGACCATCTCATACTATTACTGCTAATATTCGCAGTGAACATTCTGTGCTCTAGAAGTCTGTTTGAACGCTTTGCAGTTTCTAAGAAGGCCATCTATTTGAGGACAAATATTCTTGCCTGTTAATGGTTGACACCTCTGTGATCTCTCACTTGCTATACAGTTATTATCTGTGATCAGCCTCACCAAGTGTGAAATATGTCCATTCCACGAATAACCCAAAAAAAAAATTTGTGAATCTTCTCGGTTACCTGGTTTCTGAGTGTTTGGTCTACTAGGTCAATATTGTTTTGTGGATACAATTAAGTAGCACTGATGGTTTGTTCTTTCAAAACCAAAACTTCCTGATCCCAAAGATATTAGTTCTCCCACTGATTTTCTGAATTATTCTGATATCAACTGCATCCCATTCAGATGCATGCTGGTAATGAACTTCCCAGATATGCTGAGGCCACTAATGTCCTTTAAACTCTCGTATTCTCCCCTAGCCCATGGCCAGAAGAGTCTCAGAATCTTCATCAACCCCCCATGCCCCAATTGATCTTCATCGAAATGGCCACAATCATGCACAGGATACTAGGATAGGTCATTAAGAAACAAAAGTAGAACTCAACAGGGATGTTGACTTTTACACACGCACTGTTTTTTCTGTTATGTCTCAGCATGAATCTATCTCATGACACCATCTTTCTGTGCTCTGTTGAGCACTGCATTGGAATGTTCTTTCCAGGGCTTCTTACGGCACGCAAGGCCCCTGTGTTCATGCGTTGTCCTGTTTCAAATTATATTTGAAAATCTCACTAGGGGCACAATGACATCCTGTGCTCAGAGAGACAACACTTCTATCCACGCAGTTCCCTCCCAGACTTATACCAGCAAAGAGATGGCCCCTCTCCCCCGCCTTTATAAGACGTCTGCCCTTAGACTTGAGGTGAGTGGACTTCCTTTTGCACTGCACACAGCCCTGCTTTCTGAGGACACAGCCTTTCCCCCCACTGCCCTGGGGGGATAGAAGCTCAGAGAAATGAGTTGGGGGGGTTAGGGTGGCGGGGAGCAGAGAATATAAATAGCCAGCAGAGAGTATCACGGCCTTGAAGCTGAGCCTGGCAGGTGTAGAAAGCTGTGCGTGCACAGAAGGCAGAAATTTAATTTTCACCCATTTTCATCGCATGTTCTTTCGTGAACAGAAGGAGGGAAAAGAAAGAGTACGTCTTCGTACTAATTAGGAAAATAAAGACTAAAATAGGCATTTTGGAATTGGACATGTGATGGACACCATTTGTTCTCTCTTCTCCTTCTGTGTTTTCTTTTCTATTTTTTCTTCAAGCACTGCTTTTCCTCTGACTTCTCCTAGTCCCCGGATCCTCACTCCCTTCCTTTATCGGCTGTCTGTAGCTGCTGGTGACAGATCTCACAGCCCGGGGGATGTGGCAGCCATGGGTGTCAGCAGCTCTTCACAGCTGGCCGAATCGCCGTTTTCACCTGATTTTGTCCCATTAAAAAAGAGAAAAGAACCAAACCCAATGGCAAATTAAACTGACAAGTTTGCTGGCCAGTGGCAGAGGGGACTTATTTTCAGTCAAGTTATTTTTAAATCTCTTCTCGGACCATGTTTCCCTTCCTGTCACTGCCTCCACCTGTGTGTGACAGCTAAGATGTTTTTATTGTTCATCTCAGTCTCCGCTTTTCATACCCAGAATTGTTTTCTTAACTGGCAGTAGATCACCTAAACTGTCTGACCCCCACAATTAACTTTGTCCCCAAAGTTACAAAACCTATATTGTATTTCATTCATTGTCTAACAGCCCGAATATCTAGGAGTTACTGATGCTGTCAGAAAGTGAGACCCAAGATATGAGTCACAGACTAGCTCAGCACATAATGGCTCGCTAAGTGCAGGACAGGGTGGCAGGTCACGAGGCGGGGAGACCTATCTGGAAGTCTTGAATAGATGACCCTGTAGATTACAAGTCAACGGTCACAGAATAATTTCTTCTCTGAGTGTTGCATGCTACGTGCCCTTTTCTAGATGGCAGCAGATAGGGGCTTTGAGGATTGTGTGGTCCAAAGAGTATTTTTATTTCAAGACTGTGCTTTTTATAAACATGGCAAAACTTCATTTAAAAGTAGGATGATTCTAAAAAGAAAAACCCAAGTGGGGGGAGCATACTAATTTTAGATTTAAGTGAAATCAAAATTAGAATATTATGTAAGAATCCATATGGTAACCTTTACCAAAACGGAACACAGCAGAGGAACTGTCCCTGACATGGCGAGAGAAAAGGAATGGCTTGTCATGTTTCATTTTCCACACTTAAGAATAAAGGAATCTTATATTTGAGTTCTGGTGATTTCTGATATGGAAGATGAACAGGATTCTGGAAATACACACGAAACTCAGTGATCATCTACTATGTATTATTGCATGAGATAAATTGACAAGAGTTTCTGGAAGGTTTAATGGTTCTTGGCATTGTTAAACATGAGGAGTAGGGTTTCATGAAGGTTTGTAGGACTTCAATCTTACAAGTACAGTACTTTCCAAGACACCATCACAACAGCATCCACTTAACGACCCTAGGGATGATTCCAGTGAAACACTTCTGCAGGTGAAATATGGCTCTCCCTGGCTGATTTATGTATCATGTTACCATCAATCTGTCACCTGTTATTCAGGACAAGTTATATTAAGTGCTGAAGTAATTAATCTTGGAACAAAGTATAATGCAGTGTGAACTGCATAGGATAAGGCTCAGATTTCTGTTAGTTTACAATCACAGACGGTTACAAAAATCCGCAATAATATTGAAAATTCGGGAGCATTTTTTGTGTGCCAGGTCTTCTAGTAAGCTTTTGATGCAGACTATCTCATTTCGTTCTGGAAACAGCCCAAAGACAGGGTTACTGCTTTTACCATTTGTAAGTGAGTTAGGGTTAGTGCAGTTGAGCAATGGGTTTCTTTTTCTTACCCATGGAGAATTCTAAGAGTATAATAGGACAAACATAGCGATGTATGCTATTAGATCGCTAAAAGACAAGATAGGTCCAGTTTATTAGAGTTTAAAAAATTATTCACAGGAATGGAAAGAGAAGCACCAGGAGAGCTAGATGTCTGAATTAGGACTTCTGGAAGTAAATATCTAACTTTTCTTTGATTAATCTGTTTACTAACTCTGTGACCTTGGAATTGTCATGACTGTCACACTCAATTTCCTTCTCTATACAGTATACATGATAATGAGTGATATCCTTCAATATAACCAATGAACAAATATACAGAAGACATTATTATTTGCTCATCTGTCCATTTGCTAAATAAAATTGCAGGGGAAAAAAATCCTCATTCCCTTAACCAACAATGAATATGGAGACCTTCAAGCTTCCATATCAAACCTCCAGCACCCTTTCTATCTCATTCAGTCTTTCCATATTGTCTACATCAAGTCTCACTGTTCTCATCAGCCTCATTATATCCAAGAAATAAAATGGCCCACTTGACATTTTTCCTGGAAAAAAAAAAAAGATCAGAGAAAACATAAGTCACAGACCTTAAGCATTATGGCTAAGCATTATGCTTAAGACCTTAAGCAAGTATTATGTTAATTTTTTGTGGAAAAAATAGTTATAATTACTCATTGACAGTAGAAATAACCTTATTGTCAAAGCACATTTTGGAGAATTAAATTAGGCTGAGCCTGAGCTTCCAAATTTCAAATCTATTGTGTCCAAGTGGAAGAAAATGTTAATAAAAGTTTATCGAAGTAGTTCATTTTTGTGGATGAACTTGTTTAATTCAGATTCTCTTCCTTTCTTCTCACACTGGCTGAATTCCTTGATTTTACCTACATTTTTCCAGCAAGAAGTCAGAGGACAATGGAGACCGAGCGAGACAGTGGCACGGGAGAGGAGGGCCAGCGGAGAGAGAGGTGACCTTCACTGGGGCGTCCTGGCTTCACTGCTGCCTGTCACTGGGCGCACACTGAGCTTGACCCAGAAAATCGGTCAGGTTATATAAAGAAGGAGGAAATTCTCTCCTTTTTAAAAAATTCTTGTATGTGGATTTTTTTTCCTGTCCCCTGGACTTAGAAGAAGAAAAAAAAATGCTTTAAAGGATTTAATGCCTGAACTCACTCTGGGATACTAAAAGTATGAATAGTTATGGAAGAAATGACCAAATTCACAAACACGGGAAAGGAGAATGAACATTGGGGTGAATGGTTATTTTTTTAAGGGTGCATGCAGGTGTGTAAATGAGACCGTAGCAAATCCTTCGGGTTACTATTTATTCTCTTTTTAAAAAAAATGTTAGGTGGAAATATTTTACTTTTGAAAGGAATAGACTTAGACCTCATTTAGAGTGAAGAGATCTATGCAGAAATATAGTTTTCTTAGACATGCAAAAACAAACCCCCCCCAAAAATGACATCATTAACTTTGACCTTGTTCTCTCACTTCACCCTCATCAGAAAGCAATTACCAATGCCCTCCCCACACTGCGCTCTGTCAGAAGGGCAAGGATCCTGCAGGAGCTACTCAGGGCGGGTCACCGGGACTCGGTAAAGGGACTCTAACCTTGTCTCCTCAAGCCTCTGTGTTTTCCACAGTTTATTTCCTGTGGTTAAATCAAGGCAACACTTGAGAAATGGAGATTCACCTCCCCCTTATGTGGGTTGCAAACGTTAGGATTTTTAGTGGAACTTTTCTGGACCACTTTTCTTCCAGTGAAATTGTCAGGCTCTCCCTCACCACGTTCTGTGGCGCTGTCCCTGCCTGAGTACTGGGTGCTTCTGGTCAGAATGCACACTGCACCTGAGAGGTGCGGGCCTCTCTTCCCCTTGCGACACCCCAAGCAGCACTGTGATGGTGTCCACCATAGCACAGTGGGAATAGGAGAGTTAGTTTGGTGTCACTGATACTTTAGAGGAAAATAATTATTCTGATAGAACACATATTACATTTTGTGGTTGAGAATGATGATTATAGGCATTTAAAATGTGTGCAATGTTTCTGCTTTACCTATGTGGTTTGGAAGGCCTTTTCTATACAAGGCTTATTTACTCTCAGAACTCTAAATTCACCGTGTCATTTTAACACATTCTTGGAGGCTGACAGAGCTGGAATACTTTCATAGGCTAATGCAAGTGGACACACAGAAGTGCCAAAGTGCATTAGGAAAATGGAAATCTCTTCTGCTTCATGGTTGAATTTACCCTTCTCCAGAGACTGAATTTATTTGCATATTTTATTTCAAATGTAGGAGAGTTACAATGAAAGAAGTTGGAAATTAAATAAATGCAATCATTAAATGACAAATGTCACAATGACAAACCTGGAAACCTATCATGAGATTTTCCTTCCGTAGGAATTTAAGTCTTTGTTACTCCTTTGTGAAAAAGATCTCTCTGCTGTAAAACTGAGTGAAATTGTACAGGAAAAGGTTGATATTTAGTAACTATTGTATGTATTACTTATACATAAGAGGAATAAAAGTAAATAGAATAAATATATTTATAGGATTGATTTTCCTAAATGATTTTCTTTTCTCTAAATCTTCTTTGCTAAGTCTGTGCATGATTGTCCTCCATTTAATAGTTTGAAATATTGAAATCACTAAAGTAGTTTACAGGTGCTCAACTAACCTGTTTTATAAGTGAAATATGGAAACCTTACTTATAAACAAAAATATGCATCACTGTGACCATGTTTGGATAGCAAATTAATTTTATCAGTCATAATGAAAATGCAAGTATTTAAAGTAATCTTTTATAAATGTCAAATAAAGACAAATCTAGATATATTTAATTGTTAAACATGGATGATTTTTATAAAATTTTTGAACTTTGATACTGTATGATATTATTTAATGATTATAATTTATGAAGAAAAAGAGAATATATGGACAAAATTCTCTTCTAACACTGAGCATGTCATCAATTAGGTTTTGTAATCATGGCATAGATTCGTACATCTTGGTGATTGATTTCTTGATATTGTTTATCCACAACCTGGACTTTAATGAATTGCTTTTCTCCATCTTGAAGGTATGTGGACATCCCTCACTCGTGTCTTTGTTATTTTGCATCCAAAGCTCTATACCTACTTAGTTCTCAATATATAATAAGAGAAATAGCAAACCACAAAATAAATATAATAAGCAGAGGTTTGATGCCGAATTAGTCATTTCAACTTCCAGTCATTGTCCTTGTGTGTTAGTGCCCTTGACAGGTAAATGTGAGCTTCTGTGCCAGCTAAGAAAATGCAAATTGCTAAGCGAGGGCAGTAGGGAGTCAGCTAAACAGTACCCAGGGTCGCCTAACCACCCATGAAGTAGGAGAGAGGAGAGTAGGGCTTCCGAATGTGACGGCCATGAAAGCCGTTTTGAGGAGCTCGCTGGAGACCTGCCAGGGTCAGCTGCAAAGTTTTTATCCTTAAACTTTGTTTTGTTTCTTCCTTTTCAAATATTACATATTCCCAGGCTAGTAAGACCTGAATCCCAGGACATTTAGATGAGTTAGGAATGGTTTTTTTAACTATCATATCCCAAGTCAAAGAGTTAGTTTGGAAATTCTCTAGATATTAAGAATGGAGACAATGTATCTTTTTCTTTTGAAATTTTACCATGCCAACTAGCTTGTGGTGGGTCCCCATGTGAGTGTGACCACTACTGTGTAAATTACAATCAATGGTTTTTATCATGGAGACTCGGACTCTCGGTTGCCATGAAAAGTTTTGCTATTTATTGGTTTACAGAGCATGATCTTTCTCTCTCTTTCTATATAATTATTTATACTTGCATAGTTATCAATATAATGCATGTAATTGAGCAAAAGGAAATGAAAAAGGAAGAATAACATTAGATGTGAAGCAATTATTGGGTCAGTTACCAGTATTTTCTACATTTTCCCCTCAACTTAATCAGGGATGATGTCAAAATAAAATAAAAGAAAAGAAAAGAACATGTATTTTTATTTTCTACATGATATTTTCTCATTCATTTGTATATTCACCTCTCCCTTATTTCCAGAAAATAAATTCATGTTTAAAAATGTGTTCATGGTACTAGATCAACAGTATGATGATCTAGCAGAAATAACGGGCATGCTTTGTAAGGATTCTGGACTAGAATAAAACGTTTCATCCTGATCATTCTCATATTCCAGCTTTTCCCTATGGTGAAGCAATTCTGGAAAAGAACTGCAGTGTGTATGGCTTCAAATGCATTTATTAAATAGTATTTCATATAATTTTGTACCATGTTGATTTACATAAGCCCAGGAGGAGGAGGAGGAGGAGGAGGAGGAAAAGAAGGAGGAGAAGCTGAATCCTGCAGTGAAGCCAGGTTCATTTAATACACTCAAAAAACAAAACTTAGGGTTATAATCCAAACACATCGTGGCTTTTCTCATCCTTGTACCACATTTTCTACCTACTTATAAATCTCCCGAATACTTCTTAACAGTTTCTCAATGCCATTTGCTATTCCACTCTGCTCCCCTTTGTGTGGTCCTTTCCCACCCAGTTTTCTTCCTTGCTTATTGAATTTCTAACTAAATCCCGCCAGGACCCTTTCAGGGTGGCAGAGCGCGTTCGCTGGGAGGCTGGTCTTCCCTGTGCTGCTTCAGCCCGAGTCCAGGTACAGAAGTGTTGCTCTCTAAACAGCAGCTGGTACAAGTCAGTGCTGTACCCGGCAGAGGGAAGCTGCAGCTGGGCTGCCAAGCTGACCTGACTGCCCAGCTCTTGTTAGGCCTTAAAGGCATCAAGACTGAAAGAAAACCTCAAGAACTTGACACAGATTTTTAGGTTACCCAAAGACAGCTTCTAAGGAAGAGAATATATGAACACAGAATTGTGCTTCTCTGTTTCTTTAGATTTCTATGTTTTGATTATAATTTGCTAACCTCCTAGTTCCCGTTTGAATGCTGCCTAGTTTTAAGTGCTACTTTTGAGCCACGTTACAGGTTAATAACAGGTGTAACCTCTCAACCTGTTTTTACTTCTATGCTATTTAAACCGTAACCCATTAGCAGCAGTTACTTTTACTATGCTGAGAAACATGCAACATTTTAAATTTGGCGTGTCCTTTGCATTGATTCAAGGAAACCATGGGAGATCTATGGTAAACTCTTCGGTGCAATTTGTAAAGAATAATTAATGAATTGCTGAATTGCATTTTGGAAAGCTAGTATTGATTTACATTTAAGAGTAGACAATCGATAGGACATTATTGATTTGTAATAAGAGTACTAAAATTTTTATATCATTTCCTCATGCTGCATGGTAGGGTTATTCCAACACTCCTTCACTCAAATCTTTAGACTCCTCTTGAGCATTTAATGCATGGAATATAGAATAAAATTCTGCCCAAGCATTACATGCCTGCTTTTTCTGCTCTTTTATGATCACATCTATCACTTCACTGGACCATAGGATCCTTGAGGCTGTGATTCTATCACACTGCAGTCACAGACCAGGTGTTAAACAGTTTCTGCTAATTAGTTGATATTACAGTCATCATTTTACTTCCCCAAGTAATACTGCTGAATTTGTACTACTTGTTCTCTAGAACTGTTCAAAATTCAACATGAAAATGGAAGGAACGTTTGCAAATGGAAAAACAGCACTAATACCATATTGAAACCCTTTAAAATTTTTATTGTGCATTTTTCTGGTTTTGCGACAAATTTTATGTATCTGTATATTCAGTTTTCATTAAGATAATACCACTAATCAATAAAACTGAATCCATTACTAGACTTGCAAATTGTTTTCTCTGGCTATTCCATCTTATAACCTCAGGAAGGCAGGAAAGGAAGGAGACTTAAGTCAATGCTCAAATAAATTTTCTTCCAAAGCATTTTAATGACATTCACATCTAAACAAATGGCCCCAATTGTATTAAACTTCAGGGACTGTGTCATTAAAAAAAAAATCAGGAGATGGTTACATGTTGCAAAGAAAAAAAAATGCCCAAATTACAAAAACAAAACAAAAAAAATCTGATGTTAAATAATTGTAAATTAATGAAGATCCCTGGGAAAACTGTAGAATGAAATATCAAGTTGATTTTAAGGTGTTTTGTGGGAGGTTCCTAAGGAGGAGAATGAATATATATATATATATATATATATATATTGTTTTTAATTATCTTTATGTCTCAAATATGTAATGTCTTTGGAATGAGTCTCTTAAGTGTGAATCAAGAGCTTACTTATTTTAGAAGAGTCTCTCAGGAAATGGATTCCTGTTTATTTACTGGCAATCACTTTTCCATTCTCTTTAAACTCCTTGATATCCTGAGCGTCCACTGGGCCAGCTATTCTAATCTCTATAAATTTACATCAATATTTATTTGCCCTTCTTAATTTCAAATAATGATTAGAATTCTAGTTACCTTATGTACCATTCATTTTGTGTCCTTCCATTTTTCATGGATAATACTTGATGTTGATGCATAAGTTTTAATATTTAGTATATTTTTCTTTATGACATACCCAGAAAATTCATATCCAGTGCTGTTGTGAAAGAGTGCTTCTTGGTATGAGTACACATACAGACCTGGGGAGCCAGTAAATGCAGATTTCGATGCAATGAATTGAGAATAAGTCTGTGCAGACCAGGTGCTGGTGATGCAGGGCTGAAGTTATATAGAGCCTCAGAGTAGAAAATCAGTGATAAAAATGAGAGAGGAAAATAAATACAGGTGCTGCAAAATACCCTCATCTTGGGAGAAGTGTGATAAAGTTCCCATTAGTTCATTGTTAGAGACTATTTGAATAGAAAAATAAAAACTTTGTGATATTAGGCTACAGAAAAGAATTTAACCAGCTGTATTTACAAACACAACATGAAAAATGCATTTCCTTCCTGTGATATGGTAAACATTAACTAAAGCCATAAAAATATTTTTTAATTTACAAAATTAAATACATTTAAAGGAAACTTACATGAGCTTTCGAATTATATTTTTGGTAAAGTTTACAGCATTTATATTTTTGGTTATTAAAGCTTCAACAGTGCTAAAATTTTTTGACATTTCCTCCTCAACTTCATTTCTTCATCTATAGTGTATAAATGGTATTATGGTATGCAGAATATGGTTACATGAATAATATGTTGAACACATCACAGCTACTACATAAAGGATACTTAGTGTAGTTTTACCCACAGTTATTACCTTTGCCCGAACTGCAAACGGAAGTAGAAGTTATGGAAACTTAAAAGGTAAGCAGCCAGACAAGATTATTTTTCAAGAATAATGGTCACTATGATATTTACATTTTCAGAATTTGCCAGAAGTTTGAAGTTATAACCTTTGAAATTAGTTTTGGTCATCCATTTAAGATACTGATTATGTTATTTAGTTCTCCTGAAACTTAGTTTTAGGGTCAACCTCAATGTCAGCAGGAGAACTGAACAGGACAGTGTACACTTAGCTCTCAATATGGTGACAAACCCAAAACAGGCTCATTGATGGATGCTACTTTTATATCCCAAACACCTTCACAGAAACAGGCCAATTCTGGGAAAGGAAAATGAAAACAAAATAATTAGTGACAAAGTAAACAAATCATTAACCAGAAGCAAGTTTAGATTTTAAGATTGATGTCTCAACAGTTAAGAAAGAGTCACTGACAGTTTGTAAACAAAGTGAAAGTGACTTCATTTTAGTAACAAAATGTGATCTTGTGGCAGCCCAGAAATGAGAGGGCAAAAATTGCATTGATCAAAACTCAAGTACATTAGAATCATAGGAAATGGGAAAAACAAAAACAAACAAACAAAAGTCTCGAAAAGTTTCAGAAGACAAAATCAAGTGAATATAGATGTTTGTCCATACATAACCTTCAGTTTTAATGCCTATGCCCATGTGTTACATAGCCCATGCTTATTCTGATACATTTAACTTTTGTAAAATTTTTGGTGTTATGTCCTGTTCCCAGACAGGAAAACAATGTAGTGCAGGGAGGTAATGGTTCTGTTACCTTGAAAAATAATCACAGGCCTGTCTTCAGGAACTAACAATGAACACACTGCATGTGAAATGACCTGGTGAATGGGACAGGTTATGAAACCCTCTTCATAACTGAACTCTTATAAAGCAGAAGATATTTTCCCAAGTAACAATAGCCTCGTGGAAGCCTGGAGTGGTCTCCTGCATTTCTTTTAGCCCTCTAATTTTGCAGTGTCAAAATAATTGGTAGTTAAAAACTGCATTTTAGGAATGGATATCTATCACTGAATCCAAAGAGAAAAGACTGAAATGTTTGTGTTTCTTATATGATGCAACAGAAATCCATTCCTTCAATTATTTTCTTACATTTAAGAAAAGTACATTAAGGAAAGAACAACTGGGTTGGGAGAAAAAAGAAAAAAAGGGAAAATATATATATATGTGTGTGTATATATATATATATATATATATATATATATTTGTGAGTATGTGTATATATATATGTGTGTGTGTGTAAAAGAAAGGAAAGATTATATATAAAGAAGAGAAAAAGAGAAAATAAAGAAGGGAAATGATTATATATGTATATCTATAGATGATAGATAATTATACCACTAATCTGCTAGTTAATTAAAAAGAATTTTTTTTCTTTCACAGTTTGATCATATTTTCATGCCTGTATCTTGTAATCCAAACAACTACTTTGAAGATAACAATATTCAATATATTAACCAGTGTTAATCTCATTATTTTGTTTTGAAATTCTGTATCATAGTTTTTATTCTTTTTTTGTTTTAAAATAAACAAAAAAACCCCACACTAAACACTTAATATGCTGGTTTTGTACTAAGGTATATGTTTCCCAGAGCTTAAAACTTAGTAAAAAGAGAAAGGTAGGTAACTGAATGATGAAAATATATTATACTATCATATATATAGCTGCATATAATAATGTGAAATATGTATATTTTAATGGTAAATAATCCTCATGCCATATATCTGGAAGACACATATATTATAACAAATCATACAAAATATATACTTGTGTTCCTAATATACATTATATAATATATATCATGTATATGCTTGTATGTGAAGGGACTATATCTATTAACATATGTATACAAATTAAAAATGTAAGGCTGTATGAAGACAGCAGGTGAAAATGCACCAGGAGAAGCGACCTTTCTTTAAGCAGTCTTCTGAAGGCTGGATAGGTACCTACATAGAAAGGATGTAGGGTATGAGACCAGAATGCAGTGTAGAGTGAATAAAAAATAATGTCTTAAAAGTTCATGATTTTTTTAAAAAGTTGGCTTCAGTATAGTGGATGTGAGATAAATAATAGCATTCCAAGGCTAGAATGAAGAGTTATACTTTTTTTACTGAAGGTGTTAGCTCTGGGCCAACAGTTTTGGAGTCTGTTTCATCAGCAGTGGAAAGCCAATGAAGTTTCTTAGCAGGAGAGTCTGATCAGGACTGTGTTTCCCTAAGAGATAGGCTTAGCATGTTTAGAATGTTTGTTCAATCTGTCACTTCACAGGTGATCCTAGCCTGTACTAAAGTCAAGGCAACAGAATTAACAAAGTTAAATCTCAAGTATTAAAGGGCCCAGGAAGTTTCTCCTTTTTACCAACAGACATTTGCTAACTATAAGGACTTACAGAGTTAGAAAGTGATCTACATGGTTATTCTTACATTCTACTTTATTTAATGCCTTTTATGTTATTCAAGCACTATGCATGGACAGGGCTTTACCTAAGTGATCAAATGAGATGAAATTGCAAAGAAACAATTCCAGACTGTTTTTTGAAATTGAGTTTTTAAAAGCAGGTCTATTTTATCAGGATAAAATACAATTATTTTCACTGAAATTATTTTCACTGAAACAATTATTTTTCTGCCTTAAAGATGAGAAGGAACAATATTAATTACTAAAAATAAGTATCAATTACTTAATTGTATGACAATAATCATTGCAATCACTTTAAACATTCCTTTGTTTAATCTTCACAAAATCTTTGTGATAAGTATTGTGATTAACTCCATTTAATGGATAAATTCACTGAAATTTAGAACATTTATATAAATTGTGCATAGAAACTTTTAATGTAGAAATCCTTCTGTTTGGCTCAGGAATGTAGCTCAGGGGTAGAGCAGTTACCTGGTTGCACAAGTCCTGACTTAAATCTCAAACACTGCAAAAATTTTTTTTAAAAAATTCTCTACTGTTTATACCTTGTTTATAGGTATCTTAGTCTTTCCATATACCAGGGCAGCTTCTGAAGATTTTCTTCTGACTTAGGGTAAATTAACAATTTTAAAATTGCTAATTTTTACAAACAGATAAATCTAGTAATGCTAAGAAATGCATTTGCAAAAAGTAAGAAATGTTAATTTCTCATATGACTATAGTAGGATGAGTTCAGTGCTTATGTAAAATTTTGAAATTTAGGGTTGTTGAAAATGTTGGAGACCCTTTAAACTAAATGCCCAGCTCAGTAACTCAGAAAGTGTCTTTCTGCACTGAATATGACCAATAAAGTAAAAACACAATTTATGCCAGTGGAAAGAATATGTAACAGAATCATAAATGTTTTTCTAAAACATAAATTCTAGAGTAATTTATTTTTAAGAAAGAATGCATTCAATACATTTTGTTGAAGTCTTAATTTTGCAAGGTCTGTGTAAGTTCTTAGGATCAGAAGTTGTGGTTTCTGTTTTTAAGAAATCCACCAGAGAGAATGTTTTGCTTACAACGAAGAGCTACAATACAGGGTAATGGTGGTAAGCACTATTTGAAGAATAAATCATTGGATTACATGTGTTGCTTTAGACTTATTAGCTTATTCTTCAAGGAAAGGACATTTGCATTTAAATGATAGTTAAGGTTTGCATTAGCACACTTGTCAGGGGTACTGCTTTTGGTGATATGCCATGCTTATAGTGGAAAAATCTCAGGAAGTCTATTATGCTTGAAATTTAGAAAGAAAAACATGAAGGTCAGAGTGTAAAAGTAAACTGAAGTCAAATCCTGGATACTCTAGAGTGACACCCAGAGGAGTTTCATTACCGTTCCACAGAGACCAGCTGCAGGGATATGTGAAAGGTGATTAAACACAAGAGTCGTTGCATCCAAAAATTTAAATTGATTAACCTCATCAAATTCATAAAACGGTTTAAATAAAAAGATCATTTGGAAAGATTTTCTAGTAATACTAAGTGTAATGTCACAATATCCTAAAGTAAGAGGAAACAATGAAAAATAGAACAAAATTAGTTATAGGGTTGGATGCAAGATAACTATAAAGTTTCAAGGCTGATTGATAGGAGATATCTATCTATCTATATATATATTTCAATTTTAGCTATACTGAATTGTTGACAACAGTAAATCTTTTAAAAGTTTGAGATACAATGCTGAAGCTAATAAAAGAAATGAAAGTTGAATGCAGTATTTAGTTCTGAGAGATTTCAGAGAGAGTGACATTAGTATTGAGCAGTTATTAAGAAAGTACTAGTAGGCTGAGAAATACCAAGAGAAGCGGAATTTACCTTCCACCCCTTGGGGAGTTAAAGTAAGAGGGTAGGGAAAGCAAGCACACAGTTGTTTGTAAAACAGTATCACAGAAACCAAAGGAGGTGCTTGTTTCAAAAAGATTCAAGAGAAGCAAAGACTGGTAAAAGGTCAATTGAGAAATCATCTGTCACTTTGGAAAACACTTTACTCAGAATGTAAGAGTCGAAGTTCAAAAGAGAGATGCGTATAACAAAGAATGTGAGCTGTTTTATATTGAAGATAATCTTATTTACTTTTCCGTCTGCTGATCCTTTCATAGAGGCTAGAACTTTGTGGTACTAAGAGATTCAAGGTTTTGTAAGGTGAGGAGAGATGAGAGAAATCCAGAAGAAATGGGAACAAGATTATTTTAGCCTTGAACGTGAGGCTAGTTCCCCAAAGGGGAAGTTGGGTGGAAATACAGAAATATTTTTAAGATAGTTAGAATGATTCTGAGAGTATCCAACTTATAACTTTGATTTTTTTCCTATGACATTGAAAAAGAAGTTCATTAATACTGATGGTATTGATTAGATCCTCAGGGGTTTTAGCAAAGGCTTAAAATATCACTGAGAGGAAATAATAGTCACAAACCAAAGAATAAGCATAAGAAATGCAAGGGTCCATTTGTGGTACTATAGCATGACCTCAGCTTTTCTCAATAAAAAGTATCTTGTGATCTCTTACAGTTATATTTGACTAAAAGAAAATGAATGTGTTTGCATTTAATTATGACATAAAGTGTATAAATTATATTTTGCAACTTGTGAACAAGTGGGGTTGATTTTTAAAAATCCATATTTTTGCAATATTATCAACATTATTCTATACTTATTATACATCCAAAGGCTCACAAAATCTACATGGAACTATACCAATAATGATTCTTCCTTTCCCAAACGTCTCAAAATCTAGGTAGATACATTTTGGGGCACATTAATGGTTATCCCTAATTCTTTTTGCAATTACAAAGTTAACAAATATACATAGAATGATATTCCTAAATCTGAAGAAAATTCATTCTCTAATGGCAAACCATTAAAAACATCATTAACAAATCAAAGATTTTCTTAGTAATTTTGCAAACTCCATTAAAAACAAAACTTCAATTAATTTAATTCAGAAAATTGTTCTAGAATGCTGTGCTTGAGTTGTAATTGGTGACTTGCTCCAGTGATGAGAGAAAAAAAATGTTGATTGCCTGTGTGTGACATTAAAAGCTGAGTTTATGTTTCTTGCTGTAATTTTTCATACAGAGCAAGCACAGGTTATATCGTCCCAGAATTTCCTTGAACATTTTAGAGACCTGAATGATAAAGAAAAATAGAGAAAATAAATAAAGGCACATTAAAGTCTTGTAGTGGGCTTACTAGACTAAATCCAATTGGTCCTTAAGTACAGTGAAAATAACAGGCAAGGCTTAAAAATGTAAGAATGTCTAACTTTCCTCAGACCTGTATTTATTTTGCCAGCACCTTCATTAGAAAAATTAAAAAACTACAGCAGCAACACTTCTGATTTACTGTCAGAAAGTACAACACATGTACAACAACAATGTTATTCATGATGTGGTCAAAATGCATAGGGCTGTATTTCCACATAGCCTTTTAGCTTGTTCCTTGAGAGCAAGGCAGAAAGAGCCTCAAGGTATCAATTGTTCTAGTAATTAGGTTGAACAGATGACACAAAAGAGGTTGTTCCAGAGAAGCCTCCGATTGCTCTTCTCAATCAACGCTGGGTGCAAACTCTTTATTTTTTATTATTGGTACTGGGGATCGAACTCATGACCACGTGCTTGCAAGGCAGGCGCTTATGCTGCTGCGCTAAATCCCTAGCCCCGGGTGCAAACTCTTAAATCCTCTCTGTCTGAGTGTGACTCAGCTGGTACCAAGGAAATTTTCCCTGTGGTAATTACATTCCTGGGCTCACCTGCTTCTACCTTGCATTCATAAATTAGGGTTGGCAAGTGACTTTTAGAAAATGATCACACTTTCAGAGGACTCTTTAGGTGTGAAAGCTGTTTATCCTTATAAATGTGGAGTGTTAGGGGCTTCTCAAGTTGACACTACTCTGCCTGGAGTGGAGTGTTAGATGCATTCCTGCTACTGATGCTATTGCACAATGCAAGTTAAGGATGGAAGAAATGAGTCCTGAACTTCTGTCTCTGGGGCACTCACATTGTCATGCAGGAAGGGAGTCACATTGCTTCTAGACCCTGAGTACTGAAACAAGTGATAGGTCTAAGTCTGCATGTTCTAGGGACCCTGCAGAAAAATACACTTTTCTTCCTTCCATGAGGTAGTATATGGGGAGACCATCTAGAGACTAAGCAATGATCTCCAAATTTCATAGTAATAATAAACTTTTAGGCTGGGGATTTAGCTCAGTGTTACAAGCACCTGCCTGGCAAGCGTGAGGTCATGAGTTTGATCCCCTGCACCAAATAAGTAAATAAATAAGCTTTTATTTGGACTTCTGGGCTTTGAAAAAGTAAGAGAAGGATGAATTTTTAATAAAGAGCATATACAGATGTTTGGATTTGATGATAGGTTTTGCATCTCATATTTAGTGTTTGTGACCTGTAGGTTCATAGCTCCCTAAGAAGTGCTTGTGACTTGACACACCTGACCTTTCTGCCTTAGCAAACTGAAGACTATCATTTTGGGAAGTAGCTGATGATACTCTAAACTGCAGGCCTCACCTATTCCTCTGTACATCCATTCCTAAAATAAAAAAAGCTTGCTTGATGTGCTTCTGACTCTTGGGTCAATAAAGGCAGGCTTGCTTCTACTCAGAGTTTATCACATTGTATGTAAAGGGGATAGTAAAGAAATGACAGGACTCAGGCCTGGCATGCAGTGTTAGTCAGATTCCAGCTGCTGATCCCGCTGCCCAGTTCAACATAAGGAGACCAGGGGCCACTAATGAATCTTTCAGTTGAGGAGTATTTAGTGGTGCAAGATTTGGAGTCATAGTCTCTGAAGATGACCCTTAAGTCGTCTATATTGGTAGTATATATGCTGTTAATAGTATTGCTAGCTTTCTGTCTCTCTGACAAAATGCCTTAGATACTTTAGACAAGCACTCTAAACTAGTTGTGGTACTGGTTCACATTTCACAGTCCTAGGAGCAGTGTAGAAGTGCTCTTCTTTCCCACATCCTCATCTGATAGCACTTTGTAGTCTCAATGATTACCATTCTGATTAATCTCAAAGTGTTTTTGATTCTCATTTTTTAAGGCTATGATGCTATATATGTTTTTCCTATATTTACTGGAAATCAACCCTTGTTTGGGAAATATCTATTCAATTCATTCACTCCTTTATTTGGATTTTAAAAAGGTTTTTAGATATTTGAATATTATAGATTAATAATCTTCAGTCAGAAGAGTAGCAAACAAAACATCCTCCCATTCTCTAGCTTATCTCTTTACTCTGTTGACTGTTTCCCTTGCTGCATGGCAGCTTTTATTAATGTGATGTAATCCCACTTGTTGATTGTTAATACTATTTCTGGTGCTGGGATCCTATTCAGAAAGTTTCTGTCTGTGCCTAGGGTTTCAGGGGTGTCTTCTATGTCTTCTGACAGTGATTTCAAAATTTCTGTTTTACACCTAAGTCTTTGATCCATTTTGGTTTGACTTTAGTAAAGAGCAAGAAATAGGAATTAAGTTTCAAATTTTTACATATCAAGTTTTCCCAGCACTGTGTGTTAAATAGGCTTTTTTTCAATGTAGGTTTCTGACCCCATTTTCAAAAATCTGACAGCTACAGTTGTGTAAGTCTGTTTCTGTGTCTTCTGTCCTCTTATGGGTCTATGTGTCTGCTTTCGTACCTTACCATGTTGTTTTTGTCACTGTGCAGTGCTGAAGGCATCAGAACACCTGATTTCAGGGTGGACCATAAAATAGTGTCATAAACTTAACACTACACTCATGTATTAATTGACAATACTCCAGAGACACATATGACATATTAGGTTTGAAACTTAAAGGTGGATACTTGAGTTTTATTCTCAGGTGACTTGCAATCTAGTACATTAAATAGATACAGAAATATCAGTGAAAGAAAAAAAATGAAGTTTGGTACAAGCAACATAAGTGGTTATGAGTACACAATAGAGAAACCTCCCCAAGGATAGATGCTGAAATTGATGAGGTCTAAGATCATACTAGTCATAACATCCAACAGGGAGAATCATGAAAATTGTCCCGTTTAGTAAGTAAATATGCTCTGTGTGGCTTAAACAAAATACGTGTTGGTTACTGACAGGAAATAGAGGCTAAAAGAGGAAAGCAGTGGCAAGAGTTCAGAATGGTTAAATGACACCAAAATGAGTGGTCTGCAATATGAAATCCATTGTAGAGTATCAAAGAGGACCATGCAGGGAAATTTTCAACTGGAAAGCTCACTCTTAATGGGTATATAGTGGGTAGATTTCAAGATGAAAAGACGAAGGTGAGGAAATCATTAGGGAGGTCATTACAGTCGCTTGGGCCAGTATTTATGACTGCCTTCACTAAGGAGTTTGTATTCCATAGAGAAGTAGGGAAAGAAATAAATAAAATTAAGGCATGCATGATAGCACTCAGCTTTCCGCCTTGTATTACAAACAATATTTCAAAGATAGGGAACATAAGGAAGCAAACAAGAGCGGTTTAGGGAAAGACAGTTCAATCGAGCACACTGAATTTATGGTTTCTATGAAAATCATATTTTCATTAATTATATATATGGCCTGAAAAATACAGTTTTGAAGAGTCATTACTATACTTAAGTTCCATTAATATGTTTGTGGGTTGAACACCTTAGTCTCTGGATGAATATTAGTCAGGATTAGAGACATATCCAGTGAGGTATTTGATAACAAATATTTTATAATTTTAACAAGTTATTTTTCCAGGGATATACTATGAGAAACAGATTATTGAAGGTCACATAGTTCAAATGTTAAAAACAGTTTTGCATCGTCTTATGATTATGACCGATACTTCCCCCAATTGCATAATTGATTTGAATGTCAGATACTAACAATCCCCTTGCACATGACTGAGCAGAAACATAATTCCATTATAAAAGTATTCGGACCTCAATTATAACTATAACTCCGCAAGTCTTTGAAAAAATGAGGTACACATCAATATATAAGAACAGAGATTTTGTGTAACATGGTCAAAAAATGATTTTGAAGGAACCAAACTGTTGATGTATTTGAACAAACCTGAACATTCTAGTAGCTGTGACAGAATTTAACTCCTCTTTATAAGATCAACAACTCATAAATATAGTCTTTGTTGGCAGAACTTCTGCCACTATTACACTGCAACTATTTGGGTTCCATAAGAAACGTAAAGTTTCAGATATGGAAATTTTGACTTCACTTGAATAATTAGTAATAAAAGTGTTCTATGTGGAAAAGAAAAGAAACTTCAGTGTTACACTAATGACATAAGTTCACATGAAATGAAGCATCATTGTTCTAAATAGCCCAAGTTAGATTATTTCACTTTAACATGTATATCAGATATTAAAAACAGCTTGAGAGAAAATAGCAAGGGTAGTTAAAACTGCATTAGGAGCTACATCTCACTAGGGCTTGCAAAAAGAATAATTTCACTGTTTATTACTTAAATGAGAAATTTGAGACAAGGAGACTTACAATTATGAAAACTATGATAAACTGATTCTTATGTCTTCTGTTTCCTATTTTATTAAAGAAAAATAGAGCTTCCTGTTAAATTTCCTAGAAATGTACTGACCAATACAATTTAGTAGAAATAATTAGTAGTATATTTAGCAACATACTTACCAGTACAATTTATGGTCAGCTTTATTTTTCAAGAGTCAAGAGAATGAGCCTACTGGTAGGATTTTTTTTTTTAATTTTTAATGGACTTGGGTCATTTTTAAAGATGGATTAAAATCATTAATAACATTTACAGTCATAGAAGCCCTAGCCACCTCGCCATAAAATGCCATTACTCATTTGTTCTACTTAGGCTACACAAAATGCAATTGCTGGATTGATCAGATCTGCAGCTGGATCACTTACTGCCTCATTAATTTTTATCATATATTGAGTATTCCGACCTGGTACATCAGCTTGGGAAATAGCCACTTGTCTTCTCTCCCTGGCCAGATAGCTACTGGATGCATTTTAAAGCTGTTGATCTAATTTATTTTCTTCTCCTTGAACATCTGTGGGAGGGCAAGCTGGTAAACAACTGCTTGGGTTACATGTGTTCCGGGAGTCGCATCACCTCTGTGGACATGGCTAGTACCTCAGCTCCTGCAGGGCTGTTGAGATGGATGCATCTCACCTCTTTGCTTCCACTCCTCCTCCTCCTTCTGCTCCTTCCCCATGGATTTAGCTACTGCTCTTCTTACTGTTGGGCATCTCAGGGGAAAAGGTAATTTGGATGTTTGAGATTTAAAAAAAAAATAGCAATAGCTTTCTTCTGTCTCGTTCTTCTCCACAAATCTTCCTCAGTACAAAGAAAACCTTCTTTCCACAACTGTCACAGTAGAAGTTGTTGCCCTGACATCATGAGTCACAGTCTCACATGCTCAGTGCCTCTCTCCTGAAGGCCAGAAGATGAAAAACGACAATGGTGAATCACAGAAAGACAACACTTGTGCTCACCTTATGGACTTGAACCTCCTTATGTGGTGTTTTCTTCCACGATCCCAGCCACTTTGATCTCATTTCTCTTCCTAATCTCAATGTTTTATCTCCCAAATTAATTCACCTCTGACTTAGTTCTTTCACAGATGTTATAAGTCTCTTCAGCAAGAAAAAGAAGACCTTCAAAGATGACAGTGCTTAGCCTAAGAAACGTCTGGTGTGACTTCAAATATCAGAGATAATCGAGCATAAGACATGTAGCTTTCCTTGGCATTCCAACCCATGTGTGTTCAACTGTGCAGTCATAACCATTTTATTTTTATTAAAGCATAGAGCATGATTTAGTCTCTTTGATTTTCCCAGCCTTGTAACTTGTTATAATAGATCTATTCTTTGTGAGTACTGTTGTAAAATCTATACATGTATTCAACTCAGTGCTCTCCTCTCCCACTGTCCTTTTAACCTCTTTTATACCTCCTTTCATTTTATATTTTCCTCACCTAAAAATGTATGGTCCTATTTTATCTGTTTCTGTCCTCTTACTCTTCCTATTATCCCCTTGACTCCTACTTTTTTTCTCCTCTCCCCCTCTTTTTTTATAGATGTCTCTGTCTGCTTTCCTTTCTATGTGTGTGAGAATAGAGGGGAGAGTTCAGTTCCCTTAAGATAGTTTAGTGACCAAAAAAAAATCAATTGATGTGTGACCAGACTCATGTGACAGTTCAGCGCTACCATGGCTTCCCCGTGCTGCAAACAGGACAGTGTCAGAAGAGTCAGGGTGGCTTTTGTGGAAGCCCATTTGCAGCCTCGGAGTGAGTGGTCTTAGGAGAAGCCACCAGAACGTTCCCTCATTAGCAGCACAGGGCTGTAGCGCAATTCCCAAATAACTTTTAAAATAGCCTTCAATCCCTGCTTTTTAAATGGACTACACTTTCCAATTCCATGTGGCAACGCTGATTATTCTATACACATCCATCCAGCCAGTTAATGGTATAGGAAAAGAACTTGAGGAAGAGGCTGAGAAAATAAATGGCTCTGATAAAGCAGATCTTGCAGGAAAAAAAAAATATCCCCTGATTTCTTCAATTCATCATAATATTCCAGAGAATATTGGCCATGAATGGATGCAATTTCCCCTTTGTGTCACAAATGGGGGTGTTTACTTTCTCAGCACTCAGTGGCAGTTGAGATGCTGGGGGGAGTGTGCTTCTGTGCTAAGGCCTCCAAAACGCTCTATCCCCACGCAGTCTAATAAATTGGATCCTTGAAGTGCGCCGGGTGCATTCATGTTTCCACAGTAGTAAGTGACGGGGGTCAGTGTCCTGCTCTCTGTCGCTGCCCCTTTCTTTCTTCGCTCAGCAGTAGCCCTGTACTATTTGGTTAGCGTTATTTGGTCCTGCTTCCGCACTGTCTCCCCCTTCAGCTACCCTTTCACAGATCGCTACCATGTGAACCGTTTGTATTTCTCCCTGGTAGTTGCTTTCGACTCTCTCTCCCGCCTGTCTCTTTATCTCTTTTTTGTGTGCCAGATGGGAAGCCGACACTAGGCCCTGATTGAAACTCTCGAGTAGTTCTTTCACTACTTGCTGTTCTTACACGGTGTTTCTTTTATCTGGATTCAGTAAGTGAGAGCTATAGAACATATAAGATTAAGAAGGTCTGGCAGAGAATTAACTCTTTATGAATTCTCGTGAGGCTGTTCAGGGCATCCTTTTGAAAAAGCAGGGTAGTTGCTTCTTAACCAGCTTGATTCCAGAGTCACCAAGAAAGTTTCTCTTTGTACAAATTTCTTGTTCACAAATCATTCAAAATGATGCTTTGAGGCCACTGACTTTCTGAGTTCCATGTTTCTGCGTCACAATATCAAGGCAGATATTACAATTTATGACTTTCGTAACTTGGTATGTTGACCATTAGGTTCTGCGACTCTGTGCTTCAAAACTGTCATCCCTTTCTGTACCCATGACCTTACCACTAGGGGACAGGACACTTCAGAGTCCTGCCACACTTCAAGGGCAATGGTGACAGTGGACTTTGAAACTCTGAAGATCTGACACAGTCCAGTGAACCCCCTCTAACAGGTCAGGGCGTCAGAAGAGGGTATGTCATACTACATCTAATTCGCTCAGGGAAACAGAATATGTAGACATTCTTTTGAAACATGCTTCTCCTTGGATGACTTTGATTATACTGATCACTATCATGAAGCCCCTCTGCATGTGTCTAGAGCTTGGACAACTTCTCGTTGAATATTCCTTAAGGTAACTGTAACAGGAGGGGGTAGGATGGGGACAGGATAGTGTGGAATTTCAGGAAAGTTGCAAAAGGTGTGGGAAGAAGAAAAGAATGAAGCACAGTGCGCAGGTCCTGAGAAATATCTTAGTAATATCGAGTTGCGGCATCCAAAGGAGGAGAAAAGAAAACTTAAACATTCACTCAGCCAAGACAAATGTTTCTTTTAAAGTCTCATAATGTACTATTGTGTGGAACATATCTGGTAGATTAATGACCAGCTGGGGTAAAAGCCTGGAGCCCAATTTTAAGCTAGTGATAAATATCCTGGATTTAGAGGATTAAATGTTTTTGTAGCTGAGCTATATTTTATGAAATGATAAAAGCAATTACCCTACCACCTATAGAATCCTCACACACTGAAGCCAAACTTAATTAGCTGTATCTTTCTAGATGAGATCAGAGGGAGGTGTGCCTCCCTTTTCCTTTTCCAGCATTTTCTGATTTATTTTCACAGCTAATGCCTTTCACCTATTTTTCTCTCCAATTTCTTTCTCATGAGCAAAGTCATCCTCATTTCAAACAGGAGAAACCTTGGTGGTTGGAGAAAATGATTTTATAAAGTGTAATGCACTTCCAAGAATGGTGAAGGAGAACAAGTTGCCTACTAATTAGAGAGTGAATAAACCAGTACATCAAATGCCCTAATTTTCTAGATAGTCTGGGAAGCAACCCATGTAAGACAAATGGAAATCTTAATGAATTCAAAGAGATAAAGTACTTTTGCTTTTTTCCCTATACATTACTGCATGGTTACCTTCTTCTAGAAACCATAAAACCATGTGTATATATAATTTAGTTGATTTGTTCATACATTCTCAAAGCTATTACATGGAAAACCTACAACATGAATATATCATTCATTCATATCATTCCTCTCCCCTGTAGAAACTGTGTAAGTATAGGATGAAGGTATGTGATCTCTAATATTAGTAAGTTACTCACTTTTAAATCCCAAGAGGGGAATTCATCTGCAGTATAACCCCAGGCAAGTTACTTACCCTATTTTTACCTGTTTTCTCATACAACAACCTTATCAGGGTTAAATGAGCTATTTGACATAAAGTGCTTACCTTGGTGATACATATTTTATTTGAGAGATTCACAGGGAAATATTTTCATAACTTCAAAGGCACTATGAAGAGAGTGTCCAAGGAATATTGAATCTTCATATTTTACATTATCCTGAGTACTCTCATAATGATACTTTCTAAATAATTATGATTCATGTTGCTTTTGGTCATGAGAAAGAGATTAGCATTCTTGTAACACAGAAGAAAAATCCAAAGGGCACAGTGATTAACTCAGTGTGATGTAGAGATTAAGACTGGATGATTGAGACACATTGCCTGAATTCAAATTCTGCTTTTGCCATTTATAGGCTGAGCAATCTTGGATAATGGAGCTTTTCTATGCCTTGAGTTCCCCATCTGTAAAATGGGGATAAGAACAGTATTCATTCTCTATGGTGGTTAGAAGGATTGATTTATTTAGAATATAGGTAAAAGACTCATTATTCTATCATGGCTAGTTCTTAATTTGATACCATCAGTGTTGCTGTTTTGGAGTTTCTCTGAAAAGTCGTAACAGACCATTTAGTAGACTTTCTTAAATTCTAAAATACATGTTCCATGAATTCTTTCAATTATTACCCATTAAGATACTTGAAATAAGACATTATTATTCCCATTTTATCAAACTGAGAAAGTCCTCTTTTATTTGTCATTGGTGCTAGATTCTGAAACTGACTAATTTGATTTTGTTCTTGGGAAAAGAAATAAGTATTTCCTTTCATTTCATTTTTCAGATATCATTATGTTCAATTTTTTATTCAACTTATTATAGTGAAATTACTGTTTCACATATTCATTAATTTAGTATTATTAAATTTTAATAATTTGAAGTTTAATTTTACATCTTTTTTTTTTTTGCTTAGATTTTTGAGATATTGCCTATCATGGGCAAAAGCATTTCAGTGGCAAAGTGCCCTTCATGATTAACGAATGATTGTGAGTCATGCTGTTTTCTGTATGATTGAACTCTTAAACATAATTTAAACAGTTATTACCTTAAATTTATCAAATCCACCTGAAAGAAATTAAACTTTTTGCCAAGGTCACCAGAGCTCCAATCAAAGTACTCCTACTTCAGAGTATATATAACATTATACAAATATTAATTTTACTCTTCTTTCTCCATAGTTTATGAACTTTCCATTATGGATATCTATTAGTTTTGCATGTAGAAAATGAATATTAACTACCAGCTCAAAGGAATCAGTGTTTTGTGAAGCAGCCGAAGCCTGCAGGTATTGTGCGTGGCCGGATGTGACTAAGCTGAGGGGCGGGAGCTAAGGTCACATGCCCACGGGTGGGCAGGAGTCTGCACAGAGGAAGCCGGGAACATGGAAAGTCACAGCACAGCAGAGAGGTGGCTGAAATGAAAGATTAACTTCTCAGAGCTTTTACTGGGGACTAGATTTACATCCCATAATGGAGCAGCAAAAATATTTCAGAGATGTCTTATCGTGGTTGGATTAATGAAGGTATCGACACTCCTTTGACATTCAGTGACTCATAAAATTATTCATGAATGATTTAAGTGACAATTACTTGAAGAATAGCTGGTTGTTTTCCATGCAAAAATCTGATGAATTCTGTTTGAAATTCAGGTGGAAAAAGCTGATAAACTGTCGCTAGTAGATTTGCACCCAATAAGCCACATCCCTAGGTACCGGCGTGGTCTGTCTAGACCCGGGTGCACCGTTGTGCACATGGCTGAGCCTCCTCCTAATTTCCATTTCTAGAGTCAGGTATTTGTTCTTCTTAGATCTTTGCTTCCCAGGGGCCTATGCACGGCTGTCCGCACAGTCTGAACTGCTGAAGGCTGAGCAGGAATACTTAAAAAAGGCTTGATTGCATTTAATTTGATTCTACTTGTCATAAGCAAAACTGACTCAAAGCCAAGCCCTGTGGAAAGCACAGAAATTTTTGGAAGGTGTTGAATTATTCTCTACTCTGCGACTATAGAAATGACATGATCAAAGGGAATAAGTCATGCCATGGTGAAAGTCCTGTTTTATTTGTTGTTGCTGCTAGGTTCTAAAACTCACTAATTTGATTTTGCTCTTGAGAAAAGAAGTAAGTATTTCCTGTCATTTCATTTTTCAGATATCATTATGTACAGTTTCCATTTATTATAGTGAAATTGTTGTTTCACATATTCATTCATTTAGAATCATTACATTTTAATAACTTGAAGTTTAATCTTACATCATTTGGGGGGGCTTAGATTTTCCAGGTATTGCCTACAATGGGTAGAAGCATTTCAGTGGGGGGGGGCCATCACTGTTTACCCAATGATTATGATTCATGCAGTTTTCTATACATCTGAGCTCTTAAACAAACATATTTTTAACAATTATTACTTTAAACTTATCAAATCCACCTACCTGGTGCAGGGATTTTGCTTTGAGTATCCTAACTCATAAGAACAACAAGGATACAAGGCCAGTTTAACCCTAAAGCAAAGCTCCTAGAGACAGTTTGTCCTGTGAACTGTGCGCATGTTTGGAATACAAAGGATATGCTTCCACTCTTCCTGATACAAAACAGAGCACCATTTGTATTTTCTTGGCTATTTATGCCTTCAAAGATTTTCCCCTTGAAATAAACTTTTGTAAAAGATTCTTCATTTACACGTATTGGTGTCTTCCTAAATTAATCTTTATGCCAGCTGCTCTCTGATTGAACTAAGTTTGAATTAGATAATTTGGCTTTGTTTTTGCTGCCCCTGTGTTTGAGTATCTGGATCCACTTAGAGTTTTAAAAGTATCCAAACACTGCACAACCTGCTCAGAGTTAATCAGTCAGCATTTATTGAACCCTGCTATATGCACTGCAATGAAACAAGAATTGCTATAGTGTGTGAAGGAAATAATCGTGCTGCAGCTAGTTTTATGCAACTGGAAAAGCAAACAGAAAACAGGATTTAGACATTTCAAAATCAATAGCCATGTCATGTTGTCTATGAAAAGAATTCAGCTATAATTAAAGAAACTTGAATTCTAGGTTGGTGGTTGTGTGACATCAGGACCCTGTGTGTGATGCCTTGTGTCAAATAATAGAGCAAAGGAGTTGGACCCCTTTGAGGCAAAAAATGGTGAGGATTAATGCAAGTGTGATTTTGCTATAAAAAGGAGCCATGGAAATGATCATGGGTTTAATATTAAACTTGGAAGTTTAAAAACTTTTAGTGTAATTCATTTTTTTATAGATTGGCTTTAGTTTGAATTTGTAAATGCTGAAAGAGAGATTTCATTTTGAAAAGTAAGATTTTATTTATTATTGTGCTTTTTAATTTATATCACCTTGTAACCCTTACTTGTTTCTATACATTGAATGAACCAAGTAATAAGTGTCACAGATTACATTTTTAAGGGACAATACTTATTGGACGCTAAAAAAATTACAGATTATCATTGACTCTACAATATGTATGATGCTAACATGTACGGTTTATTTTTCCAAGTGAGTGGTAGTGTTTATAATCTAGGTGTGTATTTAAAAGTCCTTCAGTAATTCCCATCATGAATATAAACTGCAGGACAAATTTTTTTCACTGTGACATATGAAACTTCTAACTTTTCTTTCACTCTTAAATCTCAGTTCATCACTTCGCTTTCTAGTTCCTGCTAAGGCTGAGGCTGTCAAATCTGAATCATTCTCTTGTATGAAGCTATATTCTTCCAACCTACTGATTCCAAACCCAACTCCATAATGATTCGCCATCTCTCCAGGGTCATCGTCCCATAGGCCTTGGCAAGCCTGTTATCTGGTAGTTTTTCCACAATCTTTGCCTTCTTTTCTCCAGTACCTCTGTCCTGGCACTTTCATAAGTGCTTTCTTAGTTGTTTTTTAAGGACTCACTTTCAGTGTCTGCTCCATTCTCATCCACTGTAGGCTTCTTCCAAATACCCAGCCCTGTTTATGCGCTAGTTCTCCTAGACTCCAAAACACAGCACCCCATCTTGGGCGTTAGTAAATCTGATTCACGTGTCCTCAGAGTGTATCCTCTACTTTCAAATGGCCTTGCTTAAGTCCTTCCTCTACTCTGCACTGGGCTCTTTATCCACTGTTTTAATTACACGTTGACCAATCAAAACTTTCTTCAAGCCACAAACTCCACACAATACTTAGCTTTGTTCTACACATTTTCAGAGAATGAGAAACTCCCGTTTCTCATCTTATTTCTCAATGCCAGTATAGAATCATAAATCTCCCATTTTTTCTCTTTTCGCCACTATTAGTTTCTAAGTTCTTTATTGTAGATCACATTGTCATTTTAGTATCCAATAGATCTTGGGGCACAGTAGTGAATATTACCACCTCTCTCATGCATAGAACATGAAGCATTCGGTGTGTAGGTGGGAAGGTAGATGAGAACACTGTTGTTAAAAAACTCTAAAAGAAGGACATTTAATTCAGTGTCATAGCTTTGGAAAGTTTCTTGGCATGGATCATGCAAACACAGTCTGAATTACACAGAATGGAAAACAGGAAGCCAAATAGTGAAAGATGGGGAGAAAATTTGGAGCACAAGGAATAACATGGGGTTACGGCAGCTTTGCGTTCCCAGGCGGGGGTGTGACCCTAAGAGAGCTAAGTACGGGAGAGGGGAAGTGCCCAGCAACATTCTCTATGAGTGTGGACCTTAGTTTTCACCTCCGTGCCCTGTGGTTTGAGCCTTAATGTGCTGTTATGAGCCAAGGGTGCTAAGAGGCTTGAGCTTCATTTGAAACTATTTTCATCTGAAAAGAAGCCACCATGAAATGTAGAAGGTGGGAACTGCTTAGAATAAAGAGATTTTTAAAGCAGATGTATACTTATATTCCCTACTCTCCCCCATATTCTGCCACGCTAGGGGCAAGGAGATATTTCTCACCTACAAAGCATATAGAAGGGTATTAAGTTATTTTCAGAAGAGCGAAAGTGAGTAATATCAATATCACATTCTTGAATATTAGTTCGATATTTTCTTTCTCCTTATTATTCAGAATAAATCCTAGAACTGGGAAAATTTACAATAAGTACAATAATCTATAAGCCACTATTCTGTTTATAAGAGAAGGGTCCTTAAATTGTAGTGGATTGTCATTAGTAATGGCTTACATTTCAATTTTCCTTTGTTTTATTTTTTGACTGAATATTAAATTTTTATCAAAGTAATGCATATGCATAATTAGATTCCAACAAGCCTTCCAACTGCTATTCATAGCTCACAGGGGAACCTCGTATACCTGTTGCTCCTGTTTCTTCCTGCATGTATCTTCATTTTATTTTATAATATGTAATACGGGGGGATTTCCCTATTTTCTTATAAAAGACAAATGTGAGAGTTGAAGTGTAAATGTGCTTTCTTCACCATATTTAGTTCCTTCTTTCTCCTGTGATCTCCAAGAGTCATGTGACTTATTGGGTTTAAATAAACAATAAGTGACAAAAATCTCCAGACAACATAACTTACCATACTTCATTATGGTAAGTTATGGTATGTCCTTTAGTATCTATTGGATACTAAAATGTCCTTCATTATGGTAAGTAATGTCCAACTGAATCACTTATGGTTTTTTAAAACTAGTGTACTTAGTATATTTTAAAAATATACTTAATGAAAATAACTGTTTTTTATTTGCAGAATTTTCTATGCTCGCATTTATATTGTCTGAAGATTTTTGACTTAATGTTTTCAATGTTCTATGTAATTTTCTCCAGCATGTATACTGCTATTATAGAGAAACTCTTATCTATGAAGCCAGAATTTACTTCTTTGAAGTTGTTAATAATGCCTCCCTCTCCCTTAAATGTCCGCTTCTTACATCACATTTATTTTCCCGGTCTTCCTTTGTTCTATTAGCTTCTTTCTTTCTTCCGAGATTCTTTCTATTCTGTTTAACTAGGTTAGGAAGGTAATCAATGCATAACCGACCGTTGGAATTACATGAAGGGCTAGTTGTGTTCACTATACAAGTCTCATCTGTATGATCTGGGCATTTAGGGGAACCCCCAAATACCTTTATCTCCCCGTCCTGTCTTTGGGACATGGTTCCAAAGCTTTTTTCAAAGAACTTTCTTTCTTTCTTCTGGGTTAGGAGAAGAACTCGTGTGCCTGCTTTTTGTTAGGTACACACAGAAAGGAGCTATGCCTTTTATTTCTTCTTTTAAAAGTAAGCAGTTTTTATTCCTGCTTTCACTCTGCTGGGTGGTCTGTGACTGGGCGTGTTGTCCTTGATGGTGAAGACTTCGTTATAGTTCTTCTTGCCTGCAGTAGGTAGAAAAGGTTTAGGTTACAAGTAATTGGAACCAACCGTTTTTCCTCGCCACGTGCCTCTGATTTTCTAACGTAAATTGTCAGGGCTTAGACTGACCTGCTTGATTTTGTACACAACCTACCTCACAAGGAATTTAGTTTTCAGCCTTTTCTTCTTTACTGAGTTAGTAACCAATCATCTGTCAGTTTTCCGCCATCCCAAATTTTCTCCTCCCTTATTTTCATGTCCATTTTTATTCACATTGTCCTGCTAAATTAAACTCTCCTATCTTCATTGACTTTTGGCGTTATTGGGGTGGGGGGATTAATTGAAGATGTAACACATTCAATCAGGAACTTCAGCCCACATTTGAAAGTTCTGAAATGCTTTTACACAGATCATCTGATCTGATTCTCAGCAAGTCTAGTGTGTTTCACAGATAGAACTGTATCATCTATATTTGATAAGTTGTAGAAACAGTTTCTCAAGTTGAGTTTGATAGTTGTTAGGTAGCAAATTCAGGAGTGTAAATTGGTTTCGTCTTCATTGCTCTTCAGAGTATACTGCAAAGTCTAGGCTATCAAACGCGAGGACATTACTGGAAACTCAGAATTAAATACAGAAAGAGGACAAATAAAAATGCAATATTGTTACATGAAGAAAAATGTTGAACCAAAACTGAATGATCAATTCATCTTGTTTAATTTGTGTTTTTAATTCATATTCAAAGAGGATAAGACAGTTTCCATTTTTAAACAGTGTTAGTAGTACCACCTGCACCCCTGCCAACATGAAGAAACCTCTGGCTATTGAAGTGAATAGTTTGTATTTCTGTAAGTGCTAGACTTCATATAAAAGACTGTCATGGTAGAAGTAAACTCCCTGCAACAGTTGATAACAGAGTTTTCGCAATTTGAGAGATACTCATCACCAGTATGTTTAGTTTAGCTAACTGACCTGGAAAGTCCTATTGGTAACATGTCTCTGGTGAACCAGTATCAGCAAAAACTGAGAAAACACTGCTTAGCAAAAAATTTCTCCATAGAGAGAAAATTGATGTTAAATTGCAGTCTATGAATGCTGCTGGTTTCTTTAACTTTTTTTTTCCTTTTCTCTTGGTTCAATTCTTTTTCTCTTACCTTGCCAGCATTTTCACTAATATTTTGTTCATTATAATATTTAGAAGGAAAAATATTCTTAAAATGGTGATGAGAGTAGCAGTCTGCAGGCTGCTTTGCACTCTGTGTTACTTATACTATTTTTTGGAAAACTGTTTTTGTACTATTTTGTTATGTAAAATGGAGGAAGATAAAACAATGAAGATCCTCGAGATTCAGTTCTTAGGGACTCTTTAAAGAGGTTTGCGAAAAAAAAAATCAGTGTTAAAATAGTCCTTGGAAGGATCTAGTTTCCCCTGAAGCAGGCATTTTATCTTGACAATGGTGAATAGCATCTCTAGCATTTTTGTCTCTAAAATCCAGGGACAAATAAGTATTTTTGAAATTCTCCTTTGTACTTTAGAGTACCTGGTCTTCTATAACCACTGTATGAAGTTTCTAGGTTTAAGCTCCCTTAAAAGAATCTCCTCATAGGTGAAAGAAATAGAAGAAACAAAACAGTCAAACACGGTCTGGTCTCGCCACTTAAAAGAATTGTGTGAATTCTGCATTTAAATCCATTGAAGAACGTATTTAAACTACACATTATTTTCCTTTTTGACATTTCCTTCAAAACATATCTGTGGGTTTTAGAGACAGAGTAAAGTGTTTGGAAAAAAATTTTGCTTGAAAATCCTAATACAAAGACAAAAGCAAATGACAAAAGGGAATTTGCTCTGTGATTTTTAAAAATTAACTTACAGATTCACCAATCACTTTTATATTCAAAGTAACCTTTGAAAATATTGCCCAGATTCCAAATACTGAAAAATAAGTGAGAGCCTACAGCTGAGATAGCACATAAGAAAAATTTTTCCATCTTATGACCAGGAACCAGTCTCTATTAATCCGATTCACTTATCAGGTGTTAAAAATGAATGTGATGGAAACCTTTGATCTAATGCACAGTATTCCAAGTTTGTATATGTAAAGAAAATCTTCCAATGAAACCTGACAAATATAATAGTACAGAAATTTGAGAGTGACATCAAAAATGATAGCTTTCTTACTTGTTTAATCTCGTGGTTCATGTACATATTGTGTAAGCTGCTGAGATCAACATTGCTTTAATGATCTAATTTTGGATGGAAACTGTTGTTTCAAGGTATGGGAGTCTATGACCTGAATCAAAGGCAAATGAAATAAAACAAAACATAATATTTAAAATACAAACTTTTATTTTGGGAGATTGAGATTAAGTTAGTCATTTTTTGGGTTACTTTTGAGACTTACATGTAAATTCTTCTGTTATCATGAATAATATGATTCTGAACCCTAGTCTTGAAAAACTGACAGAAATTCTGTTGGCTCAAAAAAATTTTTCCATGAGGCCCTGTTGAGTACAAAATCTTGTGCTTGTTAATTGTCACACAACAAAAGTCAAAACTTCAGCTCTTAAGAATCATTAGAAATAAGCAAATCTCTCTATGAAACACAAGTGACTAAATTCAATGACAGGCTCTTCCCAAAATTATAGGTGAATCTGGCTATCTGGTGAAATTATATCCAACAATTAAAAATTATGAGTTGGGAAAGATTTTGAAGTTAATTCCATCAAAAGACTTTGTTTCATAGAGAAGAAACTGAACTTCAGAGGTTGCGTCTTCACTAACATGGCCATGAGCCACCACATCTGCAGAGAAAGGGTATCGGACACAGTCAGGTACATTTTCTTCTATCTAGTAATCCAACTTGTGTATCATAGAAAATAACTCGTTTTGAAGAACAATGACTAAGAAGAGTTGATATGTCTCTTGCTAAATTGAGGTTTCTCCCCACAAGAATTCTATTAACATCTCTTTCGCAGGAGCACAAACTGAACCTTTATGTACCTTAGTGCAGCAACTTGGACAGAAAGGAAGATACATAGGCATTCTGTCTGGTGCTATTCTTGACTTAATTAAAGCTCTCATTAATTTTAGTGGAAACTTGAATAAAGATGGCAGAACATCATGATTAAGGTATAAACGCTTTAATAGATCATCTATCTTAGTCATATTTATATGAGAATCAAGAGATGCTAATTTCTGATATTGAGTACAAGAATCAGATGTGAACAAATATTTAACGTACCATTAAATATATAAAACAGGTTAATTTTAAGCTAAAAATAATTATGTAAGATTTCAAAACATCTTCAAATAATTTTTAAATATCGCTAGCGGATGACAGTACATCATTATTAGTTTTCCTAATTTTCAATGATTATTTCCTTTGTGTTGTATTTAAAAACAATAAGTAGTATGTTTAAATACTATGCATCCTAAATGTGAATTTTTTTCACTAAAGAATTCTATTATTAAAATGATCAAATTTAATAGTCTGTCAAATTTCAAAGAAAAACAATTTTAATAAGGTTTAGAAAATATAGAATTTTACTATCTTGAAAATGTAGGAGCATGACACTTTTACACTTTTTGTTTACCTAAGAATACACATTATTAATCAGGGTCTAATATAATTTGATCGAAATATATAGTTAAGAAAGCCTCAAGACTGAGTGTCAAAAGAAATAGTGAGTAATTAGAGAAAATCAGCATATCGGGACCAACATTTTGCATAGACTCAGGTAACATGGTTAATGGATAATGACCTTTGCTCTTTAGATTGGATAGCTGAGTTAGAGGCCTCAGTATCTACAGGACCAAGACAGCAGTAAGAGAGTAAAAGTGATGATTTTTGTTAAGTAACCATTGTTCCTTGACTGCTTTCTGAAAACAGACTAAATTCCTGTAGTAAATTTTTTTTGACAATAAATGAATCAAATAAAAATATGGCTTAAAAATGCACATGAACCTGTAGGGGGTTTGGGAGAGAGGGGAGGAGGGACACTGACCCCCTACTGCAACTACACAACCTAGGAGCTTCGAGGCCAGGAACCCACGCTTGAACCTGAGGCAGTAGCCTTTGGAGGGCATCGTTTTAGTTTCTATTCTGTTGTTTTATCCTTCATACATAACCTTCCAAATAAAGAGAAAAATGATTTTGTTCACTTTTTAGCACAAATTTGCATTTCTTTGTTTGTTTTTTGGTTATCTCCTATGATATTCATTTTATTAAATAAGGGTAAAAATAGAGCAATCCTTTATTCTTTTTTCCCCAAATAAACATTATTTGATGCTAAAATAAAAATCAAATGTGATCTTTCATCCTTTCTGTTTTGCATTGTAGATTAAAACTCCCAGCCTCCTAGAGCTCATAGCAAGCTAAATCAAACCCAGTGGTTGAAAACAACAGAACTTCAGAACTTCAATACCAGAAAACAGGAAATGAACAATGATTTATATAATACCTCATTTTCCTCAAAAAAGTTGCTCATACTATCACACATAATAAAATACAACAGAATAGAACCAATCAAAATGAAAGAATAAAAGCATGATAAACTTCAAGACAATAGTAAATCAGCAATGGCGACCATAATGTCTCATTGTCTTCAGAATTGCTGCCCATACCATCCTTCATTCTTTTAATTAGTTTTATGCTATTTTTTATGCTTCATATTATTGTGTGTGAAGGTATGGTCAAGTATTTTGAAGAAAAGAGACATGATGGTAGCCACTGTTGATGTCCTGTTGTCATGTTGTGAAGTCCTGGGTTGCTTGTATGGTTCTGTTCTGATTTGCTTTGTTCTGTTTTGTTTTGATTTGTTTTGGTTTCTCTTAAAAAAACAAATAAACAAACAGAATTTCATCCTTTGGCAGCCTGAAGATACAAATCACAATCAAGGTTCACAGGGACCCCCTGCCTCTCCAGGTTCTAGAAGATTCTGTCCCTTTTCTCCCAGCTTCTGACGGCCCCACGTGCTTTTCCTGGGCCGTCGGCAGCATAGATCCAGCCTCTGTCTCTCCCCTAACGCTGCCTTCCTCCTGCCCAATCTCCCCAGCGTTTTCCTTGTGATGGAGTTTGCAGCCCACCTGGGTCACCTGGGATGATTATCTTCATCTTAACATCTTTAGTTTAGTTATAATACATAAATAACTTTGTTGGTAAATGAATACATCTTTTTAGGGAGCAGAACTCTGAACATTTAAATACCCTTTCTTTTATCGTCCAACCTAATGAAATATAGCAAATCTAACCACACAGTCATAGAGACTAGGGCTAAAAACGCTGAGAGCAGCAAGTATAAACTCAGATCGGCCTGCATTTAAACTATAGCAATGCTCACTCATTAGCTATAGAATCAGGTAAGGAAGTTTTAAAACCATTCAAAGTACAGCTTTCCAGATACCAGGTATTCATCTGAATCCTTCAAATGCTGGCTCTAATGCCTCTGGGTACACAAATACTTCAAGGCTTTGAAACTGATAATTGTAAACCATTTCTTGATCTTGAATTTCATGTGAATCCTTCTCTAAAAGAAACCTGTCTGCAATTATCTGTTGGCTGTTGTTGGGCTGTACCAATTCCTATATCATACACATGTTGAGAAAATTAAGTGAAATAATATAAAATTCTTGGTATCATGACTAGAGCTGAAAATTATTCAGTAAAACATGCTTATAACAATATTTTATCACTTTTTATACAAACATTAGAGTTAGTAATCGAATTTCTTAAACCAAAATATCTTAGTGCATAATTATAAGTACAGGTTACTAACTTGTTTTCAATGCCAGAATTCTCCCACGTTGATTCTTTAGAGAGAAAATAAACAGTATTTGTTGGTCTGATATTCTAAAGATTAAAAATAACCATATATGTTGGATAGAAAGATACAGAAATGACTTGTAAAGATTTGAAATGTCAGATTTCATTTTGTGTTAAACACATTTTAAATGATTCACTTTGTAAACAATTATGAAACATATACTGTGGAAAATGATATATTGAACTATGGAAGATACAAAACTACACGAGATGTAAAACCTACTCGATAAACAGGTTTACAAGAAGAAAGGTGCACTAATATAGACAGAAGAGGCTAAAGTAGGAATCAAGCCACAGAAGTACTTCTACACCTCACTCAAAAGAGAAAACACGTTACAGACTCACCAGAAACTAAAATATTACAAATGAATTAAAGTACTATAAATTTCAATGTATTTTCTGAGCAAGGAATATTTAATTTCTTCCTCAATATACCCATCTCTTGTTTCAATAAAAGTAAACATTATTTTAAAAAAACTATTTGCAGGTAAATCATTAAAGAATGTTAGCTTTCAGTGTCTTAAAAAGAAGTTGAAGGGTGGAGCCCCTGTGACAGTTCATGTTATCATGAGTGACAGCCTTGTTTTAATCCACAACACAGAAAAAAAAAAGAAAGCAATAGAAATCTAAAACCTGATTGACAGAAATAAAAAGCATTCTCAGGAAAAGGAACTACTTTGGCAATCTGTGTGCATGTGTGTGTGAGTCTGTGTGTGTGTGAGTCTGTGTGTGTGTGTGCGTGTGTGTGTGTGCAAGCATGTGTGTAAATAGTAACCGAATCTACTCAGAGATATATCAGAAAGGAGCTTTATGAGAATCAAAGTTAACCCTAAGCCAAAGATAGGCAAATCTGAATATATAAAATATTAGCTGTGGACATTTTCTAATTTTATTATGATATGACAAGATATTGTTTAAGTTTCAAAACTTCTCTATTAGTAATTTTTACCTCTTCAAGGGAATCTTTTTTTTCTATTTTGTTTGTCGTTTGTTATTTTTGTTTTTGTTTTGAGATAGGATCTTACTTTGTAGTTCAGTCTGGCTTCAAACTCACTATGTAGCCCAGGCTGGCCGGGAATTTGCAATGATTCCCCTGCATCAGCCTCTTCAGGTATGTGCTCCAATGGCCAGCAGTGTAAGAGAATCTTGTAATGACTCTCAAGATAGGACTTTGGTTGAAATATTATTATTTAAGTCTTAGTATTTACAAATGTGTTTATTCTATTTTGAATTTCCAGCCCAAAAGCAACAATAAATTAAAGCCTAGAGTATACTTTAAGGAAAAGAGTCAACTGGGGAAGAATTATTACCACAATCATTTATTTCAGTTCTACCTCATAAATAAGTTTTGAGTTCAGTTGTTTCAAAATAAACAGAAATTTCTTACTATCTCAAGCATAAATAAGTACCAGTTGAAAATAGAGTATATATAGAAAAGGAAACAAAATTGTATCTATTCAGTAGAATTTTGAGACCTCCTCCATAGAAACAAAGGCTACCAACCAACTGAGAGTGACCTTGTCACACATCATAGAAGCAAGAGAAATCAAATTTAAAATGTAAAATGAGAAGAAAAAAAAAGTTACTGAGATCAGGTATGCCTAGGTTCTTCCTGAAGAGATGTAAAGTGAGTTCAACCTGACGAGTATTTTTGAAGAGAACCCATACAAGCTGATGGATTTAGTTTGTTCTTAATGTCTGCTTTTCACTTTTTTCTATTTCTTTCCCTTATCATAAACCTGGACGCGAGGCAGGAGTGAGGAACTAGCTTTCAGTATTTTACTTTGCAGACATCGGAGTCCCAGTGTGGTGTCTATTTATACACCTGCCATTTTCAAATTGAAAAGCTTTGTAATACACCCGTAATCAATGCATTCATAGCCGCATCTTTGTTAATCACTACAGCGCCTGCTCTGCTATTTGGCACTCATTAGCTGAAACTGCCTTTCACCTATAATTTATGACTAGCATACAATTATGTGTTATCTCTACTCCAAGTGATTACCACGCTGCATGTTTGGGAGATAATGGTATGCAACACTTTATGATAAATTGTACCGCAATGGATTGTTCCTCTCTGTCACTTACTCTATCATTTTCCTAAAAACAGTCTCAAGAGAATTACACTGAAATGTGGGTACCTTTTAAAGTAAGAAGGTTAGCGCTGTCCCTATAAGAAGAGAGGAGAACCACACTTAGGCAAAGACGTAGGCACATCTGAAAGCTTCTGATAGACGCAAAACAGAAAACGTGAAGAACTCCCTTCAAATTTCAGTTAAAAACGCAAGATCGTAGGTAGTTTCATAGAAAGACTCATGATTATTTTTAATTTGACAATAAAAGCATCTGGTTTAACATTACATAGCACTGAATATAGCATTGATAATTGCAGAAATATCCAGAATATCAGTTTGGATAGGGGCATTAAAAACCAAAATGTTTTTATTTACTGTTTTATTATTTGCAGAATAATTTCACAATAGTTGTTAAGAATTGGAGGGAAAAGGAAAAGGGGATGAAAAAAAGAGTAAAAGAGACAAATAGAATTAGAGATTTTGCATACTGGAAGAGAAGCAAGTGACAGAAGGAGAGAAAGATGGGACAAACAGAGGGTAAGAAAAGAGTCAAGATGGGTTTTGTCCTTGTACCAATTCCTCATAATAAATATCATGAGTATGTATGGAAAATGTACTAATGAAAACAACCCACCAATAAAATAGTTCAATTTCAAAAATAGAAGGGAAAAGAATTAACTTTATTTATAGCAAGCCAAGTATTGCTCTAAATGCTTGACAGGTGAAAACTGGTAAGTTCACATAAGAAACCTGTACAGAGGTTCCATATTGAAATTTTACAAAGAAAGCAATGATGCACAAAAAAGATTGCACAGATCATTTAAAAACAAAACCCACACTGCAGGATTAATATTGTAAGGCTGCAGTAACAAAGTGCAATACACGGGGAGTTTAGAAAGTCAAGAATATACACTCATTCCAATCCTGGAGAGAAATGTTCTCTATCTTAAATATAAAGAAAATGTGGTATCTATACACCATGGAATACTACTTGGCTGCAAAGAAGGATAAAGTGGCCTATACATTCATGGGAAAATGGGTGTATCTTGAAAACACAATCTTAAGTGAAATAAACAGGACACACAAACTTAAATACTGTATGGTTTCTCTCATCCGAGTAGTCCAAAATGAAAATCAAGTAAAGAGCAAAATAAATACTGTTGAAAGAAAGCAGAGACCTAGCTCTTCTACAGATAAGATTCAGAGGGGAAGGGGGGATTGGACTCAAAAAGTTTAAGATGTGTCGAGCCTAAGTGTCTACACACCAGCCGCCCACATGAACGCAATCTCTATGCCGCAAACATGAACTGACATATTAGAAAGGTAATGCTAACAACAATTAAAGTGGGAGAAAGGAAACCGGAGGCAGAGAAGGAACAGGAGGGGAGGGAAGGACAATAAAAAGAATCAAAGTGTGTCGGGAAGATGAATGTAAGCGTCATCTCTAGCCAGGCTGCCGTCGGGAAAAAGAACGCGCAAGGTCATGGGTTACAAAACCGTGTCATTTACATTCAGAGCGATTTTTTTACAACCACAAAGCATGTCATCGTCTCATTTAATAACTCCTTGGTGCATTGCGGCTGACTTCAGAAAAAGACTTAAACCCTTTCAAGTAACAGTTCTGGACCTGTCGGATCCGGCCCTTGCTGGTTTCTCCAGCGCTCTTCCTGCATCTGTCTGCCGGTCCTTGACTAGGTACTGCCCACCTTGGCTGCATAAATATCTCCACATTCATCCCTCAGCCCGCATCACTCTTCCTGCCACGTTGCATCATTGGTCTCCTGTTGCCCCATCAGCTGGACTGTCCCTCCTGGACCTTACCCTGGTTTCCCTGAGCCCGAGATGGGCTCCATTAGCAAGCAAGAGAATCCGGACCCCGACAGGCACTGTGTCCTGATTAGACCATTTGCATGATGGTCTTTAATGTTACTGAGCAAACAGCACAGCTTTGGACCCTCAGATGCATTTGTAATTCAGCCGCATGATGCATGAAAAATAGATACTTTATAAGAGAGTAATTGCCTACACTAAAATACACATCAAAAGAAGAGCAGAATGAAATAAAAATCAAAGATGGACTTTCTATTCGTGAGGTAGAGAAGAGGTGGAACATTGCCTAGCTATTCAGCAAAATATTTCAATTGTTTAAACACCATTGTTTTATTATCTGCTTCAAACCTCCACAATCGTTGTTAAGAGCTAACATTATTTGCCTTGCATCAAGCCAAGATCTGCTCTAAACATTTAACAGGTAGAGACTCACAAATCCACATAGGAAAACTTTATATTATCTAGTTTTGCAAAGCAGAGAATAATACCAAAAATGTTGTAATTCATCTTGTCCCATAAGGGCTTTATGCCAATTTTTTGGTGCTCTGCTCGTTGAGAGCAAATCATGTCCAGACCCTCAGCAAGCAGCTGAAAACCCAATAATGAGCCTGGAGTGGCACTCTTTCCTGTTCCTTCCTCATGAATCTAGGACTTTCTAATACCGGGGTAAGATTTAAGATAAAATACTCAGATTTTCTCGTCCTGTTTGCCCCTCCCCAGAATAGTAAGTTTCCAAGTACCATGAAGTAAAACTAAAGACCAGCACTAAGTGTTCAGGAGCCACAGTCATGACAGAGACCACGACTGCCAGGGCTGCCAGAAACTTGGATGCCTACACGTGCTGCTTCTAAGCAGTCGCCAAAGTCACATGGCGAAAGAGGAAGGACAGCAGCGTGTGACAGGATTCCACATGAGGAGGCTCAGTCCTGGCAACACAGGGCTCCCCAAGCCCTACAGTGTTCGATACATAAGGGGAGCTCCTGCCACAAAGTACGACAGTTCTCATTGACAGTCACTGCAGAAATGTCACCTGCGGCTTCCCCTGCGCTGCGGGATGGAGTAGCAACCTCTCTCTCCATCCTCTCAGTTCAACAAGCAGCTTTTCCACTGGAAAACACTGCTGCCCACAAAGCAGACCTCCGACACCTCTTCTTCTTGCCAATCCCCCCCCAAAATCATCATCCCGTAGAGACACTGTAGAAGGAGCGTGCAAGTCCATACACAATGAAATCTAGCTTTTTCCAAGTAGAACATAATAGGTCCAATTTAAAGAGGGGTAACATATATTTCTGAAAAATATACCTATGAAAAATTTGCTCTTCAGTTAGTTCTGTACTTCATCAAACTTCTATTAAAACACAGTACAAAACTAAAGACTTTTTCTATTCTTTTTGAAAAAATGTTTCTGTATTTTTTTTTCTATCAGATAAATCTCTCTTCCTGATAGCATTGTTAGGCCCAGGAAACATGAATCCTCCTGTATTGTGAGCCAGGAGTTTGTGCAAAGAATGTCAGTTTCAGATATTTTGTATGTTCTGTTCATATTCCTACCTGCAGGGTCTAGAACAGGTATATCATAGATGTAGCAATGAAGATTTTGAATAAATAAACAAACTCAGGAGCTGTAATAAGACTTTAACTTACTGACTCCCACCCATCTGATGCTCAACAGCTGAATGTTTTATTTTTCATACTAACCTCGGAGTTTATGGGTCACTATTTAAACCATCTTTTTGTTCACTGAAGTGTGGTGCTTGTTGGCCTTGTCTCTCCTTGATGGAGGAGTGGGTCCTTCCTGTCACAGTGAGGGGGGAACATGGAAAGTCGAAGTGACACTTGTGTTTGCTCTCTCCAGTGTAACTCGCCCACTTTCTTTCCATTACCCAATTTAATTTCTGAAGGGAAAGTTGATAAGGTTCCAGAGTTATTAGAAAGAGCAGATAATTGGACTGAAGTGTTAGCAGAGTGAAGAGGGAAGTGCTATCTTTGAAAGCACATTGGTTTAAAATGTGACAATCTGAGAAATTTACTGCTTTCTTGAAACTGTTCTCCATAGCTGTAGCATCTGGCAATTTTTCAAGTACGTTATGTGACTAATCACTATCATTATTATAAAGTGGTTTTTCTACTTCAGCATGTGAATCTCTGAGTAAAAACTGGTAATGAGGTAATACAGAGTATATTGCATATAAGTATTAGATTTAACACTATGTAACTACTTCTGCTACAGTTATATGTGATTATTTCCAGTCATTTAGTTTTGAGGAAAATAATACAGTGTAGCATCAAATATTTTCTATATTTGCTCTTTACATTTGAAGTAAAACAAGTAAGCTGAGACATACCCAGCGTTATCCCCTAGGTAAATTTGCTTAATTCATATATATTCCTCTTGGAATTCATCTAGTCAGATATGTTGACTATATAGAGGTTTCTTTTATTTACTATATGCATAATTATGGTAGCAGATTAATTTTGCTCTGATATAAACTTCTAAGTTTAGAAATTAGTATCACCTATGTCTTCCATTTACTCAACTTTTCCATGTTCTTAATGGAATCGAAGTAAGATGAGCTCCTACTCTTTAAAATTCAAGATTACAGATTTTCCTTCCCCAAGAAGGCCTGTGATGATTTATCAAGTCCATTTGTGCTATCATCTGAGGCCATCGTAAAACAAAAGTCATTGGTGCCCTTGGGTGATGGTTGGATGGATCCCATCCGTTTTTTCTTCCCCTACCTGCTTATTGTGAGTAGGAATACTCAGCATGGATATTTGTCTCATCACCGTCCATCTATTAGAGTTGTGGCATTTATTTGAGTTTCGCAAGTCTAATGTCAGTTCTCCATTCAGTTTTTTCATAAGTAAATCTTAGTGTAACAATCATCTGCTCTCTGGTCTCATGTTTTGTCACAACCTATTATATCAGTGAAGAAATCTGTGTTTCTTTCTTAGCTCTGAATATACTCAGAGCTCATTTGGGTCTTCTAAAACTGAAACAATTTCAGCTAATTCTTCCTTGACCTGTATTAACAACCCAGCTGGTGGAGCCCAGATTTAGCCTGTTGAGTCTAAAATTATAATAAAATTTACTTGGGCACTTCTGCTAAGCATGAGCATGTTAAATATTATGAAGAATTTTAAGAGCTGTTTATTTGCTTGTCCTTTAGGTATGGTCAACCACTATTGTATGGTCGTAAACTCTATGTTGCTTATAACTCCTTTAATCTCTGTCCCTGTGCCACAGAGCAGAAAATCAGGGAGAAGTTTCCATCTGCATGGGCTGTCATCACCTGCAGGAATTTTTCACTTGCTACTGCCGGGCTTCAGGCTTGCTCCAGTGTAAGCCTGCAACAAAGCACGTGCTTTCCCCCCTGTTGGGAACACGGTATATTTGATCTTACATGATCTTTTTGAAAGACCATTTGATTCTTTTACATAAGTTCGGAACAGTTTAAATGTATCATTTTCAAAAATACTTGGAAGACCAAGTAGAAAACATTTTGAAACCTTCTCTTGAAAAAGTTTGCAGGAAAAAAAAAAAATCATCATTTGGTGTAGGAAAATAAGCAGCCCAAGAAAGAGCATCCCTGCTCTGACTGAAGGAAAACAAACCTACTTCTAACATTTTGTCCATGATAGCTAAAACTTTCTTGATTCATGAACATATTAAAAGGAAATAATGGCTGAATATAGATAGAGAACAAGAGTTAATAAGCTAATATTAAAAATTTGACTTCCATAAAATTTACAGATTACAAGTTATTTAATGAGATATTTGTGCTGTAAAAGACACAAAGGTTATCTATATTTAATAAAGTGTTGAGTATCATAATTTGTAGCTATTTGAAAATTAAAAGTTTAAATATATCTATATTCCACATAAAGTATATATATATATATATATATATATATATATATATATATGTTTAATAGCATATATGTGTACTGTTTCCAGATTGTAACATTATTTCAGTAATCTATGAACACATATTCAAATGACTGAAGCAAATAATTGCACTTTTTTTTTGGTACCAGGGTTTGAACTCATGATCTTGTGCTTGCCAGCCAGTTGCTTGTGTCACTGAGCTAAATCCCTGACCCAATAATTACACTTTTTGATGGTATATTATTGACTTTCTACATCAAAATTTTATTCTTGGCTATTGAATTAAAGACTGCACGAACAGGTGCTCTACTCTCATTTTTCCTAGAATGGCCTCTTTATCAATGGCAAACTACATACTATGCAAGCCTAGCAAAGCTTTGGTACAGTTTTAATTTTTTAGTTAAGAAGCATGAGCAATATTTCTTTTTCTTTTACTGGTTTATAAACAAAACCAAATGAAACTGAGGCAGAGATAAAGTTTAACACAATACATTTTACAGACGACATAGAGCTGAGTTCAAATCGTTTCCCAAATGAAACTTTCCACGTTCTAGTGTACTCTTTTGGATTCTGCTAGAACGATTAATATGTTCCTTAAAGAAAAAACAAAGTGATCTGTTACATTCAAACTCAGGAAGTGACATGTATGAGATGTGACCTAAATATATGGTGACAATTTAAATATTAAAAATTATCGCATTAAAAGACATTACTCTTAGTCACACTCAAAATCCTCTCCCTCACCCGGAACACATGTGTCCCCTCATTCTCACCACTTTCTAAAGCAGCTCTGGAAGCCCCGTTTCTTGGCTCTCTGTAGTTGCTCTATTGTGGCTGCTTGATGTCCTGAGTCAAATTACAAGTTAACTTCGTTTACTTATTTATTTCACTTTGGCAAAGAGCCAGAAGTTGCATGGCACCAGATCCCATGGGTAAAGTGAATGAGGACACCCTGGAGTGTTTTGCTTTGACAGAAATTGCTGTGCAGCTTTGAGGTTTTCAGGAATGAGGCAAACAGGTAAAAGCATTCATGAAGGAGAACGTCCAGAACTGCTTTCGAGACGGGCAGGAACAATTGCCGCTTGGACGACTGCGCGAGAACAATGGGACAGGTGTGTTGGAAGCCAGGGGGAATACTTTGAGGGAGATTAATGGTGATGTGTCTTTTACAGTAATAGGTTTTAGATTTTTTTTAATTTAAATATTCACCATATTTTTTATCACACCTCATAAAATCCCCAACTACAGGACAGAATGGGTAAAGCTGAAGCATAGGTTTTCTTCAAGAATATTCCAAGGAAAATTTATCCTGTCACTCTAATCATTACCAAGTTTCCATCCAAAGCATAAAATTTAGATCTGGGACACATAATTAGTCTAGGAGAGCTTAAGGGGAATCAGACGTCCTTTTAGAAACTATGAGAGAGACTCCAATGCACGTTCCTGAAGGATAATTTTCAAAAAAACCCCTACTTTTTCAATACAAAAATAGTGGGGTTTGCAAAATCTCCACAATTAAATGAGTTTTAGAGACTTTGTAAGACTTTATCCCACATGGAAGATTTAGAATGCACATTGACTGGGTTATTGCATTATACAAATTCAGTATTACTACCCAGTTTTCACCAATAATATTAACACAATACCCAGTAATATTACCAGTGTTATTCAGCGGTATTACCTCAATATGTACTCTGGAGCATACGTGGCCATACGTTGAGAGTACCTCTTGTTAGTGCAGTATTCGCAACACAATCAGCTGCAAAGACAGAAAATATCACTAAAACTTGAAAAGTCACAGTCATGCATTGTCTTGTATATGATGAAATGTAAGTGATCCGGTTTGTCCCTTGCTCGATGATTCCATGACTGTCATTGGTCCACAATTTCTATTATTTCCTCAGCCTGAGGTACACAGTCACAACCTCTAAAACTACCACTGCCTCTAGTAGTAAATCTTCATATGATGAGTATAAAAATACTAATATGGCACAGACAGAATGCTGCTCCATAGCTATGGATGACTCCTGATTATTTTAGCAGAAAAAGAAAATATTATTCACAATTTTTTCATTGGCGCTGAGGTCTGTTTCCATTGGCCAAAATGTGGATACAAGCTAGATGGAATATTAATACCATCCTCTGCTCTGGACAGTTAATTATCATCTTTGATTATTAGAAAGAAGGTGATCACTGCTTACTGTACCCAGTATTTCTTCAAATTTGACATAGCACTGTCTTTTGCAAACATCTAAATCTTTAAATATACTTTGGGGAATGTTTTGTTTACATGTGATTATATACAAATAAAGTAAGTATTCTCTCTAAATTTTGAAAAATATAAAATAATTTCTTAGCATCATCATATAAAAAACTGCCACAAACATAGTGTCATAAAACTATGACCATTTTATTTTGTTCATGGATGCTCTAGATAAGGAACTCATGCAGGGCCTTAAGGACTTCCCACAAGAATGCTCAAAAATTTCCAGAGCCTCACTGCAAAGAATTGAATTGCCAGACCTGACCTGAATGCCTGGAAATTAGAATTATCTGGAACTTTCTTCATTTATTCGTGCGGTACCTCTTTCTATAGAAGCCAGAGGCTCAGCTACTACTGATACTCAGATCAGGTTACCTGTGTTTTACTTTTCACAAATGGATTCCAAGAAAAAAATCTTGAGAGAAATACTATAGAGAATGATCTGCAGAGAGGAACAAGCCAGAGTCTGTGCGGCTCTCTCAGCCAGCAAAGTCATTCTTTCCAACATGCTCTGTTACTGAGAGACAAAGATCTAAGACAGACCTCATCACAGAAGGAAGTTTAAACTCCCTGTGACCAAGATGATTTGAGATCTTAATGCAGAGGAAGGAGGAGATGATACTGTGACCATTACTGGAAAATATTCACTACAAATAGGAAATAGAGGAAGGTGTATAGAATTGAGAAAGAATGGGCCATTGGACTTGGAATGATATCATATTAAATTCTCAGCTGTAACACTTGTAGAACTGGAAGAGTCAACGCAAGGTATACTTTGGAAAGGAATGAGCCACTCCCATCATTCTGAGGCTCTGTGTATTTGAACGTAGAGAGGGCTCTGATGTAATATAGAACAGTACATCCTGAAGACCACGGTGTAAATCATCTAAGAGATGTACAATGTATTATTTGGTAGATACCAATTCATATTTACACTATGAAAATCTCCAGTGAAAATTTTCTCCAACTAATATTTTCATAACAAATCCAGTGATAAAATTAGAGTAAATATTAAATATTCTTAATAAGGACAACTTGAGAGCAACTTAATAAGGACAACTTTACCTACATTATAAAATTTAAAGGCTGTTCACTTTATCATCATATTAGCAAAACATCTCCTGGGATAAAACTAACCAACCTCTACCTAAGAGACATGAAGATTAACAGCACTTTCTATTCTCTCTCTAGAGTAAAATGACTATTGATGACCTGTCCAAGCTAGCAGGCTCCTTATGTTGAGTACAGCCTCCATGATTAAAGAATCATGGTTTCTGTATACAGTGTATGGGTGAATCTTCACGCACTTAAAAGAGAAGATCAAGCTGTTTATAGGCATAACAGAAAGGTATTCTTGATACAAACATATAATCTTATTTATGTAAAAAGTTTAAAATAAATCTAGGCATTAAAAACTCTTCTTGCTCACATGATTTCTAGAGAGCCATGCAAGCAATCATAAACAAATCCTTGAAAAGTTTGCACTGGAAAATCTAAAATTGGGTGACTATTTCTATATGATTTTTTTTTTAACAAGAACATTCATTATATTTAAATCAAAAGAGGCTATCTGTGGTTGCTGCTGAAAAGCTGCGAAGGACATTCTGGTGTGTATTCAGAATTGAAGACAACTGTCACCAATGTAGTTTATTCTTTGTTCATAAACTAAAAAAGAATAAAAATGATGATACAGAATTTCAAAACAAAATAATAGGAGATTAACAATGGTCAACATATTGAGGATTGTTATCTTCAAAGGAGATGCTCAGATTACAAGATGCAGACATGGAAAAGTAATCAGTGAAAGCACAGAGCATTCTTTTTGATGAGCTAACAGAGATTAGTAGTATAATGATCTATCTTCTGTATATATTATATATATTATAAAGGTTCTTTCCCCTTATTTCTTTTCTCCTTTCCCCCATCCCAGTTATTCTTGCCTTCTGAGCAGTTTCTTCCCTTTTCACTTTCACAATATCTATTTTACAACTGGGATCTTATTTACTCTTCCAGTTTTTTACACTAGAGAAACAATAGGATGTTTCCCCATGTGAAACTGATTTATTCCACTTATTCTTGAAGGAGAGAAGAGAAACAAAAGGTATGCTTGCAAAAAAAATTCAGGAAAGTCAGAGAATTTGGAAGGAATAAAGTGAAATCCCAAGGGATTTTTTTAACAGTGTATCCTCAGAGAGAAATAAGAGCATTTTTTTATTCTTCTAAATTAGCATTTATAAATGCAATAATCAGATACGCTTTAACATATCATTATCTAGGAGATAGGTGTGACTTAATTTCTAAAGGATTTTTAAGTATATTGAATAGAGCCAACTAGGGCAGATTTTCATTATAATGTGATATCATTATACCAATGATTGCAGGCTAATTCCCCACTTATACAATCTGACCACTGACCATGCTAGATCAAGAGGGTTTAATTTCCTTTATAAATGTTCATTCCTGCTCATTTTACTTGAGAGCAAGTAAAATGGTAGTTTAATAAGGGAAGAAATCATTTTTAAAGGGAGAATATGTAAAAGCGAATGCAGTGGGTTTTTGTCACAATAATTACACACTTTCCCCTGCCGTCATTCCCTGACAGATCTGTGTAAAACCAAAAAAGGAATCATGTTTTCCGATTTGTTTCCAATAACCTTTTAAATGATGCCCAGGATTATACTGACCTTTAGTGTTGACAAGCGCACATTGGACTCTTGTCTTCAGAAAATAGGGTGTAATAATAGATCTCCCCCCTCCCCGTCTTGCCTGACACTTTGGCACCCATCACTTTTTAAGACTGCACTGAATTTCTTTTAAAAAAGCATTACTTTAGACTTATCAACAGCCAACTTTGTCATGCGTGCCCATTCACAACCCTTTCTTAAGAATATAAATATTAATAAAGCTAGTATATTTAAATCACCCCCCAAAACTAAGATTATTTCATTAGAAAACTGAAGTTGGAATTCAACGGCTATTGTGCCGTTGAAGAAAAATGGAACTCAGAGAAAATATGTGAGTTCTCCAGTTTTCAGAACCAATCAGTGGATTTCAGGTTGGGTCTGCTTTATGCCAAAACTCTACACTGGACCACATTTTCATCATAAAAATATCATTTTAACTACTATGCAGTTTACAAGTGATGTTAATGGATAACACCTCCTTTAGATGTAAAATATCTCTAAAAGATAATTGTTAATGCTGACTTCCTGAAGAAGGATGAAATTAACAATTGAAAAATGAAACGAGAAGCCCAGCAGACAGAAGTGTGGGACGATAATTCTAGAATTTGAAGTCAGGCTTCTTCATTCCTGCAATTCTTTCCATCGGGCCTGACGTAGCTTGATGATTTTGTATCCCATTGTACCACCTAATTTAATCTTCACTACTGTCTGCATGGCTGTGACTTTGTAATCTTGCTTTCAACTCTCACAGCCTCTCATGTTCAGGGAGTTTAAGGACCAGATAATGTTCATGGAAATGGCAGGGGAAATCAATTCTTATAAGCCTGGCCACTTATTTAAGACTTATGCTCTTGGTGTCTTCCTCAGCAAACAAAGTGAGTGTCATCCATGAGTGTAGACTGTCACTCAGTGGTCTGCTTTCAGGCCAGTCACGAATCCTATTTACTCGAATAGTGATCGGAGTTGATTCCAGATTACAGCTCAAGAGGTCGAAGAGGGAGTAGGCACTTGATGTAGAAGCAGCCCACACTTGGGGAGTGAAAGCAGCGGATGAGGGGGCGTTCATACGGACTCAGGAGCAGCAGTCACCCCTCCCGGCCCAGCTGAGGCTTAGCTTAATGGGTGAACCCCTAAGTGAGTGACGCCTCTTACTCTCCCTAAAATATGACCGTGTGAATAGACAAAATTCTAGTATCTAGTTATACTGATGGTTTATGTATAAAAAAGTAAGACTCATCAAATTATAGAACCCGTGAGGCTGACGTTCTACTCAATGATACCTGAGAAAAACGAGCCTGATTTTATTTTGTATTCTGGCACTTAAGAATTTTGTCTCTGTGGGACTATTTCTGCATTTCTACAAAACATATAGTTTGTTTTAATAAAAGATAATTTTATAAGAGCTGACTGAGTTGAATTTACTGCTATGACCTGGGCAATGAAATTAAAGAAAATTAGATCTTGGTTATTTCTAACTCCCAGGAAAGCAGGATTTAATGATGAAACAAATGTTTGGCCCCACAGATTAACTTTAAGCCTCCTAATTAGACACTAATGTTCATGGGAACGCTGGCCTGTGTTTCGGACGGGTACAAGAAATGAGAGCATAATAACAGTAAAACAATTAATTTGAAAATCTGCCCTGGCATTAAAGATTCAATGTTAATAGAAAATAAAGGAAGCTTACAAATTCTTTTTATGCCAGGATAATTTTCCAGATATTATTACACTCTTCTAAAATAACATGTAGTTTCCCTTTATCAACTTGAAATATGTCTGGCAATAACCTTTTTTAAAAATGATCTATTTTTTAAGAAATGTTTCATTATAACTTTAGGAAAATATTTTGAAAAATAGCGACTGGGTTGCAGAAAAAGAAACTTTAACAACCAAGTTCAAAAGAAATTTTCTAGGGTAAATATGATGTATGTTACAGAAGAAGTTGTCAGTTAATGTCACTGAGTACTTTGAGAAAATTATGTGAGATTTCTTTAACACTTATGTAAAAAGGAAAGGTATTCTATAAATAAACTCTTAGGACAAATTTTTAAAAGCCAATTGCTACAATGGCACAAACAGAGGAAACTAATGCTATTTTTACCAATTTTCAGAGTGGGAATCTGTTTGTCTTCCTGGTACCTATGGAAGTGAGAATTGAGAGACAGAAAAATGTTTAGAGTAAATTTGTTATTTTGATTTAAACAACTGATTTTTTTTGTACACATAGTATAAAAAGTATGTGAGATAATATGGTCCAGACTAAATGGCCAACTATGACTAATGCTCTTCTGATTTCTTTATTTATTATTTATTAAATTTCCATGGAGTAGCCGGGCGTGGTGGCTCATGCCTATAATCCTGGCACTTGGAAGGCTGAGGCAGGAGGATCTTGTGCATTTGAGACCAGCCTAGGCCACAAAGTGAGCTCAAGGCCAGCCTGAACTACATAGCGAGATCCTATCTCAAAAAATAAAAATTTCCATGGAGCATATTGGGAAAAATATTTCCATGTGTATAGAAGAGTTCAGTTTACAAAGTGTCCGGGAAACAATAGTGACTATGTGGGAACTTACTCAGCTTTTGTTGTGAAAATGCTGTGCTCTTTGGAGAGGGTGAAATAGTGGTGAGATTTTTAAAGCATGGTGGCAACCTGAACAATAAATTGTTGGCAACTAAAATTACATAAGACCACATGTTATGAAGTGGATAGAAAATATGAAATATCCACTTAATTGTAGAGCAGGACTGAAGGGAACCCCCATATTATGAGAGTCACTGCCCCTGAAATTTCTGAAATGGATTAAGTATTCTCAACAGAACATTGAAAATAATGAACCAGTGTTATATTCAGTGTCATTCTTGGGAGTAGTACGATTTCCTGGAGTGTAAGAAAGTCTCCTCTTAGTCTTTTCATTTACCCCTTTATTTCAGTGTTTGTCTGGATCTTTTATGAAGAGACCTCAGTTTGACTCCTGGTTGTAATTTAGACTGAAACAGTAAATGTCTGGTTTCCACGCTGATATGGATGAATATACATTCTGAAACTTGTTCACTCTCACTTGTTGGAAAGCTGTTAGAAATTTGGAAGAGGTGGACGTTAAAAGAAAAAACACCCCCGAGGGGGAAATGTAATAGAAAGGAAAGCTGCAGGCATTACATTTCATCCCACATTTTTTTTCTCATGAAAATGTTATACCTCTATATTCCATGCATGTGGGCAAATAGAAAGTTTTTAAAAAGGTCACCTGTGACCCCCACTAATTGTGCCTACTTTAATGGAAACTCTATTCATGTGGGATGATAAGAAAGGAGAACTTCAAAGAGGGAATTTAACATGGACATTAAAGGATAAATGAAGCTCTAAAATGTGGTAAATAGAATAAGGACATTTCAGGGAAATCTGTCATTAATGGCTCTGTCTAATAACTATTCAGGAAAGAGAAAAAGAGACCAAATGGCCTATTATGCAAAGGTCATATTGAAAGGTTTAGGAGGAAAGAGTCTGGAAAATAAATGTAAGTCAGACTGTAAAATAATGTTTAATTTCAGATAATGCCTTTGGACTTGATTCTGTGGGATATATAAATTATTTCATGTTACTCAGCAACAAATTGTGTAACCAAAATAGAAGTTCAGGACACTGAGATTAAAGTGAATAAAATGGTGCAGAGGTTATTCTGTGCAGTCTTTGAACACAGAGACACTTGTCCTCTTGTTCATTGGATCTTTCTTTTGAATTGGTAGTGACAGTCACAATACTTTATTTTTATTGTTTGCTAACAATATATTTTATTCTCATAGACTTTTAGATCTATGGTAAATAATTTTACAGTACCAGTGAGGTTAGTAGCTGTGTTGAGCTTATTTCAAACCCAATTAATAATTCAAGGTGATTGTTATTTCAGAGTCAATATTGAGAATTATTCTGGCCATATGCAATGTTAATCTTTTACAAAGAAATTTATATGTTTATCTTTTATTTCTACTGCAGAAACATAAACATGTTCTTATTTATCAGCTCCAAATATTTTATATTTTCTTGTAGTCTTTTTTACTGTAACTCTTGAGACTAAACCCAGAGCTTTCATGCTAAGTAAACTGTGTACTACTGAGTAGTACACAGTATTTCATTTTCTGATCATAAATCACTTTATTGATATGGTTTTCCCCATAAAACTACCAATCATTTATCAGTTTGGTTCTGTCTTTTTTTTATATTGAGTGAAACTAAAGTTCTGCCTAGAACTGTTTTGGAGTTATCTTAAGGCTTATAAAATTGGAATTTACAGTTTCAGATTATCTGTGTAGAGCAGATAGCTGATGACAGAATGTTTATCCTTGTTGGTAATACTAACATTTTGGTTTATGAACTAAACATTGAAAAAACCCAGAATATCCAAAATGAGATTTCCTGAAGTATGTGCTAGAATATAGGCATAATCTCTGTTTTTGCATTGTTTTTCCTCTCTGGAACACTAATTCTAGAAGATTGATCTAGTACCCTATGTTCAGAGACAAACAAGTTGCAGAATTTCTGTGTATTATTTTTCTCTGTAATATAATCCTCATGAACATCAGCATACTAAATGGTCTGAATCTTCTTGCAGTGAAAAAACCTCACTAGTTTTATTAATTTGTATGCACATAGAAATACATTTTGAAGTTATGCTTGTTAATATCACCAGGAACTCCCCTGTTGAACTGAGAAGTGTACTTAAATCCACCTGTGTTAAGTCCTGAGGAACAATTAGTTGATGGTGGAATAAGAATTAGAGTTGGGATCTTCAGTTGTTTACAGTAGGTTGTAGACTTCAGGCCAAGTATATTTGCATGACCATTAAAATTCCCAGAGGGTAAAACAGGAAGGAGTATTTCCTGTAAATATGGATGATGTGTGCTAATACAGTGTCAGACCTGTTGTATAAATTTGAAAATATCAGACTGGAAAATACTGATCTTCATTTCTTGCCTTGTCTCTGATGACAAGTTTTTACTAATCAAACATTAGGTTTCTTGTAACTTATTATTTTTCTTAGGTACAAAAGAGTTCCTTCTCCCGAAGACTACCTGAGGGTTTGTAATCAGTGTTTTTAGAATGGCAGATGGAAGAGTTAAAGAACTGGGCATAGCTCAGCAGCAGAATGCTTCCCCAGAGTGCATGGGGATGGTGGTTCCATTCCAGGGGCCATAAAACAGAAAAGCGAATGTTTACTTTTGTCAGAGACTGATTTCATCATCATTATTTAGTTTGAGGATGTTATTTTAAAATTCTCTTTTGTAAAATTTGAATATATTTCTGACATAGGTCATAAATAATCATGGTGAAAAATGATTTATTCAGTTAGTAATATATTCAACTAATAATTATTCAGCTCTTGATAGATGAACAAAATTTCTCTACTTGGCTCCATGATTATATTGACTTCAAGAATATCTTTCCCCTAAAGAACTTGGTAAGCCTTCTGACTGATTGAATACATGTATAGTATTGTAATAAATTATACCTAGTTGGGGTTTCTTTCTTTCTTTTTTGGAGTACCATTTGATGGCCCCAACTAATCATACTAGTTCTATATTCTGAAAATCTTTACTTATATATTTAAAATGAAATGAAAAGCAATTGAATTTGTCCATTTTAGGGATGTCTGCAGTACATCTTCATTTCTAAAGCAGAGCAAATGTTGTCTATAGACAGTGTGTGAACACAAGCCCCTCACAGGGCTGCGATTGGCTGATGAGCCCTTTCCTCAACAGCTCAGTGAACTGAACCTATGGGCTAAAGGTTCTGTGAAAACTAAATTTCCTGCTATCACTCACAAGAGAAAATGGCAAACAAAGATATGCATCGTGGTCAGAGTCACATCTGACCTACAACTGAGACATTTGAGCAGATGTTACCCTATTAATTTCCAGTGCAAGGCTTTTTTTCAGAACAGTGAATAAAAAAGTACAAAGCATAAAACTAATAAAAGTTATTCTTTGAATGCTGAGGCAGAATTCTGATCTGTGCCAAATCACAAGTGGTGATTCAAGTTCCTTGGAAAAAAAAGAGAGACTTCAATTATATTGTCTCCACGGCTCCAGTAAGATAATAAATAAGCACTTTGAAGTTTAGATAATAAATAAGAATAAAGTGGATCAATGCTGGTAACATTGGATCGACAGGGACTCTGGCAATCAAGGCTGCCTTCAGGAAGTTTACAGTTCCTTAGGTATGAGAATATGGGAGGCCTGAGCTCATTGTCATTTTTGTATGTGGGATGGGGAAGGAACAATATAACATTCAAGAATTACCTACTACAATGAAGAGAATCATTTTCTACTTTGTATTGTTTGTCTTTCTGTATACCACTGAGTACGCACCAAAACTGACTATGGCTCACCCAGAAATAGAAATTTCCTCATTTGCTCATTTAGACAACTTAACGTAGGTCAAATCAGAGGACACTTGAGAAAACTGTGATATTGTAGAAACCTAGAAAGTGTGGCAGAAAGGGCCTGGAGTCTGAACTCATTTGTAATTATGTTCAAATCCTGACTCTGCTGATGTCTAGTTTGTTATTTTGAGCTCTTAAATTCCTTGAGATGCAATTTATGAACATTTAGCAACACCACTCACTTTTCATTTACTTTTGCATATGTGAATAGTGTCTAATATATCACTAAATACATACTTAAAAATAAATGATGGCACTGTTGATGGTAATTGTTATTTGATTATCATTGTGTGTAGCTGACAATGAAAGGATTGTTACCACCTTTTATTTGGAATGATTGTAAGATTGCCCTTTGTATTTCCTGCAATATGATTGCATAGGTTTGGTTTTTACTGTCTTCCTTCTTTTGGTTTCCATTTGAAAGTCATAAAAGTAAGAATCATTGAAAGTATTCATAATTATTCCAGCACTTTCCTCATGTTCAATTTAATATTCATAAATTCTGAGGCCATTGTGTGTGTCAATTATCCTGATAATCATGTAGGTCAGCAAGATTTTTAAAAAGTCTGTCATTTTGTTTAGAGTTATATCCAGCCAGTATTAATGTATTATCATTCATTTTTTCAATACCTGAATTTATAAATTTGGCATATGGGTTATGAAATAAGAAAGATTCAGGATAATCAGCATATAGTCAATCAATTTCTATAAAAAAAAATCTTGTTCCTTGAAGACAATACTTTCTCCCTTCTTTGTTGTCTTTGTTCTCCAAATATACTTAGGATTGCTAGGTAGAAGATAGTCCTTTTTGATGTCAACAAGAAATGAGAATATAGCCTGTGTAATAAATGTTGTAATAAATTGTTGAGGACTGACAATAGCTTTCCACATATACTAACTAAAAGTGTAATAAGGAGAAACCTAAGCATTACTTTTCCTCAAGTCCTATATAAGTAATAAATGTTGTCCGTTGCCGTCCTGCTTCCATACATTTAAGATTATCCAAACAACTTTAAGGAAATGGAAATGAAGAATCCATTAATTACATTATTTTTAGAACAGAGATATTGACTAGAGTCTAAAAAAAATCTTTAGAACATGGTTGGCTGAAGACACACTTTCACTAAAAAATTTTAAAGGGAAATTCTCAGCAATTAAATGATGCTTGCCAACTCAACAACAAACAAAGGAGGAGTTTGTGATTTATAGTTTCAAAGACAACTGACCATGTACAGCATCGAATTGTTCAGTTGTACCTATAAATAAAGCCTGATATCTAGAAGTACTAAACTAAAAGAAGTGATCTTAGAGACATTAAACGGCAACGAGATCATAAAAGAAAATGGGAAAGCTATTAAACGTTTCCACTTTATGTGACTCTACTTCCTGTAAAAGACTGTTTGGACAGTCTGATGAAAATTTTCTGCTGATGCTCCTTCTCTTCCATAAACTCTCCTAAGAGCCCTACTCTAAAGTCCCCACCACTCTGCTAAAGGCCCCACCACTCCACGAAAGGCCCCACCACACTGCGAAAGGCCCCACCACTCCACTAAAGGCCCCACCACTCCGCTAAAGGCCCCACCACCCCTCTAAAGGTCCCACCACTCCACTAAAGGCTCCACCACTCCGCTAAAGGCTCCACTTGTCTGTGTGATGCTATTGAGAATTATCTTCCAGTTGACCTTGTCAGTCTTCCTCTCTGATTTTTCTATAATATTAGACCCAAAACAAGACCCAACCCTTTTAAAACTTATTTTGGCTTTTGTATTAAGATATTTTTCTTACTATTTGCAACTCCAGACTTATACTGGACCTACAAGTTTCTATTTTTAAAACTGTTCTATTCCTAATCTCTCACAGATTGACATAATTAGATCTATTGAAAATTATTTCCAAATATTTAAGTCTTTTCCTAAGGACTGAGTTTATAATTAATGTTTTACTATCTCTTTTCTGGTGATACCACTTGTAGCTCAAATGCAATAAATTAAAGGGAAATAATTATTATCTATGCTCTCAAACCTAGACTTCTATCTAACTTTCCTAGATTTAAGTAGTGCTTGCAATTTTTCAAGCACACAACTTCAACCATGTAGGTAATCTTTTCACTTTCATCATGTGTTAAATGCCTCATCTTTTGGAGCTAATGATCTCATCATGACTGTGACTCTCTCATCTACTTGTACTTTGAATTTTCTTTGTTGTCAAACCAGTCTAGGCTGTAGTGACTTCTAAGATGATGACACTTACTTCTAACCACATATTCTGCCTATTTTACAAATCTTCACTTTAACTCTGACTGTCCAAAGTGAACCTATGGTTTCCTTCATTTGTCTTCTTGGACTTTATAAGCGACCCACGCTTTACTACTTCTAACAGTTTATTCCTATGATCTATTTATCTGTAGGTCTTATTATTCTGGAAATTAATGAGACTTTTGAAGCCATACATTTCCAACTCAGTATGGTAGTGAAAGGGAAATTCTGAAAATAAGCAGCAAGTTTAATAACTCCTTGGTGAAGATATTAATTTGCTAAGGGATGGATGAATGAATGAATGAATGAATGGAAAGCACATTTAGAACATTCTCTGCTTTTTAATTCTCCCAAGGCAGGAGATTGTGTGGTGGCAAACTGGCTTCGGAAGTGTAGGCAACTCATCAATTAGAAAGTTCAACAACACATGGGCAGAGCAGCTCCCAAAGACCCACAAGGGGAACCAGAGAGTGCTGTCTTCAGTTCTTCTCCACAGAGTCCAAGATTTGGATAGGTTGGACCTAGACCTGATGTCAGCCTGATGAGTGAGAGAAACAAGAGATAGCCCCCGTTTTCCTCCAGACCACTGTTCTGTCCTTTCAGAGTGTCCCAATCCTGCCCTACAGAATGTGCATCATTTCCTACTTCTTATTGCTCAGTATTCTCTCTGCAGAGCACATCCATTTTCTTATGTTCAATAAATGTAAAATTTATTCCATGCTCCTCTTACCCTTCTGGTCAATGATTCAGATTGCATGATAATGCAGAACTTTCCTTCCTATTTTGTGCCTTTTTCTCTGTTTTTCTCTTTTCTTGGTCTTTCCTGTGGAGACTGGTTCTGTTGATTGCTCTTACTCACCTTTTGCTGTATAAAATTTTCCTGCTCATGAAGAACCAACTCACATCCCTGATCGTCATAATTCCACTGCAGTGATGTTTGCTCTCTTTTGGAAGTCCTTTGAACATCTGTGTCTCTTCTGATGTTTTCATTATGTATATTACGGGGAAAATCATGTAAATATTTTATTTAGCCTCCCCTTAAGACTACAAAACATATTGAAAATAAGGGATTATTTCATATGTCTTTTAATTTTCTAACATATTTACATAGGATTGAGAGATAAATTTTGCTGGTGGAATTGAAGTGGAAATTGACTGTCTCCAAATAACCACGTTGCTTTCATTGTTTAGCACTTCAGTAAGATTAGAAAGGTGTTTCTGAGTTTCACCTTGGTCTTCCTGTTTAGATACAAAAGTGGAGTTTAATTAGCGGTAATATGGGTGATTCGCCTGATATAGTTGCCTGCCCATTAATGGATTATTGAGATGACCAGCTCTTTTCATGAGGGTCACTGAGCATCTGTTAGATAATGATGACTTCCAGCCATTGCAGAAGATGAAAGACGAATGTTTCTCATTATGTGTAAGACGATTTGATATTTGGCAAAATCAAAAGCATTCTTTGCCAGAAATTGTTTCCTTCTGGACTAATGTGAATTTCAAAGGAAATTTAATTCATTCATTTATGTATAACTCAATAAATTGCCACTTTAAAATCTATTAGCTTTCCAGAGATTCCTGTATTTATTTTATAACCCATCATTTTTTTCTTTTGTACTAGGTACATGACAAAAGAAGGTAGGCCTTTAAGAATGTATCCTATTCAGTGGAAACCCTGAAAACATGTGTATGATACACTAATGTCTCAGAGAATACAAAATGAAAAACATGATAGCTGGTTTCAAGTGCTCAGAATTAGAGAGACCAATTAGAGATACAGAAAAAAGATGTCCATGTATAAATAGGGTGAGTTTCACAGAGTCCTTTTGCATTAGAATCAAGTTAGGAATTAAGATGCTCAGGAGAGAGGTGAAGCTGGAAACAATGGACCCGTGTGTTCAGTACTGATTGCAAACCTGCTGTGAAATTCTGGTTACAGAATAAGGCGTGAGGAAAGTGGGGCTGTATTCTTAACATGGTTTCTACAAGGCAGTTTGTGCTTAACTAACTTGCTGGGCTGCTTGAAAATAATGCACTGTGAAAGATAAGAAAAGTGGATATAGTACATTTCGATTTTCATAAAAGATTTTGACAGCTTCACATGGGAGATTAATGGCTAAGGTAGAGAATTGTAGAGAATACAGTAAGGAGTTCCTTATATAGGAAACCAGCTCAAGAATAGAACAGAGCATTCGGGAATAAAAATATTTGAAGGAAAAATGAATTTCAAATGTAGTAAGTCTTATAGTTTTAGAAAACAATACATTTCATAAAACCAATTTAAAAACACTCAATTTTATTCTTCCTTTCCCAATTCTCTAATTTGTAACTACTATACATTTATTATATTTAATTATGATCCTCAAATATGTCTTAAACTAACTACAAATTGCACTAATAGTGATTATTAGTGTGTGGTCAGCAAGAAAAGGTAGGCAAACCTAAGAGTACTAGATCATATATTTGCTTTTTGGTAAGAAAATGAAGGCCTTACTGCCATGAAGTATCAACAGTGAATTAGATGAGAGGTGATACTATTTGATCGTGACCATGTTGGAAGATCATTTATAAAATGAAAACAATTAAAATATCTTCCTATTTTGTAAGGTTGGCAATTAAAAGCCTGCCTGTTGCTTCCATCAAATTAAAAGGAAATTAGAAGTTTCCCCCAGGTTTACATATCATATTTATTTATCAAATAAATACTATTTACCCTTCTCACCCACTCTGTGTAATTAAGCTTGCCTGTAAGTATCCTTTCCATGTCCTAGGAATTTAGGAAAGAAAATAACTGGAAAACTTTTTTCTTTGTTTTCCTGAGACAAATTGCAGATTTATTTCCACTTTCAGGTTTCAAAGATAGAATTTGGCTCCTCCAAGTTATTTTTAATGTAAAGTGAACACACATAAAAGTAAAGTCTAAAAATAGTGAGGACATCTATTTGTTCCAAATGTGTGTGATTTTTGGATGATAGAACACATCCAAAGGTTCCTGTGCATGTTCCAATTTAAGGTAATCTGAACAAATCAGCAGAAGAAAATTAGAATGAGGAAGATAGCAGTTCGACCTCTTGTACTTTCACTTAACCTGACCTGACCTAGTCTCACACATTTACATATCCAGTAGAATGCCCTGGGTTCTCTTGTACCATTCCTGAATTATTTTATTTGAAGTTCTTGGAGTATTATTTATACAACCGACCAAAGTCCTGCCCCTTACTGCATATCACAATGAAGAAGCCCAGTAGGGTCTTTTACAGTTCAGCAGAGGTGATAAACAATTTCATGACTGACTTTACAGTGTAGGATAATCCAGCAAGATAGTCTATGTGGTGAGGCCATACCAGCTTCCACAAGAGTCTATCAAACCTGTCTGTAGACATGGAATGGCTTCCAAAACATGCAATCAAAGTTAGTTGCTGAGTGTATCACCTGAGACATTTCCGTCAATGGAAGACCTTTTAAAAGAAAATGTAAAAACTGAGAAAAAATTAGTTGCAGAATCACCAAGACTGATAAGTGACCAGAAAAGACATGATTCAGCCCAGTGCTGTTCTGAATTCAAGGTGAAATTATTCTTGGAGAAGCTACAACACCATTGCTCCAATGGATTTCTCCAGTGGATCCCAGTTCGTGAATTTCTAAAGACTCTTCTTACTGTGATGATCTTTTTCTTTGTTCTTCAGGTTCACTTTCTCATTTCAAGGGACTCAAAGGAGCAATGACTAGTATTACAAAATTTTGACCTTGAAGATGGTTAGTCACAGGGACAGGAAAATAGGCAGCCACCTAGTGAAGAGAAGCCAAGCCAGAAATTGAAGGCTGAAGTCTCATCTCTTCCAAAATCGCAGTGGAATTTTACATCCCTTGGAGGCATTTGCTTCCCTGAGCTAGCTGGGCAATGAATCATGACGGGTCCAGCTGCCCACTAGCTCTTGCTGCTGGCCCCTCTACCAGGGAAGGAGTGAGTTTTGGGAGAGTCTGCTGCTCTCACTAGGAAAGAGCTTGGCTTAAACTAATCTAAATTACATGGACTACTTCAAATTTGCTAATCTTCACTTGTTGTGAGGTACATTTTCATATCTAGTCAATTTTCATACTGAAAATTTTATATGTTCATATCTGATCAATTTTCATACCCCACACACATTCTTTCTCTCTCTCTCTCTCCCCATCCACACAGAGGCAGCCCTACTGAAGCTTACCCATATCACTGCCAGGAGGAAATATTTAACAAGTCTTGCAGAGTTGATCAGTGAGAAAAGATTAAAGAATTTTTATTGTTCAAGTGGGAAAAAAGCCTACTAGATATTTACAAATAAATATATGAAGCACATGATTGTTGACTTATAATCTTCAAATGTATGTGAACACTGAATAAATATAAAGGATAATCAAGTTCATATGATTTAGCAAACTTCACAGGCACTGCTACTAATTTTTATACTATTACTAATTTCAAGAGGTAAGATATGTATTGACTTAAGGATTAATTGGCAGTTACAATCAAAGTCACTATACCTCCGTTTGATTTTTAAGAAATTTCTAGCAACATTAAACATAGACTTAACAGGAAGTGAAAAGAGTTTCTAAACCAACCGTATTAGAACAATCTGTGTTGTTCATGAAGGCCAGGCAGGTGCTTATGCCACTGAGCTATATCCCCGACCCCACCCAACCTCTGTTACATTAGAAAGTAAAAACCTAAATGAGGACGAATATACCAAGAGCTGTAACAGCAAAAAACATATTTAAAGAATCCCGGGCATCAAATACACTTAGATACATGATGATTTTCTAAGAATTATACAGAAAGAGTTGTAAGACAAAACTTTTTTTCTTACACTTTCATATTTTCCTTTTTAAAACTGTGCCTGCATGACCCCTGGTCTGTGTTTCAGCTGGCTCTGCTAACTGTCTCCTGCTTTCAAAATCTTCATCCTCAAAACTTCTGAACATCAATCATATTCCTAGTCCAGGCTCAAGTGTAAAGCCCTAACATTTGAAATTAAATGAACAGAGTGTGCAAGCTATTAACGTTGTGGCAATAAACATCTAGAGGTTGGTAAGTCATTTTGTAACATAAGCAGTTTCGAATCTATCCAGAAAGGAAATAATGGAGCCTGCAAATCGCAAGTATTAGGAATGATATTTGCTGGCAGACTATTAAAATATTTTAGGATATTACCCTCAAGAAGTTGAAGAAGTAAGTGGCAATATTGTAACAGAGCTCTTTCCATCATGAGAGCTTTATTTATGGAAACATTTTTTCCAGTCTCTATCTATAAAAAAAAAAAATCTAGGAAGCCTTCTTTCTGGTCCCTGTTTCATGTAAGCAAAATGTTTATTCATGTGCATAAGAAAATTTATTTTTTTCCTCAATTGTAGTTAATAATGCAGAGTTCTGATGCAGGTCACATGGTCTGCAGTTTTAATTTTTTTTCTGAAATACTGAGTCAACCTTAGTCAGGTGGGGTCTCAACTGTTAACTTCAATTACATAGTTACCATGTACCAGGTGCATCCTAAGGCTATAAAATCAACTAATTAATTTAGTCCTTACACACAATTTTGCCAGGTAACTACTTTTCCTAGCCCCATCTTACATGTAAGAAAATTAAGAAAAATCAACTCGCCCCAGGTCGCACAGCTGGCACACAAGAAAGAAGACACCTGACCTGTAAAATTAGCCACCAGCCGCTGTCCCTGCACTGTACTTTTCAGTCTCTCACAGAGAAGTCATAAAAATAATAAGATCTAGTGAAGACAAATTGAAGACTGTTTTTCACCTTTAGCATCTTTTGAGAAAAGATAGTACAATTGTGTTTAGGGGGAATTGGTTGAAATAAAAAGAAAGTACATTAGGTTTTTCCTCTGGGATAATCTCCCTAATTTGTATTTTAAGGCATAACTCATCCTGAATTATGATTTAGTGAATTTTTCTCGAGAGAACAGATAAATATGAATTAGTGGCTACTTTAGTTAATGATTGCAAGGCTAGCTTTAATTAGTGGTGCTATGCAGCCATTTTTATTCATAAAACAAAATTTGTGTTCAGAATAATTTTTATATGAAAAAGAAGAAAAATCCAGCCATGATCAACAAGAAGTGTAAACATCAACATAGGCAGAAAGAGAAAGAAAGAAATCATTTTCTTTTTAAAGATCTGTATTCACGGATACAGTAAAGTGGCTTATACTTACTTTGACAAATAACCTAAATTTAGAGACTTTCTGTAAATGTTGCTTATTTTATCACTTCTATTTATATGCAGATATAATGTGCTTAATGATTTAGACAGAAAGACAGTGTGTGTAAAGGAATGAGTTTCTGGTGTTGTACAGACACTGTTTTTTGTTCCTCGCCTTGGGAAGAGGACTCACAGGTGGCTCTCTGGAAAGAAGCCGGACTGTAGAGCCTTCTGGGGCTAGACCTCCATCTGAGTCATTTCTCTGCCCTTGAATGCTTTCTCCCTCTCTGCTGCTGCTGGTTTTGCATATAGTGTCCACCCCTATTCTAGCTCTAGAGGTGAAGATCCAACTTCTCCAGAAGCAGCTGCCTTCGAGACCACACAGCATGGAAACTCTTCCCCACAGTGATTCAAAGGCCCTGCCAGTCAGCAAAGATCTGAAGTTCTTCCACATCCAAATATCGCACATTCAAGTCCATGTGGGAGAAAGCAGAGTGGGTTAGCTGAATTGGAAAATTAAAAGGAGACATTAAAGCTACTGGAATGAAGGCAGGCCATGGGCGCCTTCTCCTGGCCAGGATCTGCGCATCCTGTGCTGTGTACCTGAACATTCCAGCGAGGGTGAGAGCTCCCGCACCGCAGTGTTTGGGGGTGACAGGTGCAATCGTATGTAGAAGTGTTTCCTATGCCTCAGAAGCCATAGCAATCATCCAACTCATGAAATGTGCTATTTTCACCACAAGATAAACATTATTAGATTTTAATGAAAGAATCAAAATGAAGGGTTTGGGTTTTTTTGTTTTGTTTTGTTTTTTGTTTTGTATTCAGACTTTCTTGATTTTCTTAAAATGTATAGAATGATTTCACTCCACTCTTGTTCATTTTACTTAACAAATGCATATTCATATGTTGGATTATTTACAAACAACACTGAGGCACCCTAAATATTTGGCTGTACCCTTTCTAATCACAGACTTACATTCTTACAAGACAACTTAAGTATCAGTGGAAAAAATAAGATAAACCAGTTTGAGTATCACAGAAAAGCATATTTTAACTGTAAGTTAAAATTAATTGTTGAAATGCTTGGAGATGTTATTAATTTATAAAAACACATCCATACACTAAAGACTTTAAATCACATTTCAAAATAAAACTAAGGCATATGTATTCTCTTGTCACTTCATTGTGTTGAAGTTTCCAGCTTTTAGAAAAATATTAGGGTAGTTCTATCTGCAAAAAGCAAGAAAAGCCCAAAAAGCTTTTGCTATATTTTTCTTCAGGTATTTTCATTCTATTTTAAAATATCAAAAATATTTCACATTTTTAATAATTTGATATTATTTCACTTAAACTGATACCTTTTAATTCTTTATCCAAAGTTGTGTATCTTCATACTTCCTACCATAAAGCAGTGCTTAAATGAAATATATAGGAAACATTTATTTCCTTCAAAAATTACAAAAAAGTCCATGTTGTTTGCATGGTATTTTTTTTTTGTGGCCACTATCTAAGAAATAAAATATGGCCAAAGTGATATCATACCCTTCATAAAAGCAAGTGTATTCATTTCATTAATATTCATTAGACACATGGGCCTGCAGGTGGAATTGACATGAGCTGTTATGATGTTATTTCTATGCAGTACAGATTTCAGTGACCAAGTCACCTATAAATTACTCAGTATCCTTCTCCCTCCCCTTCATTTCTCTAGTGTAAAATAGTACTGTGATAAGACTTGAGAATGTCCACCTCAAGATGCTGTAAGAACTGGCTGAGAGGAGTGTGCAGTGTGGGTAGAAGAGAGTCTGGCTCATAGTAATGTCAGTGTTTCATTATTATCTTAACAACAGGATTGAACTGTTGCCTGTGAAAGTGTGTTTCTCACCTAAGCATCTCCCTTAAAAAATATTTCACCATGTAACCCTTTTCCAAGTTGAGTGCTTCGTTAAGAAATGCAAGCTCATTGGGCCAATTGCTCGTGTTGTAGATTTTCCGTTATCCTTGACAAAATTCCCTGCCTCCTTCTACACTTCCCAAAAGAAAGAACAAAACACTAATTTCTGCCTTAGTGTAATTGTAAAGGACAATTTTCAAAAGCAAGCCCATCATGTGATATAAACAGTATTATTTAGGAAACACAGGTTGTATGCTTTTTATGTATAAAATTCCCTATGAATTTACATATGCAGGCAAATGCACATATTTTCTAGAGAAAATTGTCCTAAAGCTTATTAAACAGATATTTCCTTAAAAACAAAGGCAGATTGGACAGAGGATAAAGTACTCTGGCTCATTTAATCTCTACTTTACTATCCTTACCTCACTTTGCCTCTTAGAAAGTCGGCATTTTCTTTGTGAGCCAAATTAGCAAGAAGATTGTGTGGGGTTCTGAGTGTTTTTGTGCATGGTTTTGAAAATTCTCTATCTGTCAAATGAAGGATTTTTTTTTTTTGATATGAGAGACAGCTCTTTAGGTAACTGGCCAATTTCTTCATAGGAATATCCTTTTTACATGATTTAGTTTTGACTCCTTGGGAAATTGCACTGCCTTTCTTTTATTAATTAGTATATTTAATGGGAGCTTCTATTAATCAGCATGTCTGGAGAAAAGCTGAGCCATTTCCACAAAGCTGAGTAAACTTTGCTGTGTGGAATGCCAGTAGTGATGCTTAGGCTCCTGTTTATGAACCAAGTTAAGGGGAATTAGGAATATATATAAAAAGACAAAATCATCCCTCAGCAGACACTGGCTTTTTCATAGCACAGATTTAAAAATCGTAAATACACACGCTTCTTTCTGCTCAAGTCTCTGATATCCACCTTTTAGATTTAATCACTGCAGGAGGTCATATCACAGGCACTGTCTGTTAGAATTATTCCAACATCAGTTTGATCCACTCACAGCTGATCAAATGAAACTTCATACCTCCACCTTGGAAGCTGCTTCATTGTGTACTCACAGTATTTATAAAGGAGCTTCTTAAAGACTTCAGTAGCAGAAATGCTGTCCTCCTTGGAAAAGCATTATCTTTTGGAGCCTGGCTTTATAGAATTAACAGCTGGGAAACAAAATGAAATAGTCAAGCTACATTTTCCAATAGCAAGATGTTTGCCACAGTATACACCAAATACCCAGATAATTGACCGAGATTTTAAGTTACTTGCCGTGATATTTCATGTGGTGTTAACACAACTTCTGCCGAGGAATGTATTTTTGGAATCTATTTATTCATCTACCTACAAAGTAGGTAGTCTAGCAGGTTTGATTTTTTTTTAAGTTGAAAAAACACTGCAGAGAAGCCACATTGTTTTCGATTAAAACATGCATTCACCACCGAGCATTTTTATTCAAATGATTTCCTTTTCTATGCTGCAAAAAGATCCCAGGAGTGCTGGCTGCTGTAGTGGCCCATTGCTAAGTCCAGAGAAAGGAAAAGATGTGTGTTTGTCACCAGGGAATGGCAGTCTCCTCCAGCCCCCTTCATCAACTGACCACTGCCCCTTAATCCACCCTCCCCGTCAAGGCCAGCGCCTCCATTCTGAACTCCAGGGCCCCTCACCTTTGTCCCTGGGGTGAGGTGCACAGCACTGCTTTCTTCAAGTCACGGCCTGTGAGTCTCTTTCAAATGAAGACAGCAGCAACATCTCGCTCAAGAAGTTGCATGAAGATGATATGGAACCATGATGGCAAAGGGCCTGAAGGGATGCCTGGTGCAGGGTAGGCGGACTGTCACCAGGGTCTCAGTCACTTTCCCTTTGTGGTGACCCAATACTAGACACCTCCACGTGACAGAAGGTGAGGTTCATATCGGTTCACATTTCAGCTGTGCCCAACTGGCTACAAGACAGAAATGACATAGTGGAAGGGGCTGGTGGAGGAAAGGAGCTCGCATCCTGGTGACCAGGAAGCACAAAAGCAGGGAGGAGGAGCCAGGAGGTGAGACACAGCCTCCCGAGGCACACCCCCAGGGACCTGCGTCTTCTGAGTAGGTCCCGCGTTGTAACCCCACACCGCCTTGTGAAAGTACCAGGAGATTAATCCGCTGAGGTGTGTAGCCCACCTGTGATCCAGTCACTTTTCTACTGTCCCATCTCTGCACATCTGAAACTACTGACACACATCTAACTCATAGCACTGATGTAGAGGTCGAGTAGTTACCTATGAGATGTGCTAGAGAAATAAATTCCGCAGCATTCTGTGGGAAGAGCAACCCAAGTGGAAGGCGTAGTTCTGAAGGAGACATGCAGGGATGGTTGGACGCTCACCTAGGGGACCCGGAGAGATTTGCAGATGGTAAGAACAGAGACCCACCAAAACACCCGCTTTCTCAGGGCTGCACTAGCTACTATCAGGATTCATATTGTTTATGAATTAAACAGGAAGGCTGGGGGTTGTGGATGGTCTGATTTAAACTTGGCGTTATTTATTCCGTTTATTCTGGGGACAGGAACCTGGCTAGAAGGGTCAAGGGCAGCAGTCAGAGACTTTCAAAGGCTCTTGTAAAGTTTGATGAGAAGGAGGATGTATTACATCTTACACTTCCTGTTCTGCAAGGTGGCTATTCAAGAACAGGCTTTAATCCCCTTGCTACATTATAAATTCTGTGTGGACCAGGATTCCAAGTGTCTTTCTTTGGCTTGTCATGACTGCCTTGGTGTTCGAAATTCACTCAAAACATTTACCATGCATCACCATTTTGATGTGGAAGAAGATCCAGAAGTCATAAGGTGTTTAATGTTAAGGGCCTCAGGCCCAATGAATAAAGAGGAAGGACCCACCGCTCTGTGTTTACAAACTGGCCTTTCCATTGGCTGGTCATGTCTTCTAAAGACGCTCGGTAAAGAGGACTCTAGAACTGTCTCAGAAAGTGGCAAAAAGGACAGGATGTGTTTGAAGCAAGGGAAAATTTTTGAGAGAAATTATTGACAATGTGTCTTTTACTATATTTTCAAATTTAAACATTGACTTTACAGTGTGAATACCCATGTATTTGTTGAGGGCAGAATTCATAAACCAAAAAATATGTTTTGATACCCACAGAGTAGAAACATAAATTGCTATCGCACCCCCCCAGCAATACTCTGTCTAATTTCCCTTCATACTCACTTCAGAGAGCGCACACATCTGTCTCTTTGTGTTGTAAAAGAAAAGAAAATAAGGTGTCAGTGGAGAATAAGAAGGAAATGTGAAACTAAAAGATGTAGCCCTATTACACTCCAGGAATCTTGATCATCATAATAAAAACACATCATACATAGCACATAGATACACTTGTATGTGTTTGGTCTATTTCCTGTATTTTGCATGTTCATCTCACACCTCTGCCTTAAAAGTATGCATTTGCTGTATGTGAGACATGAATTTAGTAAACAGTGAGGTTTGCCTAAGCCTGACTGCTCTCTACTTGTAAAATTCCATCCAGTGTCTGGTGCTTCAAATATTTCGGTTTAACTTCATAGATGTAGTTGCATAAAAAGTGTACAAAAAATTCAAATAAGTCATAAAAATGGGTCTTTCCTGTGTATCATTCAAGGGGTCTTTCTAAAGTGTACTTTGAAAAACTTTGGCTGGGGATAATGACAGTTTTCAGATATTGTTACCCTACCCCAGAGACGTAAAAGATGTACCTTCCCCCCAATTTTTCACAGTAATGATGCTAAATTCTGTTCTTCTGTGACAGTGCTTGGTATTGTAGGACAGAAGAATAAAGCTAATGCTAAGACACTCTGGCTAATATCTGCGATCTTCCTGCCCCCTCCACCACCCCCACCAAATAAAAGTAAAGCTGCTACTGTCTCTGGGGAAAAGGAAATGCCCAGCAGAGCATTCTAAACAGACTTTCATGGCAAAATACCCATTCATAATTAATTTCTTACTTCCTTTAGAATAGGACAGGTTAAGCAGTTGGTCACATTCAGTAAATAAGAAATTACTTGCAGTAATATCTGCAACATTCTAATCATCTTCCCCTGTCTGAAGCCCATTTTAAAAGTCTTTGATCTGCGTTACACTGGAAAGGACATTGAACATGGAGAAAGATTTGATTATATATTCAACTTTGCCACCTCCTCTTTGCGTGGCTTGGGAAAGTCATCTAGCCTAAACATCTCCATTTATTTTCTTGAAGTTCATAGCAATCTGTACCCTGCAGGGCTGTAATAAGGACCCACTAGGATAAAAGGCAGAGATCAGACATGCACAGGTCACACAATAGATAGTTGCTAAATTCAGATACTAAATGACACATTGGAATTATGGTCCTAAAAGTGGTATTTCAGAGTCTCACCCTACCTCAGCATGGATATGATCTTGTGGATTGGAAAACACGTCCCCTCATCTTCTTTCTGCATGTTATTAAGAAGTATAATATACCACAATTGTTTAATTATATGGTTATGTGGAGTTATTTTCTTCGTTAAATACATAAGGAAAAGGTTTTCAATGCATAGTGACCTTTACGACCTCTTCTAGCTTGGATTGCGTAGCTGGTGAAGCTGACTGCAATAAGATTCAGCAGTGCACCTTGTTCCTACTTTTTCAGCCTCTGATTAGATTCCTACAGTTGCCCACAGTCTGCCCTGCTCCTTTCGGCTTGCAATTTTGTAACAATCTCAAACGCTGCCTTCAATCCCCTGAGGTATTCTGTGGAAACGCTGTCAAACTATTTCGATGTATTTGTATTTTCGTTCTGTAACTGTGCTTTGTACTCATTTAAGAAAACCAGTCTTTAATTTGTAACAGAGCATTTTCAGGGTGAAATATAGAATTTCCGGCCTCAGCAAAATCACTGGCACATGACCATAGCTGTCTATTCTAACTCTTGAAGCGCCTGACTTCTATTAGACACAGCGTGTTATTTTCGCATCTTCTTATAATATGTGATTTTAAATAGTTTAAAACTTACTAATGATGATTTTGTTAGCTGTTATCATCTGGCTCGTTTGTCTTCCATCTCTCTGTCCTCTTACCCTGCAGCCATGTTTGCTTCTAATTTCACAAAACGTCCAATTTTCTTATCTGTACCTGGTACAGAATTGCCCACATAGTCCACTTCTGCGGATCATACTGTGTCTTGCATTATTCAGATATCCCTGCCGTTTGCCCTGACATCCTTGCCCTTCACCTCCAACACCTTTCCACAGTTAGGTGACTCTTGTCATTCTCCTAACCCTCTATGGTTTCTCCAGTGCGTCCTATTTTGCATCGGTCATAGTTGATACTGCAGCTCTTTCCTCATGAGACTAAAATTTGCAGAAAGCAAGAACAATATAATTTTTTTTGATTTATGGATAGGTACCTAATACATATTTGTGCATTCATAAATGCTTGCTAGAAAAACCACTGGACAGTTTATTGGAAAGATAGCAAACCATGTGCTACTAGAAGAGTTATATTAGCTTTGCTACATTTAATTGTGACAGCCATCAGTAAAAGCTGTTTGTAAGTTTATCAGTAAAATACAGTTGATAGTATCAGTAGAGAAGCTTACAGCTCAGCAAATATTTTTAACATTAAAACTTCTGTGACACTCTTCTATCCTTTCAGCCACCAGTTCTTCATAGTCAGATATGGAATAGGTGAAAATAGTTCAATTTATAGACCTTTCCTGTTTCTTATAATTTAAGAAAAATGAGTTTTAACATGCAAAAGTGTTAATGGAGCTGACTTAACTCCATGTAGATTTATTTGTCCTCCAAAAAGAATGGAGCAAGAGTTTGGTTCTGAATTGAAACACACACACACATGCACAAACACATGTACACAAGTACTTTAAAAAGCAAATGTATGTGAGTATTGTTTCGCCTCTGCATTGGGAATGGAAGATGTGGCTGGATATTTGTATCTCCCAAATTTATGTCTGATGTATTCATTTGATGCTGTGCTATTATTCCGCATATGGAAGGGACACTCATAGCAAAGATAATGGCAGTTCCAATTTTCATTTGGACTAACATCATTGTGTCTCTGGTAATTTGCAGGTGTTATTTGGAAGATGGAGCTTCAAAGGGTGCCTGGCTGAACCGGTCAAGTATTATCTTTGCTGGTAGTGATAAGTGGTCAGTGGATCCTCGGGTTTCAATTTCCACATTGAATAAAAGAGATTACAGCCTCCAAATACAGAACGTAGATGTGACAGACGATGGCCCGTACACGTGTTCCGTCCAGACTCAGCACACGCCAAGAACCATGCAGGTGCATCTCACTGTGCAAGGTACGCATTTCCAGATGTGCTCTATTGTGAAGGTCCAGTTTAAAGTGTTTAGTATTTAGATTCTAGAATGACTCAGGTGCAGCTGACCATATTGGAAGCTGTGTCATCATTGATTTCATGGAATTGTGTTGCTAGATACCACTGAGTGTGAGAGCTATTACAGGCAAACAAACCCCACTTACAAAGATCAAGAAACACCCATTAATGCCACATTGTGTTTTTTATACATGAACTACTTTGTATCTTTCTTTCAATGATCTCGTCTATAAATTTTTGAGAACTCATAATAGACACATCAAAATAAATATTTGAAAGCCTATATAGATACATTAAAATATTAAACTTCTTGAAATATAAATGATAACTGTTTAGAAGCAATTCCTTCAGCCTCCCAACATGCTGTGTCTACCCTACTTCTCTTTAATTTGATTCAAATTACAATGAAAAGTGGAAGCCTTTTAGTTTTATTTCATTTAAATATAGAGTAATTGCAAAATATGTACACAATGTTTTATGCTTTGATTTAATTTCAGGAGTCATAAATTATGCTATCTAATATATAATCTCCTAATACAGACAGCATCATTATTTTCCTTCTCTTGCATACTAAAATGTAAAAGCCTATGTATCTTCCATGCAAACAATTTTCAACAAAAATGCAATGAAAGGTGAAATGAAAATGAAATGCAAAATGAAAAAGGTATTTATTGCCCTTTTCTATTATTTACTTGTGATCTAAAGATTAATCCTGTTTTGTTGGCATAGAAATATTATTCTGTGCAGAACTCAGTGATGTTATGATATTTTTAAGCAAAATTAACGACAGATTGCATGAAAACATGGTACGAACTGCACACATATGCAATGTGCACCATGAAAGTTGCATGAGCACCTCTGCTGCACTGTCTCGGAGTTTACCCTTCAGTACACTTACAGAGGTTTAGTTTCTCATACAAAAAGTAAATCTGAATTCACTCACAGCTTCAACATTTTGATAAGATTAAACTTTTTATTAAACAATTTGCCTTAAGGAGCAGAATATAAACTGAGGAAGTAATTGCTGAACTTCCTCAAGTCTTTCTTACTGCAGGTTGTTGCATAATGCGATGATGTTTATTATGTGCAAGTGTCATGTGAGAATACAGTAAATTTTTCACAAGAATCCATCTTCATTCCCAGATTTTCCCAGAATCCAGAGGGTAGATATTTGCCCAGCTTCAAAAACTGACACGAAATTACAAGATGCAAACACATTTCTTCTGTCCTCCACAGCTAATTTATTCTCATATTCAGTTTTTTTTTTCCTTTTGACCTGAATTCCTAGTCCAAGGACTGAAAATCTTTTATTTTTTATTCAAAAGTCTATTTGGATAGTGACATAGTTGAGTCACTTAAAATACAGACATAGTACTGTGTGCTGTAAACCTTCAATGGCATATTTCTGAACACTAAATATATCCTTTTACTTTTTCTATTTTTTCTTCTTCTGTGTTATGCTTCTATTTTCAAACCAAGCTATGATATATAATATATATTTAATTCCCATAGGGATTTTTAAGAATCTTGTAATACATTGATTTTTTAATACAGCTAACCAACTTTAAAACTATCCTATGACTTGAAATAGTCATACTCATTTTTTGCTAGCCATTTGATCATGGTGCACTTTTGACAAGTTAAAAATGTTCTTACTAAATGTTTTATTAGTATAATATTTTGTACCTTTAGAAAATAGCAAATTCACTGCACTGTTCTGAACCTATATAGTGGGATCAAATTAAAGTTAATAATTTTACAGTATTTATGAAAATAATTACTCATTATAAGTTGATTGACATGTGGGCTGTTTTCCAATTACATTAATACAGTTCAGGGGGGCACATTAATAGGCTTGTCAGTCAATTCAGAAGTAAATAAATATCATAAAAAGCCAGTTCCACTTAAGCAACATTTCCTCTCAATGTGCAAAAATAAATCGATATACACATCTCTTCAGTTTCTAAATATGTTGAGTTGTGTGATCTTCAGTTGTAGATCAAGAGTGCTGACACATTGACTCTTTGCCTAACAATCTGTCAATCCTTTATTCTACAAGATAAGGGAAGTTAGCAGTGAGGAAAGACTGTTACTAACCAATGTCGATTGTTGACTGGTACAAAGTGATGTGTGTCCTTAAGCCTGATGTGTTTTTTAAGATCATTATTAAAAGGGAATATCAAAGTGACGATCTTACCATTAGAGGCGATAGGCATGGGAAATTTGTTGCTTCAAATTATTTTTCAAAGATTTTAATAAAAGGAATAAAAGCTTTTAATAAAAGGGAAAGCATGGAGTAGGAATCAGAAAACTTGCATCCAATCTTGTTTTCCTTCATAAAACGAGCATTTCCAGGTATAATGAACACTCATTTCCTCAGCTAAAAGAGAACTACAAATAGGAGATGTTTAAGTCAAAAACCGTAGAGAAAACAACCAAAACAATCACAAAGGAAGCAAACAAGCAAATAACCACTCTACTGTCATTTTTTGTCTTTAACTTAAAAGGGAAAAAAAGTATTTACATTTAATAAGAACTATTCCATAACTAGCTCATAAACTAAGTTTTATGCCTAGCATTCACTAGAATTTTCCCCAAAAGTGGATCTCATTTCTTTTCATATTCTTTCATCAACTGAGGTGAACAATGTATGTATGAATGCAAATTAAAGTATCTAATAATTTGAAATTTGGCTTAAGGTAGTGAAAACTGCTTAAGATGTTCAGTAACAAAATAAATGTTTTCCATAACCTGTGTGTAACTTTGTTTTGATAAAACCAAATTACCTAACTATTCAGTGTTTTAAGTCATGTGAAGGAACATTTACATAGTGCGATCTTTATGATTTATGGATATGAAAGGTGTGAGACTGGTGAGATTGTTATGAAGCTAGAACTCACAGCTATGCTAGCAGAAGACCGGAAACATGAAATGTGGTAAATGATGCTTATGTGAACATGCGCTAGAACGGCTTCTGCTTTGAAGGATTCATAATATGCCTCAGGTAACACAGAGCAAAAAAGAGACACAGTTATTGTCTATGAAGTGATTACATAAGAAATGTTTGTCAAATGATTGTATAAGAAACGTTTATCATTCTACCTATTCATTTTGGGGAGTTATATTCTAGAAATTCTCTGCAAAGTAGGAGACTTGACTAGCACATAACTCTATGAACAAAACAAACTCTAAGGTGTATTTAACTTTGTAGGATATTGGCGCTTCCTTAGGGTGTTCGATCTACCTAGAGTGTCTGTGACAGAAGGGTGGGTAGGGTTCCTTCTCCAAGGCAAGGCTTGTTTCTGCAGCCACTGAGAAGGTAGTGATCAGATATCTGTCAGTGATTAGCCCCTTGGGAGACATCCTCAGTTGCAGAGAACCATGTTGGGCAGAGCCAAGCCTTGCTACAACAGCCAACACCTGATGAACGACCGAGGTAAGGGGTGGAATTCCTCCCTTTCAGCCCAAAGTAGGATTAACTCAAATGAGCCATTTTACTGCAGAGCTGCAGATGGATAGCTGAGCTGTGGTCCACCATGTACTATAGGTCAATTTCTCCTGCTAGTCAGACTTATTTCTTACCTCCCGCTAGGCATTGGTTGCAAGCACATTCCTTAATAAATATTCTGCACTCCAAACTCCATCTGGCTTTGGAATCTTCTGATCAAGGACTTTAAACCATGGCTATGTTAGGTCTTTTCCTGGCTTACGTATTGTTGTGAAAAAGCCTTTGTAAAGTGGGAAAGACAGCTCACTCAAACATCATTTAGTATTAACCTCCGGTTTTATCTGGAAGGAGTTTAAAGTGGCTTACAAAGAACTATTCAGTACCCCAAGATAAAAATAGAGAATAGGAAACAACACACAAATAAGGTAGAGGAGGGTGCCTCAGAGGTGAGTTAGATCATAAAACTTATGTCATGATTTCTGTATACTTTCAGAACTTTTAAAAACATTTAATTCTTAGATTCCTAGCAGCCAGTGCGGAGACACACAGGCTCAGTAATTCATTTCATGGTCCATAATATCTCAACACTCTGGTCCTCTTACTGGGAATGAAGCATTTCTACTGCGGGCTGGCTGCGAGAGGCCCTGGGAGGTGTGAGGACCGTCACAGAGTGCGCACAGCACTCCTTCACTGGGCTGCCCTTCCCGACACCTTGCAGTGCAACCTGAAGTACAGAGGAGGACAAAAATGAATATTAAATAGAAATTAAACAAACTTCCAGTTGGATAACCCAAAGAGAGTCTTATTTGAATATTATCTTAATCTACCCACACATTTAGAGCCTGCCCTTGATACAGACCTCCACAAATAGTTTCTCTCAACATATATTTACTTTTAAGGTATCAAGAAAGCGTACAATAAAATACTCACCAGGGTTGGGGATATAGCTCAGCGGCAGAAGCAGCTGCCTGGCAAGCACAAGGTCCTGAGTTCAATTTCCAGTACCAAAATTAATTAATTAATTAAAATAAAATAAAACAAAATTATACTGGCCAGTGAGCGTCAGAGGAACTATTGTTCTATGTGACCACAGATATGAATCTGTATTATTTTCAACCAGTACATCTTAGTTTGCTGTTCGCATCTTTCTGACGACCACAAAGGCCTGGATCCATCACTCATCTGAAGCCAGGGACAGCACAGTTCCATCCCAGGTTCCACTGATGCACTTCACATCTCAGGACTGGGTCTGATTTCCCCTGGAGACTCACAGGGGAAGAGAGCCCGAGTGGTCGAAAAGCGTGTTACAATGCCACGAACCTTGGAAAACTCGAGTCACTGTCCGGCGACAGTGAACATCTCAAAATGTTCAACAAGTGACAGAATGATACCCAGGAAAAAAAAAAGGACCCCTAAGAAAAGTTTCCCAGTGCCCGCAGATGCCAAAGTTTTCATGATTCAGTAGCAGTGAGGAAAAGATCTTCTAACTGGTTCCTGCTCTTTGGATTCAGTCTGTCCTGGCTGGGAGGAAGAGGAAGATTATGCAGATGAACTGAGTTCAGAACGGGCTCCCGGACAAAAAGCAATGAGCTACCGATCCCAAATATGGGCTGTTAGGGTTTTTGGCTTGGAAACAAAGAAAAACTCACCTAAAATAAGCACTGGTGCCATAGCTGTATTTTATGCAAAGGATCGAAAGGATCTCTGGCTTCAAGGCATGTAGCATCATGGTGAACTTTCAGGATTAAATTGTTGTAAAACATAATCTTAGGAGAGTGAAAATGAGCAATTGATAGTAGAGTTACTTTAAGGACAAATGAGTGACAAGGTCTCCTCGAAGTGTCCTAGTTTTTGTTAATGTGATTTATATCTTTTTATAGCACTAACTAGATAATAGGAATAAATTTCTAGGCATAACATACCGTGGTGATACACACATGTTACCCACATATCAGAAATTCTGCATCATTTATTCTTTAAAAACTTTTACTGTATTAATAAGTACAGTAAAAGTTACCTCGAAAGAGATGTATGCATTGTCCTTCCATCTGCAGGGAATTTGGACTATTTATTGTAAATCCCTCTTTGTCTATCCCAGTTCACACTATGTGGCAAATGCCAATGAAAACCAAGTACTACTGTGCTCACAGAGACTAAATAATGCTTAAACAGTGAATTAAGTTCAGCGAATGATACAAACAAGCTTCTGTTAATCTCTGTGTGATCTTGTGTTTTCCTGATGAGCAAACTACTTTCCATACTGTCTTATATATGATCTGATATTATAGCACCATTCTAGATTAAACCCAGATGTCCTCTACTGCACACAAATGAAATGAAGAGATTGGCGGTATTTGGTTACAAACTCTATACTGCCATTTGCTGGTGAGAGGTGGGTAGGGAAGAACAAGAAAAATAGTACTGGCATGTCGTGTGTATCGCTGGTTTCCATATCAGTCACCCCCGTGGGAACCGTTATTGGGATCTAAAGTTGCATCTTTGCTAAAGAGGAAATTGTGCCGATAAGGTGGTTTCTATTCCTCTGCCTTTGGATCTATTCAGGAGTTGTAAAATATTTTGAGAAGTTTGTTTGAGGAGCAGAAGACGGTGGTAGGGATTGTTGTCAGTGTTGATCAGGAATAATGTTGCCCTACCCCGTCCTCCAACTTTGTATAAAACCGTCAAGCGCTAAATACCTGGAAACATGTGGGAGGCTGAAGAGGAGCATGATGCGTGATTAACTTTAAGACTAAGTGAAGCAGTAGTTCTGTGTTTGATAATATAGAGTTCGAAATTCAATTTGAAAATATTTTAAAGTAATTAACCCTTTAAGCAAGATTTCCTGCCCTTAAAACTTCCTTTAATGATTAATGGGTAGTTATTATGGTTCCTGAGGCATTAAAATGATTAGTGTCTCAAAACTCAGACTGCACACATTAATTCTTGGAAGAATATTAATTCTGGGAAGTAATTCTGAGTTTTTTATTGTATATGCATCAAAGAATCATTATGTTTTCCGCCTAGCTTGAAGTATTTTTATTTGTACCAAAAAAAGCAACAAACAAAGTCACCATGTAAGTAAAACATGTCAAATCCCAGTGCAATGTGCACTATCACTACGAAAATTTCTATAAATAAAAGATTTCCAACCTCTATCTGGCTCATTTATTTTGAGAAACACTGCAAATACAATCTAAGTCAGGTGGAATAATTTATCTTCTCTTAGAAAGTTGTTGTCATGTGACTTGTTCTGTGGAATACTTTTGTTTTTCGACTCATTTGTACAATTAAGATATTACCACAGAGGCAACGGGAATTTTGCCATTGTTTAGGTTAATCTCTAAATGACACATTTTTGTGACCTTTATTTAGGACAAAGATAAAATATATCCAAGGACAATAACTGAATCTGGTGATGATATTATTATGCTTATTTTTTGATGCAGAAAACATTAAGGAATAATGGTATGCAATCTCAAAAGGAAATGGACCCAGGAGAATCAAGTGGCAAAGTTTGCTTAGAAAGCTGGAGTGACTTATGCCTCAGGGTCTCTCTGCACCATGCCATAACACCTCCTTTCCTTTCAGTGTTTTCCGGCAAGAGCAAAGAAAAGCTCATGGAAAGTGACTCATGCGACTACACCATCAGCTTCTTAACAGACGTTGGGTATTGCACACAGCAGAGTACTTCCTGAAGATTTTGTGGCGAAGAGCCCCTGTAAAAACCTGATGAAATCTGTCAAACTTACATCTAGTATTCTTATCCTTCCTGTTTCTGTAGTTCTTTGTATAAGCATAAGGCTCATATAAGGCTTGAGATCTCCCTAACTCCCATCATGGGCTACAATTAAGAGCCTAACTCTTTGTGATGGAAGACTATATCTTAAACTTTTTTCACTTACACAATTCCAAAACTGTGTGTGACAAGCATCAGCGATTCAGTGGATTTATTGGTTGGATATATGTACAGGTATTTTTTTTCTGCTGGTTTCATGCCATTCACCTTGTTTAAGCCGTGACTTAATGTATTGATGCTATCTTTAGGGCATTAATGTCAGGAATGCTGACATGACAAGAAAAAGTTTAAATTAAGAGGATTAGTTAGGTATGTATGACTTTGGTTGCTTATTTTCTTTCTGGGTCATAGGATCCTTATCCTCTGCTAATCCCCATCATTTTACTAAGTCAGACTCGTGATGCATGTTGTGGGGGAAAAATAATAAATGAGGATTTTACAATGTTATTTTGAGAGAAAATATAATTTACATGAGCTATAGTTCCTTATAGAGATGATATATAGGCAAAAGTCTTCTTGCCAAATCCAAGCAAAGACCATGAACTAAACAAATAAAAAAAAAATTTCAGGTCCTCCACTCATTCTCTCAGGTTTTCACTTGAACAAAATTGTGGATGGACACTTTGTAAAATAACTCATTGAGGATTTTAGAGCTTTTATCAGGGGGGAATAAGGCAGACTATGGTGCATACTGCCATTCCCTCTGGTTAGGGCCCTTTCATTTCCAGGTAATATGCTCCGAAAAGGCACATTCAGGAGTTTAACTGAACAAAAACTTGTACACTGTAATTCAATACCTGCTCTGAACATAATTTCACTTAATGTTGCATGTATATTCCTCCTGGCAGTAAGCAAGTATCTTTATTTCTTTAAGATCTACTTTTATCTTTTGAAAAGTCAAATGTATGGCCAGCTTTCTTATTTAGTGGAAAACGTGGAAAGCAGTTAAACACATATGACCCTTCTTAAAGTGTCTATCTCAGAGAAGGTTTCAGTGGATGTTATAACCCCTCTGTTTCCAACCGTCCAGTGGAATAGAGACAGACCTTTCCCCTGTTCCTGAGTCAGAATATAATTGATTTTGCTCTTATTGATTCCAATGGATTTTGAGTTAAGCATATAGTCAATGAAGTTAACCAGTAAAATATTAAAATTAATGACTCTCTCTTCCCAGTGAGACAGTCTAGGTGAAAAAGATATAGTAAAGGGTATCAGTGTTAAGATTTTGAGCTAAAATAATTGGAAATAAGTCCACCTTTTTTGAACAGTAATTGCTGCCTAAAATTAAAGCAAAAGAATTGTGCACTGATTTTTTGCCTCTTTGATCTCAGAGCCATTCCTTCCTCCTCTCCTGCTGCGCTTGGTATTATTCCCAGGAGAGTGTTCCCAACCTACACTATTTTCCGGTTTCTGGCAAGATTTACCCAGTGGGAGTCACTGGCAAGAAAGATCGTGGAGACAGGACTGGGGAGAAGTCAGGCTGTTTTCCTTTCTCTCGATACCACAGGCGATGTCCCCAGCAAGTCTGCTATCCCGGGTTCCAGCTTAGGCTGGACAGGACATCCACACATTGGCACAGCACAGTGGGGAGGACGTCTCGCTGGGCTCAGAACTGCTATGGACAGTCCTGTCCTCTGGGCTCTGGCGATGATGCCTGCTGCATAAATGTCAGTGGATTCTCACTGCTGCAAGTCTGCGAGTTACCTCTCCTACGCACATTTAATGTTTTATTTATCACATTTGTAAACAACCCCCTGTATTAAACCCTTTTCACTTGAAATACTTAGATCAGTTGCTATTTTGCTGGATGGATCTTGGCGCATACTGATCTTTGCAAGCATTTCCTACTTGTAAATATTCCCCAGAGGCATATTTTAAAACTCTTACCTTCTATATAGGTAAGTATTTTACATAAAGATAATTACCTATTTACATTCTGGAGAAATATATCTCATTCCTGAGTCTGAAAAGCAAATTTTAAAACAAATTTTAAAATTAATTACACATATGTTGGGATCTCAGATTTACTAAACTAATTATCAGAAAGTAAGATGAATTAGGAGGGAAGCTAAAAGTATGCATAATTATTAAATGTTGGCATTTATGTGAGCCTTGGGCTTCTTTTTATTAGCTTTTTGGGTGCAATTATCATTAACATTTCAGTTGCATTTTTAATGAGTATTAGAGCTACAAATACACAGTGGTGTGAGTGGGAACAGCAGTCTTTCATTTTCCACATAGGCTGCATCTTTCAGAAAAGTAACCTACAGAGAGGCTGTAGAGCTGTGGTTGTGCTTTTTACCCTGGGAGCTAGGAGCTGTCCAGCAATATTCCGGGCCATGATTTTTACAGTTGCACTTGTGCCTAGTAGGTGAACCAAAGAGGAAAAATTTGAGACTCCTCCAGTAAATCTGTGAACTAGGCTTGGGCACTAACGCTAACACAATCCAGGCACATGCTTTGCTCAAGCACTTTGTGCTACCCATGTATAGGGGCTGGAATACCTCAGGTCTGCAAGTGAGAAATAGCTTCTGCCTTGAGCAAATTTAAAAGGCTGGAGGGCAGGGATACTGACTGGGAGGCAAATGTATGTGCTAAAGTGAGAGAGGAGCCAGTGCAGAATTCCCCACAGGGTACATGATGCTGTTGTGATTCTCATTTTTGGAGGGTCATAGCCAACTTTTGAAGGGAAGTAAAGGGTAGAGAGAGAAGGTTGGCGTTTACTGGCAAAGCAGAAAGAGATGGCTGGCTACAGAGTCTTCTGCTTGGAAATTACTCTCCATGTATGTACGAAATCATTCACAACTGATTGAGGAACCACTTCAAGTCTCCGTGTGTGCAGCAGAAGCAGTTAGAAATGGGGTGCTGAGCTGTTCCTCCGTGACGGTGGAATAAGGGTTGGGTGGTAGGGAGGGTACAGGACGTGGTCCTTAGACTGGAGGGACGGTTGGATCAGAGACATCTTTGAGAAGCAGTGCTGAGGAGGACATGCTCATGTGCTCCTCCTGAGAGACAAAAAAGCTGTGGGAGGGTTGCTTGAGCATGTGGAAAGTAATGAGACTCTTGGGGAGCAGTGTAATTGCTGGGTTCTACTGCTGACTGGAGCCATTCATTGCTGAGCAGAGCAGCTGCTGAAAGCTTAAGCAGGGAACCCTAGGGAGCCATGGCTGGGAGCTCCCCCAGATGAAGAAGCTGCCAGGGGAAGCAGTCGCTTTGAGTGGCTTCATACAGAAGCTTTAAATGTATTCATCCAACTCTACCATCTTGGCGGCTGGGGAAGGTGGAAACGTAGCCTTGTAGATAGAAAAATACAGTGAAATGATGAGGTTGGCTAAATAGATTTGAGACTTAAATCCCAACTTCTCTCAGTCTCTGACTAAAACTCCCCTGGCTGAAGCAATGTCAGCTTTTATCACTGAGGAAAAAAATACCCTAAAAAGTAACAAACAGGGAGACTGGATTTTAGATTGAGGTGTTCTTTAACTGAAAAACACATGTGAGGATATGCAAAATTTGGTTCTTTTTGATATGTTTTTCTTCTGGAGAGAGTAACTGTATTTTTTTTATCCTGTTCTCAAGGTTCCTGACACTAAACTAGATTAGAAGACAGAAAGGAGAGTCACTAGATAATAGGGAAATATCAGGCAAAAATTTATCAATGTCATTTAACTGATACATTCATGTAATTATGGTATTGAACAACATTTAACATTAGTAAGATGCTTTTTTTGTTATTATGCAGGATAACCAACTCTGGCATAGAAGTGATTCACTCTGTGTATTTTGGATCACCTCAAGATGAAAATAGCATAGCAACTTTTTTTTACCTGGTTAGGGGAAAAACTGCATTGTAAAGATGTGACAAAGAAACTCCAGATAGGAAGCTGTAGTTATTTGGCACTTGAAAAGCTGAATGAGAATTGGAGTGGCCAGTGCAGCAGAAGGCTGTGGGGGTGGAGATGTTTAGATGTGATTTTTAAACATATCCAGGGACACTGTTGTAGTTTTGAAATCTTACATATAGTTGTCAGCTTTTGACAAAATCATTCCATCTAGAAAAATTTCCTATGGATTAAGCCACATGGGATTCCCATTGCCCTGGTTTAATAGATACTTCATTGCTGTGGGTTTTAATTGATAAACTTGACCTTCAAACTTTAGCTGTTATACAATCTGTTCTGAGCAAACAGTAGAGAAAAGGAGTCCGGCTTTGAGTATATTAGTGAATTGGGGTTTGAGTGACCAAGAATGAAGTGTCAGGATAGCAACACAGAAAAGTCATTTCCTGAGCTTCAGCACACTTGACTGTTTTCAGATGCAGCATACCTAAAAGAGCATTTTGATTTTTTTTTTAACAGAAAACCTTTGTGTATTTTTCAAAGTAACATAAATTTACCCTTGAAGCTACTGACCTACTAAAGATTTCTGGAAATAGTTACATTAAATCTACTCTGGACAAATAAAAAATTGCTCTCCAAAGTATTTATTTGGCTAATGAAGATGCCTCACGGAGCACTTGAACAATGATGTGAAGGCAGAGAACATTGCCAGGCTCATCCATCTCTCAAGGAGCTAGGTGGGCTGTGCACACCTAGGAGTGTTTTCTCCTGTCCTACTTTCTGAGACTTGGCATGTGCTGAGATTACTGCAGGGCTTTTGAGCCCACCGTTCACACAGCCCACTCATCTATGACAGCAACATGTTCCTCTTTGAACTTCGCACAGTGAAGTGGCGAGGTCTTGCTTAAAGCCAGCCGAACTCAATCTGCGCTTTCTGAAGTGTGGTTTGCTATTCACTGTGACTGCTTCTGAATTAGGATAGGAAGCACTTTTTGCATGAGCATGCAGCTAACAAATGGGTGTGGCCCCAAAAAGATCAAAGGGGGAGGAATGTATGAATCTCTGGACCCTCTGGGTTCACAGCAACTTCTCAAAATACGCTTCAGAGCCAAAATACCAAGCTAATCAAACAGAAAGCGTTGTCTCCAAATGAGAATTATCTTCTGTTTTCTTCCTTCAAGATAAGTGAAGGGTCAGATTTCTGGTATATCACCTTCTGAATGAAAATGACCATTTGTTATGATTAAAATACTGCATTACTCTTCTTGGATGACTACGGATGCCATTTTGATTTAATATGCATCACCACTTTGCAGCATCCTCCTTGTCCCAGCACAGTGCTTAGCATTCTGTATCATCACCATCAAGTGATATTTATGAGTAGCCATGGGCACCCGGGCCTGTAGCACGCACTGTGCCAAGCGTGCATGTGACCTCTGTCCTCTGTGACTCTGACGTAAAGCAAAGAAAGCCTGCCACACATGGGGAAGGAGAGAGCACGCACACACAGGAAAACGGAAAAAATGTGATGCCCACCTCTGCCTGTTTTGCTTTATCCTGGACGCCTGTCATTAATCAAAGAAACAGAAGTCACCGATCATGTCCAGCCTCCTGGATTCCTGATTGAGAACAGAATCAAACTTTTAAAAGTGGCTGAAAAAAAAAATCAAAAACAAAAAGAAGAAATGAAAAACAAAGAAAAAATTCTAGATCTATGAATATCAAAATATCAGAAAACTGTGTTTTGAGAATATAAGATATCTAGGTTTTTTTTCTTTATTTTGACTTGATGATTCTATATTTCCAGGTTTTCATAATGAAAGGGTTTTTTTTTTAAGGTTTTTCCATATCATCTAGAACTTTACTGCCAAATTACCTGTTGATTATCATAATGGTTGGAAAAGATGAGCAGAAGACAGTTTGTTTCCAATAATACTCCTTATATTTTTACCTTTATGCTTTATTTGATGTAAAAAAAAAAATCACAAAATTAACAAAGACTTATTGAAGCATCAAATAGTATAAAAGTGGCCTTATAGAAAGTGGTATAAACAGAAAAGCACATGAATACTTTTCTAATTCCTCCAAAGCCACAGTCACTGTGTTTGTGTTTTCTTTTTGTTCTTCATTACTGTGTAGAGGTACTGAATATTTTGATGTGTCACATCTCTGTGTTCTGTTTTGAACACTCCTTCCTCCATCCAGGTGCTATTAATCATACATTTTCTGAGTCACCTTTGACCCTTTCCACCCTTGTATGACAATCTGCTATTGACAATATACTGCATTGGCTAAAAGATAAACAATGGGAGAGTAGTAATTAATATGTTTTTCCATGTATTCATTGGCTTTTTGTTACTGTACCAAAATATCTGAGATAATCAACTTCACAAGAGCACAGGTTTATCCTGGCTCAAAGTTTTGGAGTTTCCAGTTCATGGTAAGTTGGACCTGCAGCTGTTGTGTTTATGGTAAGGCCATATTGTTACCGTCACATAGAGAAAGCTACTTATCTTGTTGTAACCAGAAAACACAGAGAGAAAGAGCAAAAAGAGTCCAGCATCCAATAGTCCCCTTGAACACATCTTCCAGTTACCTAAAGCCTCCAACTGGACTTCACCACTTAATGGTTCCCACCACTCTCCAAGAAAACCAAACTGGTTACTAACCCTTGAACACATGAGGATTGGTGGGCATTCCAGACACAAACTATAGCAATTTATACTTCACAGTAAATGTTTTATTAATAAACTGCTTCACACTATCATAGTTGACATGAATCAGCTAACAGAACCATGAATTGTAGAGAAAGTGGCTTCTCCAGAAATATGATACCATTGTCCAGGCTCGCACCATGGAGAGGTTCAAAGGGATAGCATACTTAGAGCATGACTAACATGAATGGACTACTTGGCTCTACCCCTTCCAGCCGTGTGAACTCAAAATTGAGGGACTTAGTCCAGGGTTTGGTGGAGGATGAAACCCATAAGAATTACCTTATGAATTAATAGATAAATGCACTAAGAAATGGCCACAAGTTCAATACTTCTTTTCTAGCTGTGCTCTCACTATTTGTAATGGAAGTCATTCAAAAGAGACCGGTGTGTTTCTAGCCTGATAAAAGGCTCAGTGGTTGTTTGAACTCCTTTAGTTTTATCTCTTTTTGTCACTCTAGCTCATTTAATAGATATGTTGTTATAAATATTAGCTGCTTGTTTATACAACTTTCCATTTTACTTACCAATGACAATGCAACATAGAAAAATGCATATGCCAAGCCATTTTCATCTTTATAATGGCAGAAAGGCTTCTTATCAAACCTAAATATGCTAAATTGCTGCCCTACCACTTTGTTTATTAGAACTAATGTGATTCTTGCTAACCTTTTAAAAATTTGAGACCAGTTGTCTTCCAGCCTGATAAATAAAACAATTTAAACATATATGTATGTTTAAATGTGCAGCCTCTAACTTTGATAATGACAGACAAATTACAGATTAAATTATTGGGAAACTTTAATATCAACTGAAGGAAAAGATTTAATAGCAGGTGAAAAGACTGTATACAAAATTACAGTCATTACCGATAGCCAAAACAAGAACACAAGCGCAAATAAATCCACCCGAGTGAAACAACAGGCTGGGATTTCATCATAAAATGGGGGCAGCATGATTCCCCATGTGGAAATACTCAAAAGGGAAGGGACATTGCTCCCTGACTTGTTCGATAGGACAAATAAGAGAGACACACAGTCATAGACACGAGACAGACTGTACAGATCTGACTTTGGTAATTTCCAACTCCTATGTCCCATTAGATAACTGTGCACAATTAGGGAAGAATCGGATCTTTCCAAAAGACAGAACCCTGTAGTACATTAGTGCTTGAGTGCTTGCATAACCTGAGAGAAAAATAAACCCACTTCCCTGTGGTTCTGTAGGGAAGAGAGGACTTACTCTCAAAGGCCAGTGAAAGTGACAGAACCATGGTTATCACTAGACTTGAAATCTTATGAAGGATGGAACAATCAACTAAATGATAGTAACTACAGTATCTGGTTGTTATTGGCTGGACAAGAACCACATCACAGGCACATGCCCCGTGTTCCTGAGATCTTAACTGAAAAGGGAAAGAAAGCTGCAGGATATTGTTGTACAAGTCACATGTTTGCTTAATGTAAAAATATCCGAACTATCCATGGGGAAATTTTTCATCAATTTCCAAAAATTCTGATTAATAGAGAGAAATGTGTGCCCGTGTTTTATTTTTGTGGTGTAGTCTGTGTCTGTTGTACAGTGACCAGAGAGCCTGATAGCCCTTATATTAAGTTCCCATGTCACCTGAGAGGTAGTCTACAGAAGTGTGGTGGCTTGTGGCCAGTTCTGCAAATGCAGAAATAAGTGGCATTTTCAGTTAATTTATTCACTCACAGCCAGAGAAATTTGTATTTCATTTAAATTGTCTTTGAATGTGGAGGAAAAACAAAGCCATAAGTTTGATTAGGTGCTAAAGCAACAATTACATCAATTCTGATTGTTGAAATAAAGAATGGATGAGGTCTATGTGTGAGGAAACTGGCCTCGGGCTGAATGTAAAGCCAGGAAAGTAATTCACTCCAACTTTCGCAGCTGCCCTGTCGTCCCCTCTTACAGCACACAAAGAGTGTTAGAAAAGTGTTATGGGTTGGTTCAAAAAGAGTTAATAATTGAGCAGGTTTGAGAATTCATTTATATCCTAGACTGACAACATGCTATGGTCGCAAGGAGCAGAAATATCTCACAATCTTCTTACATTGTTCAAATTAGAATGCCTTTGTTTTAAATTTAGCAATTCTTATGTTAATGGAAGAGGATGTTGGTATTGTGATCAACTCTTTGCAAAGAGGCTTAAACCAGGAAGGGATTAGAGACATGCTGGGAAAAATATTGTTTGTTTTGGATACACCAAGGGGTATACTTAGCTCTCACTGTTATTTGTATTTATTTATTTATTTATTTATTTTTCCCGTTTTCTTCAGAGGAAACACTTTATGTTGCTGGAGTTTAGAAGCACATATTAATGACTATAAAATGATGGGATTCATGGATCTCAACTCTATTTTTTTCTTTTGTGTGTGTGTGTGTGTGTGTCATACATTTCTTTGTAACAAAGGATTAGAAAATGCCAAACAACTAGAAAGGAAATAATTAGAACTGAAATCAGGATAAAAAGAACAGAAAGAAAATTCCAAGCAGGTGGTGAACTTGTATCATCTGACACTAGGTCTTCCCTATCCTTCAAAGTCTAATCTTGAAGACCCAGAAATCCAAAAACATAAACATTATGGGGGCATCACATGTAAAATACAGATTTAGAAGTGATACTGTACAAACTTTTCTTCCGTTATCCATACTAAACAGGAGTAGAAAATGTAATGCAGCAAAACATTGCTTATCCACTTCTGAGACTCTGTGGCTAGAAATGCAAAATTTAGGGTACACTTTGTACCACTAAGCCTGTTCAACTGCTAAGGATTTTCTCCAGAGAATTCCACTAAATCATGTATACCAAGCAGTGAAGCTTAATACTAAAATGGTTATGGAGAAGAGAAAATTATTTTAAATAATTAAATTGGCAATTAGTACACAATTTATGGAAACATTCAGTCTAATATAAGTGTTCACGAACACATCAACATCTATAGAGATATATAATATACCATATATCTGTACACTCTAGTTATGTATATTAATAGGCATACAAGAGGGAGTGAGAGAAAATATTTTTTTGTAAAGTGTATTGTTTGGAACACTAGTTCCCACAGTCTGTTTTATCATAACATTGATATCTGATAATGATTTCAATAAAAGAAAACAAATAGAATGATGATCTCTGGCCATGCTGTGTCAGTGTTTTATGTGCAGTTTTAAAGTCGCTAAGATTTTCTGTTAGAATCCAAAGCTATCCAAGTCCTCAGCATGATCACCCAACCTACTCCAGAAACTTAAGGTTTTGCCAGGTAAACTGAATGTGATTTTGGATGCAGTTTTATTCATTAATTGACGGAATGGTAGAGAAAGTGGTAAAAGAGAAGTAGAATAGACTTTTAACTTGAAATGTCTGAATTTAAGGCCTGGAGATAAAGTTCTGAGGCACAGTGCCTGCCTGCCCAGTGTGAGGCCTTGAGGTTTGATTTCCAGTACAAAAGAAAATCTGAACTTAAATTCCCATTCTTCCATAATTAGCATTAGTATCTTTCACAAAAAAATTTCAAGATTATTTATAATATTCAGTTCGCTTATTTGTAAAATGAGAATCATC